>OX419191.1:1200000-1800000 GCA_948465475.1 Thalpophila matura
TATTTTCAATTCAAAATATGCTTACGTTAACGATACTATACGTGAAAAGAACTCATGATAGGGGTACAGATAATAAACAGTAATAATTCAGATTGCTAAAGGATCATGGGCAATATGGATGTAGAACCAACAGAAATGAAAATAAGAATATTAAAAAGGTATCGGTGCCGCTTCTGTTATTTACAAACAAATCTAATTTAGTCTCTTATGTCTCTTTTGTAACAAAAACAAGGGATAGAAGATATTTAGTCCTGTCAAATTAGTCCATTTGGATATTTTCAATGTGAATTTAGTCGCCATCAACATAGGTCGCATCAATTTTTTTTTTTTTTTTTTAATTTTACAGTTCTTAATATTTTCTATCCTTTTTTAATTATATTTGTAAGAGAAAGATAAAGTGTGAATTAGTTAAGTGCGATGTACAGAATTATCACCATTGACAACTGCATTATTTTTTTATGGGCCCAGAACAGCCCAGAATGGAATATTTTTGTTGGCAGTTGTTGGAATTTTGAAGTTTCTACCCAGTTGAAAGGATATTGTTCTCCTTAACATATTTATATCAGTCTATTTCAATCAACTACTGAACATTATATTCCTCCATTATTGATTTCCACATGAAACAGTAAAATTAGATCGTCTTTTTAACTAATAGAAGTTAATTAAAACCTAGCAACTTGAACCGACTGGTGAATAAGAACTAGCAGTAAGCAAGTGGTGATGCTTGTTCCTTTAATAACTTCATATGAAAATTTTACCTACTTAATTTTTTTTTGCAAAAAATGTGTCTTTAATTAACCTTAGCTTAGAAAAAAATTAATTGTGATTAAAAGTCATCTTGTATAGAAATTCTGTTATTAATTTCTCTATTTATAGGTATCTTATCTCCATATCCTGTGCAGACTAATTATTATTATGATTCATTGAATCCAGATACCTACGTGACTATAGACTTGTAGTCATATCTAGTAATACTAGTAGTTACGTGTCATTATTTGTATGAATTATTACAACGGACTGCGGTACGTCGACACCTGTAGTTTTCAATACACCTGGTTTTAATATTATATCTATTTTAATAATTATACATATTTGTTTCTTTATGTACAGCATTTTATAGAGCTTTAGCATTGATTTCTAATTTTTTTTCTTGATTTGGTTTTTCATATTTCTTTGTTTTATCCATGTATTTTATTTCAATTTGGGAGAAGTCATTGAAGCTGAGACGTATAGCAATAGACGTTGATAGATTGCTCTTTTAATGCAGATTTTTTTGTCTTAGTATTTTTTTGTTAGTTTATATCAGTCTGTTGTCTGTAACATTGTTTTCAAACTTATTTGTCACAATTTTTCTTCCATCAGTTTTAATTTTTTTAGATATCATTTCAAAAGAAGAAACAAGTCTATTTTCACCTATATTATTATTATAGAAGGTACCATCTGCCTGCTATCATTTCTTAGTCCCATCTGACCACGTAATAAATACAGATGAATCGTCACATAGACACGGCAACAGGAATATCATGACGCACTTATGTCTCTATAACAACTACTTATAATAGACCAAAGCAATTATAGCAATACAAATTAGTTCTAAAAAATCATGCAAGGCGAACAAACAAGCAACACTGACCTAGTGTATAGTTATTAAGTATTTAAGTAACATTGAAACGCACGATATATACGAAGGGCGAGTAACCAGAAAACAGCTGCAGTACAGTATGTACGTATTGACTCACTTTTAGATAAAGTACAAGGTTAGATGCCACTGCTTAGTGTGTGGACTTGGCTGGATATTGTTTACTATTCGTTTTACGGTTTTTTTTTATAGGAACCTGAATATAGGTTTTATCCAGTAATTTTTTGTGAAAGATAGGTTTTGCTGCTTTTCAAAGTCAAAGTCAAAAACATTTATTTCAATTAGACCATTTACAGGCACTTTTGAAATGTCAAACAATATTACAATAGGTAGTTGTCAGTCGGTTTGTCCGTTAGTTGAAGCTAGTTGTCCGTTCCAAAACGTAGATTCCTATTGAAAAGAACGGACAAGAAACTCCATGGTTACTCTTTTTCAATAAATTCTGTTACAATTTCTTTGATTACAGTGATGCCCTAATATGTGAGAACTATGTTTAGTAAGGTACAAAATATCATTTCATATCTTGGGAGACAACATTAAAGTTTCATATTGTCTTTAGTTTTACATCCCTAAACTAGAACATAGTAATGCTGTTGTCATTACCAAACTTTCTAACGTTTTTCTTTTCCTTTTTAATTTAATCAACTTTTGCTAGTGTAAGTTCTCCCTATGAAAATCGCTTGTTTTTAAATCACTTACAAAATAGGTATGCTTATTATAAAAGTGAGTTGACGACAATATTTTGCTATGATGACCGGGGATTGGACTCACAAGTCCGCACCTCAATCTCACTCTGGCTACTGCAAAATTAAATTTTGGATCAACTCCGAACTTAACCCAGTGCTGCCGAGTGCAACACGCAACCAGTTGATTCACCAGCGTTACTTCCTACATAATTTATAATTTCATGGAGCTTATGCCTCGATCGCTATATCTGGGTTAATTGTTTCGTACTATGATTCATGGACGCCCGCCATATTGGATTTTTAATCGTGTGTATGTTTATCATTAGTTTTTAATTTGTTTTGATTGGGTGGAGTTTTTGTATCTTTTCAGGAGATTTTTTTATGACATATCTATCTATACCTACTACCATAAAACTGTAAAAGAGCCGTGTCTATACATTGAAGATATTCCAGAAAAAACAGTCGGGTCAAAGGTACTGAGATGTAACCTCGAATATTTTTTTTGGGATTTTTGTCGCAATTACATTTGAGAAAAATTGTAATGTTTTCACATAGTCGTATTTTCCGCAAATATATATATTTCGAGGGCTATATTGATGATTTTCGTGATGATTATTTAGTAACTATATTATCATTAGGTATTGTCGCGTATTGAATTTGGATCAACATACTGCAATTTGCAAAAACGTAAAATATTTTGAATTTCGCGCGCTACTTTCGGATCCCCCATAAAGAAAAGAAAATAATAATAAGTGACTAAAATATGTTGGTTGCTAAAAAAGTAGTTTATAGTCTCATTATTTACAGTCACTACAATGTTATTCACTTCAATTCTCCCCTGTCAGTCGTCACCTTGTTATTCAGAGGTTAACGACTTACATTTGCTATTAGTGACTTAAAGAACTTAGACATTGCTGCGAAGTCATAGGGCAAATAAACACGGTTGTAATTCGGAAAGAAATCTGATAAACAAAAGTTAGTTGGGTTCCGTAGGTCAGATGGTAGTTGCTCCACGTAATAAACACATTAAACCCTCCTTTGTGTGGCACATTAGGATAAAACCGGGCAAGAGCGTGTCGAACCATGCACAGTGTAGGGTTCCGTAGCAAGAAGCATTTCACTCTTCCGACCGCAAATATAAGTTTTTTTGCGGTTGTCGAACTCACAACTGAAAAAAGTGAATATTTCAAAAAAGTTATTGACGTATTTTGTTCAAACTAATTTTAATCGAGAGTATTTATTGAATGCCATAACCTTGATTTTTTACAGATTTTTCGATAGCGCGGTTGGAAAATTACAGGGGGGGGGGACACATTGTTAACGACTTTCGGAGCTCCTAGTTCACTTAATATGCACTTAAATAAAAAAGTCGTTTAGAAACCTCTATGTTATTTTCAAAGACCTATCCAATGATACTCCACATGACGGGGTGCAGGAAAATATTTTTTTTCATCCTTCAGTTTTATGTATTGGAGCCCCCCATAATTATTTTATTTTTCATAATTTCACTACAGGCCTTTATGGCGGCTTATAAAAGACATCTACCTACGAAGTTTCATTCAAATTGGTTATGAACTGTAGATTTTACGAGGGTGCGACAGACGGACAGACGGACAGACTACTACTACGGAACCCTAAAAAAGAGAAGTAGATGGGATACAAGTACAGTGGGATATCTCGCTCAAATCTGGAGCACCTCGACTGGGGAATTACCTCCACCTTACAGAACACCATAGCTAAATAAAACTACTCTTCGGATCATGGCATCCACGAAGACGCGATCCACTCTTCCTCCTAATCCCTTACTGTGCCAATGTGCAAACTTCTGCTAATGTTTTAGTTCTATAGTTATACACTAATTATCTATGAGGCACACCCGCTAGGACGAATAGACCCTCAGATCATAGAAACAAGGGAGATGTGCCAAGGCGCTATCGAGCTTGATGCCTGATCTTGAGCAAATTGCTCATATTAAAAACGTACGCGCTGGCGACGAACCGAACACGATCGATGGTATAAATACAGTGTTTTAGTTTAGTGCTAGTGTTGAGTGACGATAAACAGTGTTAGATTGAGGGTGTGCGGAATGTTTAATGCGTGGGAGATCTTTTTATTCACAAGGAGCGCTTAATTATGCGCGTAATTGTGTCGAAAAATGTACTAAAAGTGGCATCAGTTGTTCCGGTACTAATTTGCTATGATGGCATATCTCCTTGTTTCTATGATCTGAGATTTCAACCTACATCAACATCTTCATCGACAGCTCTACGGTCAACTGCAAAGATCGTTCAAAAATTTGTGAGGCGCGTTTTCGTGGATGTCATCATCTATACCAGTGGTTCTGATAGTTGAGTTGGCTCCGACCCACCTAACAATACCTGGCAAATTCGGGACTCACTTTGTGGCCGTAAAGGGAGCATAACATATTCGTAGCGCTCGGATTCACTAGTAGCGAGTCGCGGAACTGCTCAATGGTCTCTTATTTGTTCGGGCTGTTCATTTTGTTTGTTTTAAAGTATTTTTGTGCTTTTGACATTAATTAAATTTGTTATAATCAGTCAAAATAATACATTGTACAGTCCGGCCGCCCAATCGGTCGGAATATCGTCTTGATTCAGGACCCACTCAATATTCGTTCGCGACCCGCCAGTGGATCGCGAACGGGACCACCAGCACCGGTAGTTCAAGAAATGCTGATCTATATTATACCTTTTGTAACTTTTAAGCTTTATGAGTGTGAAGCTTTCAAAAGAACATGTTTTTCATTACATTTTTTTTCTGGAGTACCCATTGGAACGACGAGGTAGAATTCACATCAAAAACCCATAATAAAAGGAATGTAGACATAAATATTCCAAAACATCGGTTAGCATGTAGCATCGTGATACGCTATCGGTGATTCTGAGGTCGCACTGATAACGCGGTCGTTGAACCCCGATTATTTTTATCATAGTGTCACCTTGCTATTTTATTATCTAATATTTTGATCGTGATGCTGTGACGTCACAGTCGTATGATAGGCCGGACTTTTTAAGTACTTTCCATGGTGACTCAGCTTAAAATGAAATTGAATTTAGTTCGTAAAGTTTTTTCGATTTATAAGTAGATGTGTATCCAGTGATCGGAAATGGCAGTGCCAATTCACCTAAACTTCGAGGAATAGAGACGAAAACTGGAGACTTCCTTACAAAATTTTTTCGAGACGAAAAATCTCGGGTTTTAGGACATTACTATAGATGAAAAAATATGTTATTAATACAGTTAAATAATTTAATATTTTTTTTTTTTGTCTTCCGGAATTAACAAAAAAATCTGTAGATACGTCTTTTACGTTTTCAATAATAAAAAAGTCTAGTACATTATAAATGGATATTTATTGTGAATTTTAAACAGGTCAATGCCTTGTTTTGCTTAATTTTTACCTAGTTATTAAATATTTAAGAGATGTAAGAACAAGTGACACGGAATTTGAACCCGCGACCTCTGCCGTACCCGTAAGTAGATTTAGGAAGGAGTTTACGCTGAATCATATTCATAATCATTATACATTCTGATTGAGGTCTTTGCCCTTTAGTAAAAAAGGCTAAAGCTGAATATTTACCTCTATTTAAGGAGGCCAAAAAGGTATCTCGCTAAAAATGTTCCTAAAAATGTAGCTCTGAACAGCAAAATACATAACCGTGGGTACCAACCTTAGATCATAGAAACAAGGGAGATGTGCCAAGGCGGTATTGAGCTTGACGCCTTATTAAGGTCTATGTGATCATGTTGCTACGGACCGGACTTTATAGTGTTTTATCGTGTGTGTGATGAGTTTTGCGTGATGCGCGCACAAACTGCCAATATTTAAAAAAAACATTTTGGTTATGGTTACATCCCAGTGTTCCAACTGGTTTTTCTGAAATATATTCAGACACAGCTTTTTTACAATTTCATATTAGTAATTTACAGAAGAAGTGTTTGCTATTGTCACGCAAACTGCAAAGAGGCGACAGCGGTTCCCGTATTAATTTGCTATGATAGCATATCTCCTCGCTTCTATGATCTGAGGTACCAACATAAGTATGAAGTGGTAAATACATAGGCACACATAAACAAGCAGAAAGGTAGCTTTTTGTTTTTGTAAAAGTTATAAAACTGAAAATAGCTGTCATGTTAATGTGATGTGGGTAACTGCCACTCATTGTGGGAGACGGCTCGACATCGCAAATGTAAGTACCTATTACATGAAAGTAGGTACGCGTAAAAATTATGTGAATTAAAATTTTGTTTCTATGATGAAAAGGGGATATAAATGGAAATAAATGTAAGGGTTGGTACATTTTGGTATGGCTGGGTGCTATACCAAAACGTACCAACCCATATAACAATTTCCAAAGTAATATTTTTAGGGTTCCGTACCAAAATGGTAAAAAAGGAACCCTTATGGTGTGACTTCGTCTGTCTGTCTGTCTGTCTGTCACACCTGCTTATTTCAGCAACTACTTATGCTATCGACTTGAAATTTGGAACAGTTATAAAGAATGCTTGTTCAACTTTATTGCAAATGAAAAAAATCCAAAAATATTTTTATTTTCATTGCAAAAAGGGCCGGAGTGGGGGTCCAAAATTTTAAAGTGGGGTTACTAGGTCAAGTGACATATCATATGAAAGGGCTTGATCTGCACATTTCAAAATATATTTTCATTTTATTTTAGGTCTAAACGAGTTGGAAAAAGGCGAGGCGAATGATGACATGTTAAAAAATATCGGAATCAAAGGCATTATGATTACTAAGCCGAACGTGTAGGAACATGTTCCAACCGGTAGGAGACACTGATTCATACCTAGCTGTATAGTAATACCTAATGCGTATATTAGAACATTTTAATCAGTAGCTAATACTGATTAAAATGTTGCAATAAAGTGCAAGTATTATCTATAGTTATTGCGTACCTACCTATGATTAACTCAAAACATTAACCCCTTAGGTACCTACTTATAGACGATGTTTAAATTAAACAGCCCTTATTCTTATGTCAATTGTCATCTCTATAGTTAGTTAGTTATATATTTAATCAGTGGTTAAAATTAAGAGGGGGAAGGAACCCCCTTCAGACGAAGGAGGTTATTAGTCAACAAGTAAAGTACCTACCAGAAATATTTATTGTTAGCTTTGACATGTCTAAAATTCATTAAAATACACAGTTATATTTAGTTAAATGTCACTGTTATATAATACGGTAGTGGCCTACTATTAAAAAAGTACAAGTAAATTATTTTATTTCAACGAAGGAATAGGCACAACAAAAAAGTAAAAGCAAAAATAATAATCTGTCACAAAATGGAAAACATAGACGCTTTTAAAGTTTTTGGAGGGAGTATCGGTCCGTCCTTGTCGCGCGAAGCGGACGTAGGTGGTGTTACGTCACTAGTAGGTAGTGCCGTCCGTGTCTAGCAAATCATTTTAAAACGCTTATAACTTTGCCAATTTTGTAGATGTTTCATCGGTTTTTTTGGTGTTAATTGTCTTTTTTCAAATATTTTACAGATTCACAATAAAAAAAAGTAGTTAACATCCCTATTATAATGTTATGTATGTGTATAATAAATAATATAGTGTATACAACCTATTTATTATTGAGTGGGGACCGTGAATCGGCAGTGCAAGTTAGGTACCTACCTCAGATCATAAAAACAAAGGTACCTACATAGCTAGACCTACCTACCTATAACTAGACATACCTATCACATAGACCAGAGCGCCTAACATGCGCACCGTGACAAAATTTTGTCGACGCTTTTATCGTGCATTTGTTTCATATTCGCACGAGTAAGAGCGAGACAAAACAGTCGACAAAATTTGTCGCCGCGCGCATGTTAGCCCTACAGTCACCAATATTGGCGAACAGCGGTCCGGATCCGGACCGCCGACCCATTTTGTACGGACCGCGAGTACCTACCTAATGTATACCCCGCAACAAAAAATGTATTTTTTTCTCATTGATATGTAAAAAAAATTCGTTGTTATTTCCGAAATTACATTAATATTTTTGTTTAGTAAATATTTTTTTCTATAAAATGTTGTGCGGACCGCGATGGTCATTTCATTTCTTAAAACGGACCCTGAGCGAAACTAATTGGTGACCCCTGACCCTCAGGCAGGCTAGGTGGAGCAACGATCTGTGCAGGGTGACTAGTAGCAGCTGGATGAGAGTAGCCGAGTAGTCTTCGCCTGAATCAATTGATTCAGGCGAAGACACAGTAGCTCAGTTGGTGAGAGTGCTAGCCACGGTTCGGCAGAGGTCGCGGGTTCAAGTCCCGCCTGTGTCAATTGTTTTTGGAATGTCTTAATATTTAATAACATTAAGATAAGCATAACATGGCTTTAACATGTTTAAAATTAGCAAAAATATACATATATAATGTATAGTAGGTGATATCGTATCGATGTTCTTCCAAACTGCAAAGATTGGAAACATTGAGTTGGAGTTTGTAACTATTCTCCGATAGATGTCACTGACGCTCGGAAGAGGCGTATTGAAGGGATTCTAAGTTTCAATTGATTCAGGCGAAGACACAGTAGCTCAGTTGGTGAGAGTGCTAGCCATGGTTCGGTAGAGGTCGCGGGTTCAAGTCCCGCCTGTGTCAATTGTTTTTGGAATGTCTTAATATTTAATAACAGTAGCCGAGGATTCAGTTAGATGTAGTGCAATTGAAGAGGCCTATGTGATGTGGCTAGCACAGGACTGTGTACTACTTGGACACTATTCAGCATACTTTTTAACAATATTAATTAATACATACCTATCCTACTAACATTATAAATGCAAAATTTGTGAGGATGTACGGATGGATGTATGGATGTTTGTTACTCTTTCACGCTAAAACTACTGAACGGATTTTGATGAAACTTTACAGTAATATAGCTTATACATCAGAATAACATATAGGCTACTTTTATCCCAAAAACGCGGGCGAAGCCGCGGGCGGAAGCTACCAAATAATATTGTCTGTAGGTATATTTGTTTTTAACACTTGGTCTGAATATTTTCGATTAAAAGACTTCGAGGTACTATCAATATGACCAATTGAAACATTTTATATTTTTGCAATATTTTATTATTAATCATAATATAAAATAATCATTTGACATTTTTATTATTATTTTTCACGTGTTCTCGATAGATGCAAAAATATCGAAATAAAAATAATCGGACGCGGAGAAGGTCAATGATTAGAGGTCGTTGACCGCGTCTATGCGGTTATCAATATTATCAGCATTTAAATTAATTTAGAAGGCGAGTTACTTCGTGTGACTGTCAGGAGGGGTCATTTACCTACCTAAGACATTTGCTTTCGATACTATGACGTAGATTTTTGTTTTGCGTATTGTCATCATTTGTTTGATAAATAGGTAGGTACTTCTATGTAGAGTGGTTTACGTATGAGTCCTTTCGACGATATGTTGGCTGCTCTGTCTGTCACTCCTGTTTAGGTATTAACGTTTTGTTTTTTGTAGATTTATTTGATAAAGTTGTGACGGAGTCATCCTTCTTTCATCATTTAGTGCTGGCAATCTTCCATTGCTGGCCACTTCATTCATCCCATTCTTCTAAATTCGGTTTAGATTTTAACTTTAAATTTCAAAATTAGAACATCTCATATTTTTTTGCATTGTTTCGGCATTCTTTGTCTGGTCTCCAACGACATCACTTGTGACCGCTGAACCGCTGTACTGTTATTATTTATTACCTACTACCTATTTATCAAGTGTGCAAAGCTATAAGCAAATAGTCTCTTTTTGTAACAGTTATTTTTATACCTCTGTGTAACGTTATAAAGTGCAAAAATACAACCTACGTCTCGCAATATACCTCTCCAACCATCCTGCAGTGTTTTATTTAAAATATCAAGATTTGTGTCTGTGGAGGCTCCCTCTCATGGCTAGCCGAGGCTGAGAGGTCAGAGGAGGGAGGCACTCTGCGACAAAGTAATGCCTAGGACACTAATTAAAAAACAGCTCATTAAAGAAAGAAATTAAAACCTAACAGCTGTTGCACGCAACTTCATCTGCGCGAAAATCGATGAAAAGTTAAATGCTTTTCCAGGCCTCAGGCTACCTCTTTGTCAAATTTCATCCAAATCCGTCCAGCCGTTTCAGTTTAAAGGAATAACAAACATACACACATGCAGAAAAACTTTCGCATTTGTGATAGTGTGATTTTTGACAGAGACCATAAACCTACGTCACTTGCCTAACACAAAAACAAAATATGATTAGATAAATCATAACACGAGTTAACACTCTCCCGACCATTTAACCCCCAATTACGAGCACACCCTCTTATACACACACATAACAATATTTATTGACAAACATACGAAGACAAATATCTTGCCTGGGAAGTTACAAGTTAATGACCTAGCAAATAAGGAACGCGTCCCAAGGTAGACTTTACACTACTTACGTCAAACATCCCCCCCACTGACCCCTATTCAATGAAAAGCTTATAAACATTGTTCCCCGAAGGTAGGTAACGTTATTTGTATTTAAAGGGTCCAGAAACCCCGAAAACAAAAATAACCCGTACGCGTGGAAGTCGAAGGTAGTTAAAACGTTGGGAGATGATTATTTGTGGGAGATGGAACGCAGGAGTGAAAGGGATAGATGCATAGGAGAGAAAGAGATGGCAGGAGGATTTTTCTAGAACCAAGAGACAGGACTACTGGATCTGGTGGGAAACCCTTTTTTTGGCAGCAGGATGGATTTGGTGCCAAAATGCTTTTGCTAAAGTTATATTTAAAAAGTGTTAGTGTGAACAATATTGTCTTATACTTAGAGGCGAACGACATTAAGTGCCAAAATCGAAATTTAACAAAACGGGTACAAACGCAAAAAGCAAAATGTGTCGTATACCTATAAGTATAGCAAGTTAGTCATATATTGGTTTTAGAATTTAATTATTTATACCATCGTATTACTACTTATACTTTTTGCGAAATTTAGCGCGTTCTTGCGATTCCAATGGTGTAAAAATCTCTATTTCGCAAAAAGTGCATTTACGGTAGGTACCTACCACTGTCGGTTGGCTCTTTATTATTATTATTATTTATTTATTTTTCAGACAGTGTCCATAAACATAACATAACATCATAATCATAAATAAGTTAAGTTAAAATTAAAATTAAATCCCTCTGAGGTACAGAATTACATATTAATATCTAGATGAAAAATTTTACGACTTCTAAGACTACTTACATGTTTTATGAGATGTTGCAATCATTTTTTATTTCAAACAGACTATCTGTTGAATCGCACTATCCTCCGGAACTATCACTATTACTGTATCACGATACAACAAACCTTGTCCGAATACCAAAAATAATAGGTGAACTCAATAGTTTAATTACATAATTTAAACTCAAGAACCTTTACACTAATAGTTTTTAGAGTGACGGTACTAAAACAATATGGTATTAAGAATTCTAAGATGTTATGAAGGTAGATCTAAAACATTGACGGCCGTACCACAAAAATAAACATCTGTTCAACACACGTTCAACACGAATGCTACCAAAAATAATAGCAATTGTTTTAGCACTAACTTGTCTAAAGCAAGTGTGTATTATTTTTGGTAGCATTTGCGTTTAACGTGTGTCTATCTTTTTTGTGGTAAGGCCGTGAAAGTATATGTGAAAATTAGGTAGGCGTCGACGAAACGATTAATTGCGATTGACGATTGAAAATCGAACCAGTTTTCTATTGCTGTGTTCGTTTTAGTTTTATTTTCCAAATATTAAAGCAGCGAATAATTCCGTCAAATTCCATCCATTACCCAATGGATGGAAAATTGTTCTGTTTTAGACCTTTTTTTCAGATAATATTATATTGCACGTGTGTAGATTAGCTACACCTGTATATCCTGAAGTATATTACTGCGTCATCAACGTATAAACTAAGCTACGCTGTTAATGCGATTAACCTTATCTGTGATTTATTAAGAAAATCTCCTTAAGGGGGATCCGTCAAGGTTCAAAATCTTGGGTCTTTTGCAAATTGCAGTGCTGTTTTACGTTGTATGTTGAACCAAAATTCAATTCGCAACGACAATGAATAATAATATACTTAGTTACTAAATAATCATCAAAATCAATATAGCCCTCTAAATTATATTTGAAAGGAAAATACGATTATTTCGTGAAAACATTACGATTTTCCTCAAATATAATTTCGATTTCAGTTTGTTGATAGCGGTGAGCAATGTTCTTTAGTTAAAATAACTATCTACTGTTTATCTGATGTAATCTAATTTTGGATAAATATCACATTAAATTACAAACTCCATAAGTTTTAACCTTATTAGCAACTGTGTTTGCTAAAGCATCTTCGAGTGTCTCTAGTAAGATCCAGGACTGACCCAACCCTTCCAAAGGACGTAGCAATGAATAAATAAGTAA
Organism: Thalpophila matura; assembly: GCA_948465475.1. Classification (NCBI taxonomy): domain Eukaryota; kingdom Metazoa; phylum Arthropoda; class Insecta; order Lepidoptera; family Noctuidae; genus Thalpophila; species Thalpophila matura. Next base: position 1,212,766 of record OX419191.1, read on the forward strand.
TGTCAATCTACTGGCGACGTCCCTTCAGCCGCCTTCCGTGTTGGGGAGCAATAACAGCGGCCGTTTGTGTCGCAAGCATGTCACGTTCGGCCACCAATGACAGTTGATAAGGAAAAGATAAAACTTTAGTGAGTTCAGACCACCTGCGGGCGAGAATTTGAAGGAATGACGGGTTATTGGTACGATTTTGTTTGTATTTTAGACAAATTCCAGAATAATTTAATTTATGTAAAAACTAGCTGTGCTCCGAGGTTTCACCCCCGTTACTCGGCTCCTGTTGTAGAGTGATATTAAATGGCTTATACTATTCCTCATGAATCTGACTATCATATACAAAAATAATATTTAGAATCCTAGTTAACTCTAAACTCCCTCGCTGCACTCGGAAATACCACCCTAGAACCCCTCGTTGCACTTGGGATCCAATATGGCGACCGTGACATAAGACACTGCTTTATCCCCTTGGTGAATAATCTACTATTTAAGCAACTGATACGAGCGTCTTTTATTTTAAGGCGCCAATTCCCATGTTCGGCCAACACTTTCAATTTAATTCTATGTTGGAGGCCGATATTTGGTCGTGTACGTTTACCGGTTATTATGAAATTAATTCACCATTTCGGGATAATAAAGCGATTGGTTACACGCATACCATTAAACGAAATTAAAGTTTAGTGTCACTTACGTTAATCATTTTCAATCCAAGTGTTTAGTAGAAAATTATATTATTACTAGCACTTTGCCCGTGACTTCGTCCGTGTGACTTACACGTAGCGCCATCTAGCGTCCCAAAGCAATTGTGACCGTAGACAGTTATTGTTCTTTCCGTCGGGAACAGTACTTTTGTTCTACACCTACCCTACACCTACCCTACACCTACCCTACACCTACCCTACACCTACCCTACACCTACCCTACACCTACCCTACACCTACCCTACACCTACCCTACACCTACCCTACACCTACCCTACACCTACCCTACACCTACCCTACACCTACCCTACACCTACCCTACACCTACCCTACACCTACCCTACACCTACCCTACACCTACCCTACACCTACCCTACACCTACCCTACACCTACCCTACACCTACCCTACACCTACCCTACACCTACCCTACACCTACCCTACACCTACCCTACACCTACCCTACACCTACCCTACACCTTACAGCCCTTTTTTCGCATTAAAAAGTAGCCTATATCCTTTTTCAGGCTGCAGACTATCTCTGTACCAACTTTCATTTGAATCGTTTCAGTAGTTTAGGCGTGATTGCGTAACACACAGACAGACAGACAGATAGACAGAAAGACAGACAGACAGAGTTACTTTCACGTTTATAATATTAGTAAGGAAGTAAGGATGACTTTGTATTATTTTCTTACTTCTCCGCAGACATAGTCACGGTGGGCACAACTAGTCAAATCACATTTAAAATCTTTTTTGCCATAACTTTGTAAAACTACAACATACGCACACACGCCATTGATAAAATTAAAACCAACAATCACTTAGGCGGGTTTCCGATGGAATATTTAGAACAATGGCTGCCCTGTGGTGTTTGATGACGCGTTACGCGCTCGCCCTCGCGGTGTGTCGCCCGCCTTATTTTGCGTACAGGGTGTTATAAAAATAAAACTATTCAAAAGTATTTTTTAGTTCGATTGATTTTTACTTCGATTAATGAATTATGGGTCTGATCCGAAATAATGGGTCCGAACTTGACTTTAATCACGCGTCTGATGGCAAGCGATAGATGAGGTTCAGAATATTTTGTAACATTTGCTAAAACCAGTCATCAATATTCATGAAATTTATTTTACCTACCTGGGTACTTAATAATATTTTAAGATACTAAATAACTTTGCTTCCGTATTCTCTTTGAATTTCGTTCCCAAAGGAATGATAGAGAGCTTTTTCAACATTGGTATGTAGGTATTAAAAGATATTCTAAGTAAATAAATAAAAATACTATCTAAAACATCGACCACGCTTCAAACCCGTGGCTTTTAGTCAAGTAAGGAAACTAATAGAATTCAATGCACGCTGCACGACCGTTCTATGATACATATTATAAAGTTTTTGCCATTTTTATATACTAATGGAGATGTTTACCATATTTTTAAATAATAATATATAAGGAAGCTGTGCGTGTTATTTTAATAGCATGATTTGCATAGCATTAGTGTTGATTTGCACGCTAGTTTGTGTTTTATAACCATGAGGTAGATTAAAAATGTTTTTAGGGTTCCGTAACTTAAAAGGAAATACGGAACTCTTATAGGATCACTACCGTGTCCATACATCCGTCTGTATTTTTCTCAAAAATAATGTGGAAACTTGAAATTTGGCATAACTACCTACCTATAGACGCGTTCGTCAATAACCAGATAAAAAATATTTTTTTATATTTTGGAGGATCAGTTTGGTACCATAAAAAAAGTTTAAATTAAGATATCGTGTGAGATATCATTTGAACGACATAACTGTAAGGATTCTAAAATTATTTCTTTACAATTTTAAAATCAGTGGTTTTAATATTATAAGTAGCTAATAAAAATGACGATGATAAAGCTGGTAATAGATAAGCCATAATTATATTACAAGAAAACAGCAGACTTTTCGACATTTTAAAAATTGCGCGAAAAAGTAGGTAGAAACTTGCGATGGCTTTTTAGTACAGAACCCTAATTGTGCAAGTCTGACTCGCTCTTGACCGATTTTTTATAAGTATTGCTATTTTTGTAATTCTCATGAATCATAAGCTGAATTGATTAATTGAGTGGTTTGTTACTCAATTAATCGCGCATTCAGTAACGTCGATGACCTAATAAACTGAGTGAGGTCCCATGTATTTTAGTATATTTTTTTGAATCTTCCAACTAGAACTTAGCCCGTGACTTCGTACGCATAACTTATAGGAACTGTACATTCTCTCGAGATAAAACGTAGCCTAATAAATAGCACTCGGTGATAATTTGGCGTTCTTAAGTTCTTTAAGTGGAATTATTTTCAGAATCGGATCAATAGTTCCGGAGATTCCCCTCGACTTAGTAATATACACAAACTGACAAAATTCGCACTATCTCTTAAAATAGAAAAAAAGAAAATGCATTTAATTGCGTCGATATGACATACAAAATAACATAGATACGGGAAAAAGTGTATAGTAAAGAACTATAGTATTTAACTCTGATATAAAATAATTAGGTAGGTACCTATACAATTTGTGCCTTTTTGAACGTTTTTTAGCATGCACAAATCTCAGATCTCCAAACATCGTAAAAACTATCCTTGACATAATTATGTTAATATCGGCTATAAATTAGCGATTCTTCTAGTGTTGCGAATAAGCAAAGATCCCGCATACCTGTACAGATATTAAAATACACATTTCAATCTATTAGTTGCTATAACAGCATACTAAACATTTTTCTCCAAAATCCCAACACAATACAATTTACACAATGAATCCCCCTGTACACTCGTCATATTTCTAAGTAATTTTCTTGAAAGGGAAGCGACGCTTATTTTGTTTATTCATTTGTAAAATAGATTTTCGGTTCACGTTCGGTGATTCTGTACTAGCACTTTGGCACAATTGGTTTTCGATTGACGCCTTTCATGTGTGATTTTTTCAAGACTACTAACAATGACGTCGTCAGATGGGGTCTTTATGGATGCCTAAACAACTGCTGCGCAAATCTATCGATCTGCAAGGTTAAGCTGTACTTACCGCGGTCAGTTCTTGAATGGGTGACCATTTCATTACACCATCGAAATCCGAGAGAGAAAGGTTTATACCTCAGATCATAGAAACGGAGGTATGCCATCATAGCAAATTAGTACGGGAACAACTGATGCCACTTTTAGTACATTTTTCGACACAATTACGCGCATAATTAAGCGCTCCTTGTGAATAAAAAGATCTCCCACGCATTGAACATTCCGCACACCCTCAATCTAACACTGTTAATCGTTACTCAACACTAGCACTAAACTAAAACACAGTATTTATACCATCGATCGTGTTCGGTTCGTCGCCAGCGCGTACGTTTTTAATATGAGCAATTTGCTCAAGATCAGGGCATCAAGCTCGATAGCGCCTTGGCACATCTCCTTGTTTCTATGATCTGAGGTTTATACAATACCAGTTAAATGTTAAATTATATTTATATCTGCAGTTAAGTAGCTTTAGCTAATGTAATTATCCAAAAGAAAATTTAATAAATTAATCAATTTATGCGTTGGTCGTTTTACGATACATCAAGGTAAAGTCAAGTTCGGAAAATAATTTTTACCATTTCAAAAATAACCTGTATAAAATGTAGAATAATTTAGTTTTATCAACTCATGTCACTAATCGTACCTCCAGCAGACCCCGAAAGTTCAGCTATCCAATCTTGTCAACTGGTTAATCTCTTCATTGAAGCACAAGCTCGCACAAATCTTAAGAAAATAATCCCTACATATTGGCGTAAGAATATACAAGGCAATTTACCTAGAGAACTTAAAAATGTCACCCGCTATTTAATCAAAAATTTACTTCTCGACATAAACCGTATATTATACGTTAATAAAACTTTTAACAGACGAAAGAATTACGCAATGAAGTTTAATTAAAAACGCTTTCCGCCATGTTAGGGTACTACTTGATTAACTTGACGTTTCGGCGAGGATCGTAAAAAACTCGACGGGAATGACGAACGCATCGGGGATTTTAGGGGGCAGATAGACTGGGTAACAATTGAGGTAAAATAAAAGAAAAAAAAGGAATAGAATTGCCTTCATTGTAAATAAACCGCCACTTCAGTAATCTTTATTTATTGTTTACTAGCTTCCGCCCGCGGCTTCGCCCGCGTTTTTCGGGATAAAAGGTATCCTATGTGTTATTCCAGACTATAATCTATCTGTGTGCCAAATTTCATCCAAATCCGTCGAGCCGTGTCAGCGTGAAAAAGTAACAAACATACACACACACACGCACAAACTTTCACATTTATAATATTAGTGTGATTACACTATCGATTTTTCATCTGTGCCCTTTTTAAGTTATTTTATTTATTTAGGTATGTATACCTACTTATAATTCCATGTACACAACTCAGGATTTACCAAAATTTTTATGATTATTTTTCTATTCGTTTTAAAGTATAAGTATAAGTATAAGTAAACACCATTCTTACGGCAAGAATTGAATCAAATAAATTACGGGTATATATTCATAACACGAAAAATACAATAGGTACTTGTCTAACCCAATTAATAATACTACCATTGCTGCAATATGTTACTAATAAATTAATATTCATTATTTTCTTAAACTTTTACCAAGAACACACTCCACACCTTCCTTTTCTCAAATCATCACAAAAAATTTAAAACTCTCAAAAAATCTCCAAAATACCATCCATCATTACCTCAAACATAACCAGAAAAGGAATAAGGTTCCTTTAGACGCGGATAAAACCCCGTCCCGTTATCGCGTCGCCTTGATTCGTTGGCTTTTACGAGCGAACTTACCTTATCAAGTGTGTACACTCCCTAAATTTATATTAGGAACAGTGTCAAAACATTTTCTTGACATTTTACGAGATTTTTAAATGAGAAACGGGGTTTCTGAGCTCGCCATCTATTCTTTTACAGTTGGGTTCCTGGGTGCAAGGAACCCTAGTTTGCGAATATCAGTTTGGTATTTATGTTAACTTTAACATTAGGGTTGGTACATAAGACATTTTTTTTAACAAGCAGTTGAGTCTTTGGTCTGAAAACAGAAGCTCTGCAAATCATTACCACTTACCTAGATAGTCACGAATAAAGTGACGGTAAAATCCTACTTCCTACTAATATTATAAACGTGAAAGTTTGTGAGGATGTAAAGATGTATAGATGTTTGTTACTCTTTCACGCAAAAATTACTGAACGGATTTTGATGAAACTTTACAGTAATATAGCTTATACATCAGAATAACACATAGGCTACTTTTTATCCCAATAACGCGGGCGAAGCCGCGGGCGGAAGCTAGTAGTAATAATTTATAGCTAACCGCATACAATATGGAACTGAACTTGAGCATCCCGTCGTACAGTTAATGATTTTATAATAGAAAAGGATAAATTACCCTGATGTCTCCTAATAACAATGAAAATCACCTATCCATTTGCCATGCATAGTGACTATGGAAAAAATTATCTCCACAAAATTACATCGCATCGGTTTTTACGGACACACGACTTGTTCATAAGTAAACGAAAGAAAAATTTAATTGGAAAAAACAAATAACTGAGAAAAATAACAAAACTATACAGAACCCTCAACAAATAACTCAAACTTATCTCCCGACGATTTTTAAACAAACACCTATTCCAGAGACCTAAAGTTTGAGTTCCCCAAATTAAGTTGCAACCTACCTACGTCTTTATTAGCCGGTTTATACACCTCATAGGGATTGACAAAGTTTTTCTTGAAACACAGAACCATAAGACTGAGATTGCTCATCACTATTTTGCTGTTCAACTAACTTTTAGACGCACGTAATAGAGTTTACTTTTGCATGTTTTAAATTCAAATTAATATTGCAAACTCTTGAAGTAATAAGCTGAATACTTGGTCTAAATAATGATAAAATGTTTTGTGCGTTGATTTCGTTATGGTGTACGGTATTCTCATTACTTTTTACATATTTTACGTTGAGTAAGGCTTAGCAAAATTTGAGCTTGTAATGGAACTACCTTGCACGGTTTTCGGGGGGCTTCAACGGAATTGAAGTGAGTTTCCTTGTAACTCAGTTTTCAGTTTGATTATAATATTTGTAGCGGTATACTGGAAGAAATTTCCACGTATTTTGAGAAATAGTATGAATGTATTCAAGGTTTTGGTTGCCTGAGAAGATTTTGAAAACTTCAAATTCGTGAAATATTTCTAAATAGCAAAATGCAACCCTGAAAAGAAACCTCTTATTTTGAAATAATCTTTACCTACTTAAAATACTCATAATACAACCTCTTTCATTTATTAAAAATATTCTATCAAGAAAAGAGTAAAAGGTAGCTATAATATAATATATTAATATATCGGCATAATATACTGGTGACGTCATAGAAATATATATCTGCGTGTGTGGTCACTCGATAATGTATATAGAAAATATGTCATAATATGCCTTGCTATGATTCATATTAATATATATTATAGCTACGTCTGTGACGCGCTTAAAGCCCGTCACAAACGTAGCTATAATATATATTAATATATCGGTATAATGTATTGGTGACGTCATAGAAATATATAGCTGCGTGTGTGGTCACTCAAAAATTTATATAGAAAATAATTATGTGGTAATATGCCTTGCTATGATTCATATTAATTGTATATTATAGCTACGTCTGTAACGGGCTTTATAAGTTATAAACAAAATGCTGGCAGCTAAGATTCTGATCAATTCTTTTTCAAGTGTGTCGACAATGACATCGTTTTGATTAGAGATGTCTGTTTTGGAAATATTCTTGCAGAAAATTGAAGAATATTTACCTTTTATTCGGTAAAGTGTAAAATAGACATGATTCGTGCTTATTTCGAAGTACTTTACTGGACTTAAATAGTAAGTAAAACTATGACATCTTCTAAACCGTGTTATCAGCAAGTTGGACTGTTTATGATACCTAGGTTGAAAATGTGATGTTAAATTACTCCCTAGGCGGTATAAACGCTATTAACGAAATTGAAATTACAAATAGCGGGCACTAGTATTACCTCTGTTCTTTATTTTTTTTTAAAACTAGCTCTACACTAGAACTCCTGAATCGTGGGCGCGATTACAAACACAAACACCCGAAACGCTGTCATCAATAAAATGAAAGTCTAATAATGTGTTTATTTGAGTGTTCTATGGATTTAATTCTGCCGAAGTCTTTACAACAGCTCATTTATCAAACTGCTATCTGCAACTGTGTCAGCCTAACCTGCAACTGTGATAGCCTAACCTGCAACTAGGGTAACATAAACTGCAATTGTCGAAGCAAAAATTACCACAGCCAATAAAATCGAATCTCGCATAGACTTTTCACACCTAAGATCAATACTTACACAAATGCTATGAGTTCAGGACATTCACGAGTCGGCAGCCGAAGCTGGTTAGAAATAAATTGCTGCAAGCCGAAATCTATTATTATGTTAAAGAGGTAGCCAGAGCGCTGCACTTTTTGCGCTCCACCCTCGGATATAAACATGCCGTGTCGCTTTTGCGATGTCCTTTGTGAATGACACAGAGTAAAAAAAATAATTTAAAATGTTGCGGTTGGTCAAGTTTTTTTTTGTCTTGCTAGTTAGGGACTTGGATTGCTTGATCATTTGGTGATGAAATTTCTGGTCCTCATTGAAAACAATATCGATTTAACCACATAACTTCGGCTATTTGTAAAATAACCAAAGTTTGTTGAGGTATAACCAAAGTTTGACAAGACTTAAAGTTTTGTTTACATATTGTGTAAAGTTATGACAAAAGTTTGGTTATGTATAACTAATTTTTTTTTTCAGGATGCTGTTTATGTTGATTGTTATTGTTTGTTGATGTTTATTATTATGATTTAAGCGTGTTCAGCAGTTTGTATTCAGCAAATCAATATTGAATTCATTAAAATAAAACCGTGAGGCAAGGTAATTAGCATCGACACAAATACTAATATGAAAACTCACAAAACATATTAGTATTTGTGTTTATGTTAACAAATATTAGTTTTGTGCTGTGATATTTGATATGTTAAAATCGTGTTTTGCTAAAGTTTTTGTTATTTTTGGTTTATTTAATTAATTTCGGAATCTGTGTTGGCTAGAGTTACTCTCAATTTATTCCTGTTTATGAATCTTGCTCGTTGAAATGTGCATTGGATATGTTTTTGATGGACTGTTAAAAATGTTGATACCCACAAAATGTGAAACCATTGTTACATACCGTCGCTGCACCCTGCCATTCGCTATTTGTTGTGTTTTTGATGTAGTTTTAATCCTTATTTCTATATTTATTAAGGATCAAAACTACTTCAAAAACCAACAAAAGAAGAAAAACACAACGACTTGGGCAGGCGCAGCGACAATACAAAATGTTGGTGCCACTGCATTCCCCCAACATTTTCCTACTCTGTAACACCAGAAGAATTCTCGTTACAGTATTCGAGATAAAGTTAAAATATTATCGTACGCTATCGAGGCAGGATGCATCCAGCGCGAATAACTGTACTAATACATTTGCAGAACAACAGTTCAATTTCCCCACTGTAGATTTGGACGTATCGTCTCAGGGATGCGAGGAAATGCAACCAATTGTTTCTTTGATTTATCTCTTTGGCGAATTGAATAGTTGGAATTATTCAGTGGGGGATGGGAATTTGCTTACAAAAAATCATTTGATGCTGTATTGTATCTATTAGAACAAAACGTCAGGACGAACGAAGATTAATCATCTATAACGTTGATGAATCAATTGTAACTTATAGTAGTAGTAAAACTTGGTTAGTGGAAAAATAAAGTTTGTCGTAACATTGACGGTTTTGTCATAATCATTTTTGAGTTTGTGAATAGTATTTTAAGGTAATAAATAGGCATCTTACATTAATATGAAATTTTTTATCAACTTATAATTCGTGTAAAATCGTTGAAAATGAATGAAATGATGTTGAATTGAAATACTTTATTTTGGTAATGTGGGTGATGATTTCTGCTCATTAATTTGGTTCTTTGGTGGTTTGGCGAAGTGTCCAGCGTTGTTTCTGTCAAAAACGTGGTATCAAAAATTACTTTAGTTTAAGTAATTTTCTTTTTACGTACCTATCTAAAAAGTCTTTACCACAAAAAATATTTCTCAGTATTTTTTATTATGAAAATTGAATATCGACTACGAAGCTTTTCGAGGCCATAATTTAATTGAACTTAATAGGAATATAATCATGAATTCATGGAACTCGTTCATGAAAGCCGAATGCCGATATCAATAATTTTCTGGAACTGACAAGTACCTTTTCATATCAACCAGTAACTGCGCTTTATTGAACATGCGGTACCTATTCAAATACCGTTCCAGGGAATTGTAAATTTAATATTCCACCAATCAACATTTGGAAAATATACACGATGGCAGGTTAAACAGTGGAAATATTTTAAGGGGTCATTGTACTCATCATTATGAACAACTTTTACTATGGGACCAACCCTGAAATCGCGAAAAAAAATCAGCTGTTCCATACATTTTGTTGAGTTTTGTGAACATAAATGTATGGAACAGCTGATTTTTTGGTCTTCTTTTTTCTGGTCTAAAATTCAGTTGTAAGATTTTGCCTCAAATAAAAAGAAAATAAAAAGCGCACAAATTAAATAAACAAATTGTATGGAAAGTATTAGGTAATCTTTTAAATACTTTTGACGGAACAGGCCACCGTATCAGGGTATCAAAACCCAAAACAACGGCACACACCCAAAATTCAAACCGTAAAATTTAAATTCTTGAAAACAATAGAATTCCTTTTCTCCCTCGAGATACCCGGGCACCCCTACCCGGTATTTAAACGGATATCCGTGCGAATGTTACGTCTTGTGGCCGATATTAGAATGTCCGGGAAGCTTTTAAAGATCAGCGTTGGAGGACCGTGGATCCTCTCTAGTTGTTGCCTTACATGCTGGCTTTGTGCAGTCGATTTTTATTTTGTTTATTCTTCAGCTTGTTACAAGATGCATATTGCAGGAAATCGAGTGTTCAAGGATGACTTTTACTGTTAAAGTTTTGTCTGGTGTGTTGTTGTTTATTACCCGACTACCCCAAAAGGAGAGTTTTTCGAGTTTTTCGATATATGTATCTGTATCAATTTCTTTGATACGCTCTGTAGCCTAAATGACTTGTTTTGTCTCCATCATGGGAGTGAATTTACGCAGCCGGGTTTTTTGTTTATAAAAAAGTGTCGTTTATTTTTTTATTCCGCAGTATCTTTGTCCTTTTATTACAAAGAGTTCAAAATTTACATTTATTAATTGTTACATTCTATTAAAAAAAATCTTTGACTCCCTTTATTTAAGTCCTATTTACTAAACCTGTAGCAGTCTGCTGGATATAGGCTTTACCCAAGTTGCAATTCCTGCCTCTAAAACTACTGAGTTTGAAAATGATACCGTTTGGTTTCAACCCTAGTTGCTACTGCATGCCTATCGCAGACACCTCAGATCATAGAAACAAGGGAGATGTGCCAAGGCGCTATCGAGCTTGATGCCTGATCTTGAGCAAATTGCTCATATTAAAAACGTACGCGCTGGCGACGAACCGAACACGATCGATGGTATAAATACAGTGTTTTAGTTTAGTGCTAGTGTTGAGTGGCGATTAACAGTGTTAGATTGAGGGTGTGCGGAATGTTTAATGCGTGGGAGATCTTTTTATTCACAAGGAGCGCTTAATTATGCGCGTAATTGTGTCGAAAAATGTACTAAAAGTGGCATCAGTTGTTCCGGTACTAATTTGCTATGATGGCATATCTCCTTGTTTCTATGATCTGAGGCAGACACGATGTAAAGCCTAAACAGTATCAATATCACAATCAATATGTTCTATGTTCGTGGAAGTCTCATTAGTTAGAGATTAATTGGTATTATAATTATGTAGGACTAGGAATATTGTTGTTCTGTTTACGGTGACTACACTATTAAGAGCCGGCTCTAAATTTCGACACAAATGCTTTTAGAATATTTGCAAAAAAGGTTGTTTTAACGGTTTCACATTGTGTTTAAAATCTCTGAAAAAAATAGAGGTAACAAATTCAAAGAACGTGATTTAAATTCTAGGTCCAGTTTCCTAGACTGCAAAAAATCTCGAGTTTTTATCAGCTACATTGTGTTCATTGAGTAAATAGAATCTTAAACGCATCTTAGATGTTACGGATGAATAAAAACTATAACGTAATCCACTTTCAAGCTGCATTCATCCCCATAATAAAAACTTAATACATCAAACACCAGACGCCATTTCCCAACGGTCCTACAAATTAAATCTAATCAAAAAACATCCATCTCATTTTATGATGGTACTAAAACTGTGAAATCCGAGGCATTGGAACTAAGAGACGTAAAATGGCGGTCCGAATCCACTGCTACCTACGGGATTAGGGTGCAATGTTGCAGGAATCAGGTGGAGTGGCTTAGTCGTAGGGTGGGCAGAGTCGGAGCTAAGAGGTAAGAATTAAAACCAACTTAAAAAAACTCGTTTTAAACATAACGTGCTTGATTGAATGTGAGACAGTCGATTGATCTATTTACGGGCCAAACGTTCATAGGTCGCTTTGATTATCCATTTTATCAATCCGTTAAAATGATTTTTTTTTTGTGAATTTGAAACATGTCAAAGCCAGGTTATGCTTCTATTACGTTATTAAATATATAAGTGATTCACAAAAATCATATGACCCGAGCGGGATTTGAACCCGCGACCTCTGCCGTACCGTGGCTATTGCTCTGAACCAACTGAGCTACCCGGTCGCCCGACTCATCTGAAATTTGAGACCCCTTTGTAATACGCTTCTTAGGAGCGTTTGGCGACATCTATCGGAAAACTTATGCAGTATTTCCAACTCAATGCCAATTACTTTGCAGTTATCGGACATCGATGCGATATCACTATCTATACATTATAAATGTATATTTTTTTGTGAATTTGTGTTTCAAATTCACAAAAAAAATATACATTTATAATAAGTCCGATAACTGCAAAGTAATTGGCATTGAGTTGGAAATACTGCATAAGTTTTTGTGTGCACTTATATATTTAATAACGTTAAAATGATCTTTGATCTGTTAGTAGTACTGCTGTTCACCTTATATTATATTTATTGGGATAGAAATGACAATGTTAGGTGTATATTTAATTAGTGGTTAAATTAAGAGGCATTTATAAGTAAGGGGGTATGTTTTGATTTTAATTGCGAAATACTAAAAATAATAATTTGAAAGTGTGGTTTTACGGCTCTCCTGAAAAGTGTCGATTTCGGGTTGTTCCCTTTTTGACGGGAGACATTGATATTTTTTCTATTGACAGGAACTATAAAAACAACAAAAACTTTTACTAAGCATAACTCTGTTTAGTTTATTATAAAAGAACTATTTACCGCGGTATCGTCCATATTTGATTTGGCTTCAAAACCACCACAAACAACCTTAAAATCATGACTGCATTGAATTCTAGTTATTCATCTACGTATTATCGAAAATAAGGGTTGTGAAACCCTCCGCCGCCGCGCGTTCAGTTGATACGGGCTTAAATCGATGCGGTGGTGCGGGAGGGTTGAGCCGAATCAGCCAGGGCTAGGTAACAATTCTACAGGTTACCTTTCAGACTTAGCTACTTATCTAAAATATTTTCGGCGTTTTGTTCTGAACGGATTTTATTCTGGCCATGAATTTATTTTGGGACTTCTAATTTGGAGTTGTAATTTGAGAATAGTGATTTTATGATATATTGTGGTGTCTCATTTCATTGTTACTGGTCCAGCCTTTTTGGTGTATTCGAGTGATAAATGTTTGTTTTTTTATTTTGTGTGTTGGATTTTGACATGGATTTTGTAGTATAAGAGCTACATAAAAAATAGTCTGTTCAAGAAGTACTATTAATCTGTTTCTTAAACACTGTTTTAAACTTTCACGGTTTCTTACTATACTTACACATTAACTAACGGGATAACTTCCGTGATTATTGTTTGGTTTCAGTTCCTGGGTAAACTGGAGAACACGGTGGATGAACACTTAAAATAATTTTTAAAAGCAGACTTTGTCTACCCCCTTTCTTAGTATTTTGCTACGCTCACTACTGGAACTCACACTCGATCAAAAGTCACGGCAAAACACACGGTATCAATAAGTTTTTCGGAGTCTTTATTACGAAGCTGTATATTACGTTTTAGTTGACATAACACTGGATTCCATACACTAGACAATTTGAAACCACCTTCCCTATTGAAGTTCTTGTGTTTGACGATTTCAGTCGTTTCTTTTGTGAGCCTTGGAATGTAATGCCGGTCCGTCGATAGAATTTGCGGCTTGTGAAGCTCAATCCAGTTATTTGGTCCTGACTCCAGTAGATGTTCAGCTATGGCAGATTTTTGAGTGTCATTATTTTTCACTGCCTTTATGTGTTCACTGATACGACATGAGACTGTTCGTTTTGTTTGGCCGATATACGATTTTCCGCAACTGTAATTAATTTTATATACTCCAAGATGCGGCAGCGGCAGTTTGTCTTTTGGAGAACGTAGTGTTTGCCCAATTTTCTTACAAGGAGCAAACTGCCGTTTGAGCATCCTGGAGTATATAAAACTTATTGATCCCGTGTGTTTTGCCATGACTTTCGATCGAGTGTGAGTTCCAGTAGTGAGCGTAGCAAAAGACTAAAAAAGAGGGTAGACAGATTTGTCAGCTCTTAAAAAATATTTTATTTTAAGTGTTCATCCACCCGCATTCTCCAGTTTACCCGCGATAATTGCAACAGCGTCGAAATATCGGGAACTCAAACCAAACAATAATCACGGAAGTTTTCTCGTAAGTGAATTGTGTAAGTGTAATCTGTTTCTACCGCTAAACAGTACTCCTGTTATTTCGAGTTGAAGGATATAGGCACCGATGGACATACAAGCAAGTGAGTCTTTTTAAATTTGTCCTCAATAGTCATCTAATGGCACGTAGATTGGGTGGTGGACGTGACTAAAAAAGTGTTTCAGTTCCAATATGCAGGCGTTTTATCACTCAACGTCAGGTGGGCCATTTGCCAAAACAGTCACTAAGGCATAAAAAAAACAGATGTGCAACATTATCAGAAATATTTCGATTCGTTTCAATACTGTTATTTTCCATTGTGGTATTCCCACCAATTATCTGTTTTGGGACGGGAAACGGGAATGGCCCTTGTTGAAGTATTTTTGTTTAATGATATAAAAATATTGCGCAAGTTTTCTAATTGTTGTGTAATATTTTGAGTGAAAAATTAGTAAATATCGTATTAAAGGCAGGAAAATATCCTTTCGTTTTGCGGTTTTATAATCAAAAGTCGGTCATCATAAAAGTAGCTTACTTGCAGCCGGATATAGGCTTCTCAGTTTTGCCTTTCGCAACAACATAATCCGAATATATGGAAGAACCCAGAACCGTTGCAAGTCATACTTCTTTTAAAGCTGCTCCTAGACTCTTGATTACCTGCCGGGAAAGCGGGATTGTCCGGAAGGGATACCGCTGACCCGGACAAAAGGGCTAAGGAAGGAACATGGGTGGGTTTTAGTCAGTAAGAGTCTGACACTCCCTTCCGCTCCGCCCAGAGCGGGAGGGGGCATTTGATATTTCCCATCCTCAAAAAAAAAAAAAAAAAAAAGACTTGATTAAATAAAACTTAGGGCCAATTTCACCAAACTCTGTTAGTTGCTAAATGTCCCGTTACTCATTTTGACGGATGTAATTTTAACTGTTTTGCATAGTTAGACAGTAGGTACATCAAAATGCTGAACGGAACATTTAGTAACTACCAGAGTTTGATGAAATTGACCCTTAGTTATCTAGGTTTAATAAAATAAGTCGTTACTAGTCATTAGTTAGGTACTTTTTTGTACTTTTATACGACACATTGAATTGAGAGCAGTTTATAAAACTCCGTATCATGGCTGAAGTAACGTTTGCTAATTAGCACTTATCAGGAAAAGTGGACCAAATTCGAGCTCGGGACTTAATTCATACGGAACACTTAAAGTTTTTTGGTCCATATTGAATTAAGGCGACCACTTACGAACTGAAATAACATTTTATAGACATTAAATTCTAAGGGTCGATTTCACAATGCATCGCAATCTAAATCTAAACGCATAATGTCCTTTTCTCAAAATGTCCTTTCTCTTAATGTCCTTTGCCCAGTATTTCCTTTGTCCAAAATGTCCTTCTCTCAAAATGTATTTTGTCCAAAATGTCCTCTCAAAATGTCCTTTGCCCAAAATGTCCTTCTCTCAAAATGTTCTTTGCCCAAAATGTACTTTGTCCAAAATGTCCTTTATCCAAAATGTCTTTTGCCCAAAATGTTCTTTTCTCAAAATATCCTTTGTCCAAAATGTCCTTTGCCCAAAATATGCTTTTTTCAAAATATCGTTTTGTCAAAGGAACATTCTCAGAAAAAAGACATGAGTTTAGACGGATAGTTGTTTAAGCGCAAATACTATTTTATTTAATTTTGAATTTATCTCATGCAAAGTTGGGGCATGAAAATCTTTAATGGAAACATCATCAAAACAAACGTGACAGGTGATACCTTTCTATTCCGAAGCATTACCCATTCTGAATGTATGAATTTTGCGGGTTTTCTAGCAACGTTTTCCTCAAGTTTTACCTGATAAAAAGTGTTACATATTAAACAATATCGGAGCACATACATACATTCTAGTGTATTCATTTTTGATGTGAATTCGATGAACGTCTTCCTGGTCATTTCAGCGAATATTCCAGAAAAATGTGCAATGAAAAACATGTACTTTTGAAAGCTTCATAGTCCTAACGTTTTAAAAGTTATAAAAAGTATAGTTATATTGTTGTGAAGATACTTCTGACGGCAACACAAAAATATATGTTGACCCTCCTTCCACCCCCCGCAATGACGTCATAGACCACGGGATTAAGCGCCAAAAATGAGATATTTCATAATCAAATTCACAAAAAATGTAGCGGTAGTGGCCAGACTTCTATGCACCCCATTTTTTTTTACGAAACCGCCAAATCATTATAATATGTAACATAGTTTTTTGTTTCATAATAAAGATACAAAGTTAATCGTGGTTTAAAAACGTAGCTATCATATTTTGTTTATTATTTTATAGTTTTCAGCATCCTTATTCGTAACTAGTTATGCACCGCGGTGTCACCCCCGTTGCTCAGCTCTTGAGGGTCATAGCGTGATGTTAAATAGCCTATACTATTCCTCATAAATCTGGCTATCATAACCAAAAAAAAAATCGAATCCGACTGGTAGTTCCAGAGATTAGCGCGTTCAAACAAACTCTTCAGATTTATTATAATACTAGGTATACATAGATTCGAAACAAGCTAAGTTTTTTGATATTCACATTGCCAGCCAAATCAAACTCAAATATTTCTCTCAATCCATAACCATATCGAGCCCAACGCGCCAAATTATAAATTCCTCACAACGGCTGCCACAAACAGAATCAAACCCTATTCTATTGAATTGGAAAGCTGTCATTCCCGACGCGGACTGAAACACTCCAGTTCAATTGTTCCACGGTTTTTCTCGATGTTAGCTTCTTGAAGGCGTATTTCTCCATTTTCGCATGTAAAACAAAAATTTCCCGCATTTTCGTTTGGGTTCGCACCGAGTTGCTGGCGGTGACGGGATTTCGATAGGGTGGCCATGTCGTTAAAATTCATGGGAGATCTATCAAGTTTAAAAGATGCTAATTTTAACACCACTGTATACCCTTGATCAGCAAATAAGTGATTTATGATTATGCTGTAATTAGTATTATTGGTAAACTATCTTTCATCATCATCATCATCATCTGCCTAGCCTTTTCCCAAATTATATTGGGGTCCAGTCTAACTAGTTTCGGCTGAATATCAATATTTTAAGTGGAGCGACTGCCATCTGACCTCCACAACCCAATTAAAGGTAATACCGGTAATCGAATGTTAGACCAGCTGTCAGACTTTAGGGCTTCTGACTACCCGTAACGATTGTCAAAGATATTCCTATGACAACCGGGACCGACTGCTTAACGTGCTCTCCGAGGCACGGAGGGGTCTCGATGTGTAAAGAACGGTCACCCATGCAAGGACTGACCGTGGCAAGCGCAGCTTAACCTCGCAGATCGATCGATCAGCGCGGCTGTTATTTAGCCACGAGCCCCTCCTTATTGGTAACTATCTTTCGCTTCTGATAAATATTAAATATAAAAAAAAATCTGTTTTTTTATTATATTTAATTTATCTATCTATTCTATTTTTATGCTGCACCGGTCGACGTCATCACGTCAACGTCAGCTGTCGCTGAAAACCAGCGCTGTGGCTTTGCTCCGTGCATGGGTCACAGCATCATGCTGAGCGATGGCCGTTTTGCGCGGTTGTGACGCATACTTTCCCCAGAGTTTTATTTTTTTCTTGTATCATTTTATTTTTATGCGTCATATCGACGTAAATAAATGTTTTTTCTTTCTTTCTTTCTTTTCTTTCATAAAAAGTAGCCTCTGTGCTATTCCAGACAATAATCTATCGCTGTGCAGAATATCTTTTAGATTCGTTCAGCCATTCTGGCTTGATTAAGTAACAAATATCCATCCATTGAAACTTTCGCATTAAAATAGTAGGTAGTGAGATTTAAAATGGTAGGTAGTGAGATTTAAAATGGAAAGCTAATACACTATAACTATAGTAAAAAAACCGGCCAAGTGCGAGTCGTACTCGCGCACCGAGGGATCCGTATCTGCTTTGGACGTATAAAATGAAAAAAACCGGATCGCATAACTAAGTTTGTTTGTGAAGAAATTTTGATGATTTTGAAAAAAACTGCACTAGTTAGGAACATCGTTTTATTTTTGGTGCAATATTTGGGTCAATTCCTATCAGCTCTAATTATTCGTTTTATTTTTGGTGCAATATTTGGGTCAATTCCTATCAGCTCTAATTATTTTAGATTTTTCGCTCCGCAAACTTCGGAGATAAGGGGGGGGGTTCCTTTTTTACCATTTTGGTACGGAACCCTAAAAAATATAGATGCTGTGCGTAGCCTACTTTCAAAAGTTAAAACTGCTGGAATTTTATATTTTCTCTTATTTTGAGTGACACACGTGAACTGTGGACGAGAACTATGGTATTAAAGAATTTGGAACGCTTAAATTAGTTAAACAACGAGCACACAATTTAACGTTTATAGCCATAGGCAATCAAGCGCAAAAAAACTTTTTCGCAATTAAATCACAGATAAACAAAATAAAAACATAAAAAATCACCAATTTAACTATGTCATCCATAACGCGCACGATTAGAAAAGCAACATAATTGTTAAAATGTTTAACAAGAAACACAACAAACTGATTCGAAATGCCACTATTAGGCTCGAAGCCAAGAATTTTCACTAGGCAGTCTGAACGATTTATTTTCCTCTCGTATTGTTTTATGAGTTATTAATAATGGTGAAACGACTCTATAATTATGGGTCGTTCCGTTAAAAGCTTAATGAATTTGCGAGATTTCTGTTTTTATTGCTCAAATTAAGTGTTCTCCCACTTCCTTGGGAATAAAAGAAACGTGGCGTGTCTGAGATGTTGTTTTTTTCGTGCTTTCGGAGGCAAATGATGGACATAAATTTTGTTGGTGATAGCTCGAAAATTGGGTTCTATTTTCACTGTATTGCAGTGGTAAATCGTTACCGTTTTTAGTGCTTTATTTATGGTTCGTGTTAAAATAATAGAAATAGCGTAAATGAATCAACTATACATTATGCTGATTACAAAGATGCTTAGCTTTGTTATTGAATATTTGTTTATAGGTCAGTTGCAGAAAGATAATTAAATTTTAAAGGAGATTTCTATCGTTAAAATCTATTTAAAAACTTAATGACTTTTTCTGCAACTCAGCGTTATGAGCTTTGTTTGGTCTTAAATTGTTTTAATTCACTTCTAAGATTTCTTATCTTATTCCTAAAATAAAGAATCTTGCCACATTGAAAGCCATAAATATAAAAATATATATTTACATAAGTTTTCCCAAAAGCGTCCAACAATCGTAGCCCCCCTAGAATCGCCGGCGAATAGTTTCGCGTCTGTCAGCCGCGTTTGAACGGGATTTATTATTTTTATTATTGTTTCGCACAACGACTCAGGCTGTCTTATTTCTCTCCTTAAGTTATGACCGGCAAAAATAGAGAGAATTACCCAACGTACGGCGTTATTAAATCTTTTTGCTTCATCCTTGGCTTTTGTTGTTCCTGTAGTGGCGGAATTTATAAAGAAAAGGTGATAAACCTCGGGATTTGACGCAATCGTGTTTATTTGGGTGAAGATTGGCGGTTTGGGGTCGTGTTTGAGGAAATTTCGGGAGTGGTGGAGTGTTTTATTCGTTTATATGGCAGCAGTAAAACAATTGGAATGATTATTGAAATTGGACTGTTTTCGTGCTAATTTGGGGTTGAAAAACTTGCATAAGACATCACACCAATATTATAAATGCCAAAGTTTTTGTGTGGGTGTGTGTGTTTGTTACCTCTTTACGCTGGAACGGTTAAACAGATATGGATGAAATTTGACAAGGAGGTAGCCTGAGACAAATAAGATACGCAGACGAAGTCATGGGTAACAGCTAGTACCTAGTTCCATATTTATTTCAACATTATTTTGAAAGTTCTTTGCTAATTATGTTGTCTGCCTCGATAGTTTAATGGTCGCAAGTATGACAGTTAACCATAGGGTTCTTGTTTTGTCAAGTAAAATATTATTGGATTTTCCCATTAGGAAATTCCCAGTAGCAGTCTGGAGCCTGGATTTATGCCGTATTGGCAATATTACATGGGACTTAAACATAACTGGCAAAACCGAACCGCAGCGCATCGGACGCGTGTCATACGAAACCAAAACGCAGCGCATCGGGCGCGCGTCATACGAAACCAAAGCGTAGCGCATCGGGCGCGTGTCACATGAAACCGAAACGCAGCGCACCGGACGCGCGTCATACGAAACCAAAACGCAGCGCACTGGACACGTGTCATACGAAACCGAAACGCAGCGCATCGGGCGCGCA
Organism: Thalpophila matura; assembly: GCA_948465475.1. Taxonomy (NCBI): domain Eukaryota; kingdom Metazoa; phylum Arthropoda; class Insecta; order Lepidoptera; family Noctuidae; genus Thalpophila; species Thalpophila matura. Next base: position 1,233,573 of record OX419191.1, read on the forward strand.
CAATACGCCTATTATCTTTTAAAAATGTCCGTACTCCAAAACTCGCTTTAAATGTAAAAGACCATCGACGCGGCAGCCAATTTAGCGTGACTTGAAGTCTTAACCCTCCCGGAACAAGTTACCGGCCAAACTCGGAAGCGACTTTATTAAAATTCAAACTAACTGAAACTTATTATTAGCCTTTGTAATTTTAAAGTCTTTTCGGACCTTTTTTGTAATATTGTAATGTTTCGAGTTGGATCGTGTTTGGTTTTGAAAGTTGATCTTTATTATTATCTTTGTATAATTGAATGTCTTTTCAAAGGCTTTCAAACTATGTTGTTTCTGGGAGGTCAAAGAATGTAAATGTATTATTAATTTATTCTTTTAATTTACTTACTAACATAACTAATGTAATAAATCTGAAGAGTTTGTTTAAACGCGTTAATCTCTGAAAAAAATGTTTTTCAATATAAAACTTGTTTTATCTCCAAAAAGTCCGTACACAAAGATTTCAAATACGGCTAAGCATCGTTTCTTTCTCAGACTATTTCAAAAATATTTCAGTTCTGTCTTGCATTGTTTCATTTGTCGCGAATACTTTACGCTGTTGCAAGTAGTGGGTAGGTAAGCTGCAGTGGGTCAAAAATCTAGTGGATCGGTGCAGTGTAGGATCGCGTAGTTGTATCTGACGAAGCAGACTGGAGATGAAAAAAAAAATGGCAACGCTTGGTTTTGAAAGCGTTGGTTCCGTATAGCTGTTTAATGTTGTTGTTGGTTATTTGATTGTTTCGAAATTAATTTGACTAAGGGGCGTTTTACAGAACCTAACTCAAGACCCAAGCATTACTTAAAACTAGTTTTAAGCCATTTGATTTGTTAAAACTAGTCTTAAGTAATGATGTCTTGAGTTAGGTTGAGGTTTTTTAAAACGACCTATAGGCTCAGTAAGTGTGGACTGGATTATTTGTTTATGCGTACTTTCATTAAAATAATTAAAAGCATCTTGTGAATCTGCCTAGATACCTATATGAAAAGAGAGACGATAATGATGTATAAAGTTTCACCTTTAATAGTTCTAATGATTACAGCCTTATCATCTTTCAGAAAAACTAGTGGTATTTTAATTTTCAAATCTGTCATCCGAAAATCAAAACCGACATTTCCAATAAATTAAAATCTGATTCAGCTTACGCACCCCTAAAAAACCGGCCAAGTGCGAGTCGTACTCCCGCACCGAGGGTTCTGTATCATTTTTGGACGTATAAAGTGAAAAAATCCGGGCCGCATAACTAAGTTTGTTTGTGAAGGAATTTTGATGATTTTGAAAAAACTGTACTAGTTAGGAACATCGTTTTATTTTTGGTGCCATATTTGGGTCAATTTCTATCAACTCTAATTATTTCAGATTCTTCGCCCCGCAAACTACGGAGATAACGGGGGGGGAATGGTATTTTTTTTGAAATTTTTCATCATATGTCGAAAACTGTGAGACATAAAATAAAATAAAAATATATTTTGAAATGTGCAGATCAATCCTTTTCATATGATATATCAATTGACCTAGTAACCCCACTTTGTAATTTCGGACCCCCACTCCGGCCCCTTTTGCAATGAAAATAAAAATATTTTTGGACTTTTTTCATTTGCAATCTGTGAGACATAAAATTAAATAAAAATATATTTTGAAATGTGCAGATCAATCCTTTTCATATGATATATCACTTGACCTAGTAACCCCACTTTGTAATTTCGGACCCCCACTCCGGCCCCTTTTGCAATGAAAATAAAAATATTTTTGGACTTTTTTCATTTGCAATAAAGTTAAACAAGCATTTTTTATAAATGTTCTAAATTTCAAGTCGATAGCATAAATAGTTGCTGAAATAAGCAGGTGTGACAGACAGACAGACGAAGTCGCACCATAAGGGTTCCTTTTTTACCATTTTGGTACGGAACCCTAAAAATGGTCCGGTACATAATTGAAAATGCCTAACATAACCGGCGTGCGCCGAGATACCTCCGCGGTAACTTGACGCTAACAATTTAAATAATTTTCTTTTAACAATATTATTATTATCGTTGTCACAAAGGTTGTCATATTGTCATATTAGATTCTTTCTGAGAAGCTCGCGAGGTCATATCGATTAGATTTCTATTGATTTTAACGATGTAGGTTGAAATCTCAGATCATAGAAACAAGGAGATATGCCATCATAGCAAATTAGTACGGGAACAACTGATGCCACTTTTAGTACATTTTTCGACACAATTACGCGCATAATTAAGCGCTCCTTGTGAATAAAAAGATCTCCCACGCATTAAACATTCCGCACACCCTCAATCTAACACTGTTAATCGTCACTCAACACTAGCGCTAAACTAAAACACTGTATTTATACCATCGATCGTGTTCGGTTCGTCGCCAGTGCGTACGTTTTTAATATGAGTAATTTGCTCAAGATCAAGCATCAAGCTCGATAGCGCCTTGGCACATCTCCCTTGTTTCTATTCTGAGATTGAAATATATTATGAGGTATAATAATTACACATTTGCAAGCCAAGTTTGCATAGAAAATTGTAGAGGTGAATTATTATTATCGATATTATTATGTATTGCTTTATAAGTATGTTCAGCTTAATTTAAATCTTTTATGTGTTTGATACTATTAATGGTTTAATGAAACATGGTCAGTGCTAAATGCAAATCTAGTCCTCTTATATGACTGTTATAAATGAAATAATTTTATGTATTTGTATTAATTAAATGTAAGTTCACAGTATCTACGCATGTTTTTACACTAAGCATATTTTTACACGACTGCTCAACAAAAGAGTGTCACACTACTGTGTGACACTCTTTTGTTGAGCGTGGCGTCGCGTCGCTCTTACTACTGAGCTACTGCTCAGTAGTAAGAGCGACGCCACGCTTTGGCAGAGGTTGCGGGTTCGAATCTCGCCCACGTCTGTTGTTTTTAAAACGTTTTGTGGTTTTAAATCTTCCGTTTGTTGTTTTTACCCGACTGCGAGACGCAAAGGAGGGTAATGTGTTTATCAGTCTATGTATGTATGTATGTATGTACGTATGTATGTATGTATGTATGTATGTATGTATGTTTGTTTCTATGTGGCGTTCTAGAGACCAAATGCGTAGGCCGATTTTGATAATTCTTACGTCAATCGATTCGTCTTAACCTTGCAAGTGTCACTAAAGACATAACAGTAATCAAAATTCACCACAGCGACAACCAGACGCGATATTGTCAAAATGAAAAAAAAAAAAGTTGATGAACTATGTCAAATGGGGTGTCGTTGAATAGGTATTTTAAAATCATCTTTAGGTTCCTTTTATCATTTTTCATTTTAAATAATAGTTTAGGATATATAACGATTTAAAGTTGTTTAACAAAGCAATCATTCTCGCTAATTCTTACTTATTGATTTAAGTTTTTATTTCAAGTATTAACGATATACAAACAAAAAAGAAGATTACGAAAACATACATTAAAAACTAAAAAGTGAAAAATAAAAATAGTAAATTAAAAATTAAAAAAACCCGACTGCCAAAAAACAACTAAAAAGTTCAAAACAAGAGCACTTTTCAAGCAGTCTGATGCAGTTGGTGGCATAAAATCTAAGATTTAACACAAATAATTGCCACCAACTGCATCAGACTGCTTGAAAAGTGCTCTTGTTTTGAACTTTTTAGTTGTTTTTTGGCAGTCGGGTTTTTTTAATTTACTATTTTTTTGAAAGCTTAAGATGGTTTTGAGATGTGTAAATTCACAAAAAATAGCTACTATAGAGTATTTAGAGTGTCCTGTTTCCAGGGTTCATGTATGTATGCGTTTATGTATGTATGTATGTATGTATGTGAGTTTCTTCATTCCACCGTAACTTCTGCCGCTTAGCAGCATCGATGTTACGGGTTCGGGTATGAGAGTATGTTGATAAATGATAAATGATATTTATTGTGTAAATAGTAACTTTTACACGTCAAAACATTTTTTTAAGCTAGATGAGTTCGGTGTTTCCTATATGACTACCTTTGAGAAGAAACACCGAAACAAACTCAAAGGTTGATGTCTCTTTTAAAGTCCAGACAATTAAGATAAATTGTGTAAGAACCATGCAGGTTAGTCTGAAATGGCCTTTAGAGGAAAGAACCATACAGATTTGAATGGACCTGACCTGACTGTGCACGCATGTGCCGGGTATCTTGGTAGCTCAACCCAAACTTAGGGAGCTCAACGACCCGACGAACATTACCATCAGAAAGGACATTTGGGTAGGCCCCCTAAAGTACTCAAACTGTCATAATCAATGTTAGTTGCATTATCAGCTTACACGCTCATAGCATTATTATATTCTTCATTGAATTTATTGTCAAAGCACCCACAAAGTCCGTAGCAAGCCCACGCTCAGCGATGGGCATCCCTAAAAAGACTCGCTTTAAATCAAACAGTTCGAAGACATTCGAAATAGAATAGCACTGCAAATATATTCGAGCCACGAAACAAGCGATCGTTCAAGGGACCGTTCGTCGCGTAATTTTGCTTTATGGCGTCATTCCGCGTAATCCCGTTGCGAATTTTACGCGTCGTTTGCGCGAATCAGTCTCGAGTTCACGTAATGTACGTAATGTTACGTGAGATTAATAATTTTCTAGTTTTACGTGGTGATAACTGTGTTGATTACTTTTGATATCTGTTTGTTTATATCTGATGATTGTGTTTTCCTTCTGATGAAGTGATAGTCTTGTACTGATTCTGTTTTCAAATTTGACAGGAATCTCACTCGTTTGATTCATGATTTGTTGGCCAATTACGACTGTAGTACTATTCCAATATTTTTTTTGATTTAGATACGCAAAGCCCTACAATAAAGCCTTGTTTTAGGTATTTGTAGATACCTATGTATTAATTATATATTCATAAATAGATCTATTACATGCTCAGGCATTTAAAAACACAGAAAAAATGCTTGAATGACTAGATTACTTTGTTAAATGTAATTCCATTTCCGCATCAACTTTTCCCGCCATTCTGTGCCGCCATCTTGCTCCGCCATCATTGTCAAGAGCTCACTGTCATATCACATGTACACAAAGATTTAAATATGAGAAGACGTAAACAGTATGACAGCACAATAAACCGAGCAATGTAAACAGATTACAATAGTGGTATACATACAAACATACTTTCCCGCTGTCCTTCGTAGTGGTTCATTGTACGATACTGGGTTGCTACCGCTAGGCGTAAGGTAGGAGATAAAGCGATTCAAAAGTAAAATGAAAGGAACAATATAACATCACACCTGTTTATCCTGAAAAGGTAAGCAGAGGTGTAATAAACCTCTGCTTACCTCCCTAGAGGGAGCGATATTCTTTTAAGTCGGTTCGGCCGTCCACCCAATCTAAAAAGCGTGGTGATTGTAGGGAATTTTTTCCTAACAGAGGACTAATCATAAAAAAAAATTCTGATTCATACAGAGGTGTCTTACACCAAAGCACCATAGGTTAATTAAAATATATTTTAGCTGAAATAATTAAAAATCTACTGGTAAACTTCTTCTACTTGCATGTGGCAGACTAGATATACGAAAATTTAGATTTTTCTAAAATATTAGACAATATTTCTCCGGAAAATTCTTTCCTTTTTTTCTTCTCGCAGTTTCTACACACGACAGCCCAAAAAAGAAGTGGACGTATAAGAAAATTATCCATACAGAACTGTCCTCTAACTACGGTGAAAATTCACATTCATTCCATTACACATTTCTTTTTTTAATAATTTTTTTAACTTCAGCTCGTGCCTTGTCCCAAACGCGCAGATAGCTGCAGCGATACGAGTTATCTGGATCGGCTGCCAAGGTGCGCACTACCAGACTAGCCGACGACGCACGATAACACTGTTTTTATTTCGGGAACTAAACATTGACACGGGATTCCCGCGTGCACGAGATTCCCGCGTGTCGGATGAGCATTAGGCCTCTGCCTCGAATCTCGCGGGCAGCGGGGCGGCGGCGGCGCGGGAGCGGCAGGATCTTACGCGTATAATCAAATGGACCGGCCCTCGAAAACAGCGGCGCGGAAGCGGGGCGGGAGAAAGAGAGCCCCGCCGCCGCCGCCGCCGCCCCGCTGCCCGCTAAATTCGAGGCAGAGGCCTTACTGCGACTGATGAATACAAACTGACTGTTGTACGCATCTCCACATTTTAATTTGGGATGAAAAGTATTTTTTACTGGTAGGCCCGCGCGGTTTCGTCCGGCGATTAATTTAAATTCGGTCCATATCTATAAACTTAAAAACTACTGAACGGATTTTCATGCGGTTCTATCGCCTCTAGAATCTATCACCAATAGAACGCCACATTCTCGAGGAAAGTTTTCGTATATAATTTATTTAATGTGTTATATAATATTAGCCGAGCTGTCACGGTTTTTATCAAGAAAGTCGGAAAAAATAATTGGTTTGAAAGGGCGATTTGCGCGTGCATTGCCTAAGCCGTTTTATATATTTTTTTTTTTATCTTTTTAATTATCTACTTGTTTATAAAAGTCTGTTCACGATATTATTGAGTTGGTATAAATGTTAAACTAAAATAACTAGTAATCAACCGAAATAAGTGAGTCAATGTCAATGTGTTGCAGACTATTCAACGTATTGACAGAGATGTTGGAAGAATGGGTGCCAACAGGAAAAAAATACAAATAAAACGTTGAGTAACATGTTAATACTAAATTCGATTCTTATGTCTTTGGCAAAGAGTTTGGTATTAAATATTGTATAAACATCAGTCAGTCTTCGCGAAATATTGATAACTAGCACTTTCCCCGCGACGTGGTCCGCATAACAAATAACCTATAGCATTCAGGCCTATAGTGAAAGAATTTTCAGAATCGGATGTAGCAGTATTTCTTGAGATAACCTCATACATACAAACTTATAAACTTTACCTCTTTATAATAGGTATTAGTATAGATTAAATAGTTGCAATTTGATACACTATAAAAGTTGACATCAACATAGTTGAAATAAGATGGGATGAAATTTTGCGGTTGCATCATCCATTTAGAATTAGATGTATTATTATTTTAAACAACACTCGTGTCGTGGGTAGTAGATAAAAAAAATCTGAAATCAACCCCTTTTATGCGAATTACTTTTATTAATAATCATTTTCTTTCTTTTATCATAAAACATATATTTTCATTTCTCATCCAATCTCCGTTTCTACGATCATAATTCATTCTTTCTCAGTAAGAATAATTCTCGTTGAATATTAACCGATCTACGGATAATCCTGCCTATATAATATTCTGTTCTAGGTCTTTTGGTGTCAGACAATAATTGCCTCTAAGCCGATTCTTTGAGACGAGAAAATTGAATATAATATTCTTTTGAAATGTATTCTAGTTGAACATGATTCGGTGTTAGCTTGCTTTGTGTTATAATAATATTTATAGGACTTAACCTTTGAGTTGCGTCTATTGGATATTTATTTTGCTATCTTTTAGTTTATGTTTATTATGAACAACTATTTTTCAGAGTAATATTAGGCATCAGGCATTCATTTAGAAAAATAATACTTCTATCATCCCAATAATTTCAATCCATGAGATCGCATGGATTAAAGCTAATTTTATTAGATAATTATTTTAATTTTTCAAGATATCGTCTTTTGATCTAATTTCAGTTTTACGCTTCATCGTTTTTGTAGTTTTTCAAACAATAACGAAACTACTTCGATAATGAAACTGTTATTCATTCATTTCAAGTTTTGAAAAAAATAACGACTTTTTGTCGCAAATAAAGCTCTTATAGGTACCTACTGTAAGTTCTAATTTATCTCCTATTACTTACAAAGCCCTTTCCAGATAATTGCGAAATTATTATCAGTCTAGAAACAAATGGAATAAATTCTCTTATCAAAACAATTCATGTTGGTCTATCGCAAACCGATAATATTTATACAATTAATGTAGATGTGAAAAATTGCATGTTAGTGAATAACAATTTGTAATTAGTATTTGCACAGATGTCACTTGCAGTCGATGCATCGTAGCTTGGATTAAAAATAGTTCCTTTATCCTACTTCTTTTGCTTGTTGATTTTCAAGCCTTGTGTAGGGTTCCGGGAGTAATTGACTTTGTTGAATAGTAACCATGGAATTGCCCGTTCTTCTCCATAAGGATCTACGTTTTGGAACGGGCAACTAGCTTCAACTAACGGACAAACTGACTGACAACTATTGCTTGACAATTCAAAAGCCCCTGTAATTGATGTAATTGAAATAAATGTTTTGACTTTGACTCCGTTTTTCTTACCAATTGATTCAGCTTGTAAGCAATCATTGTCTACTATTTTTTTCAATTCACTGTTCAATTTGTTTTAAATTTCGACTACACTAATTTTGGAAAAAAAGTATGCTTCATTTTCAATGCCGTAATTGCTATATGCAGTATGTTTAGGCCAACCACATCCACAACATTTTAAAGATAATTATTATCCTATTTTGCTGATCAGTTGACCACCAAATAGGTACAGTACGTGGCAGTAAATAATGCATATCGAGCTTCAGAAAGAGATATTTGCTAGCTTCGACTTTATAGAGCGTCATCTCTGTCGCACGAAGCACTAACAGTCTGGTATCTAATAAACAAGTCGGCGACAAAACGTCGCATAGGTATGAGTGACGGATACGACGCTCTACAAAGCCGAAGCTAGCCGATTATCTCTTTCTCAAACTCGATGTGCATTATTTATTGCCGGGTACTGTAATATAATTTATCCAGTATACCTATAACAATATATCGCAACTATTCTCTCCGTCTATCCATATATTCGTGCCGGTTTCCTCAAAGTCCCAATTTACAGACTCGTCTGCCCAAATTAAATAATTCAATGGTGTTTTGGAATCCGGGTCAGTTAATTGACAAAGTGACCACGTTCAGGGTCCACAGAAGGGTCGTACCCTCACAATTACTGGACAATAGATTTGTGGAGGAACACCTGGTTCAATAAATAAATTGAATGCTGTAACTAGAATTATTGAGGAAGGGAATATTGGTACGGGATGTAGTGGTAGGGCTGTATCTCAGATCATAGAAACATGGGAGATGTGCCAAGGCGCTATTGAGCTTGATACTTTAATTTGAGCATTTTGGGCTTAGTACAAAAGTACACGCTGGCGACGAACCGAACACGATCGATGATATAAATACAATGTTTTAGTTTAGTGCTAGTGTTGAGTGACGATTAACATTGTTAGATTGAGGGTGTGCGGAATTTTTAATGTGTGGGGAGATCTTTTTATTCACAAGGAGCGCTTGTAATCGTGTCGAAAAATGTACTAAAAGTGGCGACAGTACAGACACTGTACTAATTTGCTATGACGGCATATCTCCTTGTTTCTATGATCTGAGGGCTGTATACAGGTTTATCTACCTTCCTATTCATTTGGACCTTTCTCTAACAGATAAAACAATTACAGTTTGATTGATAGCAGATACAAAAAAGAAGATAGATAAAAAATAAAGGTATTAGACGATGTTTTACAGAGTTACCTGATATTTTAATGGTGTTTTATGTGGTATTATATTCTACCTAATACTAATGCAGAATTAAAAATAATACTTTAAATAATTTAATAAATTCAAACTTTATTTATTTTTGTGTGCGTAGGATAATTTCAAGGTTACAGTTTATTATTTTACTCCGAAACCTCTTCTGTGTTAAAATGTTCCTTCAATTTTACGATAAATGTTTTCAGAGTTATAAATTTAATGACATCATCCATACCCACATAGATCCGTACATGGATATTTTCAATGAATATTAAGGAAAGAAAGAAAAGAAAAAAAAAATCATTTATTTGTCACAGAGACATGCACTTAATTAAGGAAACAAATTAAAAACAAAAAGGTAGGTACATAGTTGTGTCTGCTGCGACAAAAGGTGACCACTCAGCATAATGCTGTGCTATGGCATAGACCACAACCCAGCGCTGATTTTCAGTGGTCACCTAAATGACGAATGATAAAAGGCTTCTTCTTCACTAATTTTAACCGATTTTAAAAGCGTTATCAAATTACATCCAGTTTTTTCCCTCCATTGAATTACAATTTTAATAGTTATGACTATAATTTTTGATACACAATAAAGGAAACAACCTACAATTCAAGAAAATCCCCTGATAATGTATTCATCATAGCGTATTTCGGTTATGTAGTTATTTTATTCGGTATTGAAGTTAGCCTCAAGTTTCATAGGTACTAGGTGTTGGTCATGACTTCGTCTGGTGTATTGATGGATGAAAAGTAGGTATTATCTTGCAACCGCGGCTTCGCCCGCGTTTTTCGGGATAAAAAGTATAATTATGCCTATATGATATAAGCTTTATTACTGTAAAGTTTCATCAAAATCCGTTTAGCAGTTTTTGCGTGAAAGAGTAACAAACATCCATATGTATATCGTACATCCATCGTCACAAATTTCGCATTTATAATATTAATAAGATTAGTGTGATTATATTCCGACTTCTATGATAAGACAAGTTTTCGATGTTACGCCAAGACTCTTACTGACTTTAGAAACTTTAACTGAAGCATAGAAGCATAGCTTTCAAAATTTTAAAATACATTTATATAATGGAAATCTTTTTAACCAGAATTCTGCCACACACCGAATTTAACGGCCTATAAAAAACATTGCACAAATAAAGAATACATGAAACACTTGCACCTGAAATACTGGCCTAAAATAATCGACTACAAAGTGATCACTCTAGGGTGTATCGGCACAATATTTGTGTAGTTTCGTCTTAATCCCAGGGTCTGACGCGGCGATTAATATTTATTGCCACTAAACGTGAAATGTTTCGTGTAGAAGCGGTAGCGGGCGAATGAGCGGGCATAAAGTTTCCACAAGGTTTTAATGTAGTTTTCTAAATAAATAGGTGTTTATCGTCGTTTCTCTTTAAAACAATTTGTAATAAAAAATAGATTTATACCTACTTACGATTACTTCGATCAAAATAATGAGCTTAAAAGAAATATACATTATATAAATCGGGTGCCAGGAGCCATTACTGCAAATAAAAAAATATTTTACTTTTTTACTTTTAATTTGCTGGGAGGACATGAAATTCGGTCTCTCTTTTGTCTATCTTTATTTAATACTGAATACGGTGGAAGGCTTAAGTCTATTGGATCATAAATGTTTTTAATAGGTGGTAAGCTTAAGTCTATTCGATCATAATTGTCGTACGTATCTTGTGTTCTGTTTATATGTATCAGCGATAATAGTCCCCTTTTTCTCCAAACGCGTTTCACGATTTTAACCTTAAAATCTTTTCTTCCTATTAAATCAAATCCAGTATAAACTAAGAAAAAAACTGTTAAGCTCCTATCTTGTACCAAACATGAAGATATAAAATCTATTTGTGCGGTACCCGTTGATTTGTCTGTAGATTGTACAGTAATTGTAAGAACCCCTTCCACCGATGTTATCAGCATAATGGAGAACATTTGTTGAGCTCTGCAAGATGCCTGATTGACTAAGTTCTATTAATTGTGCTCGAGAATGGAACCACAATTGTTTGAACCGCAACGTTTCCTGATAATTGAATGTTTAATTTTAAATGGTGATGGTTTGGAGGCGATTTGGTTGTCTTTATCTTCCGTGACTCTTCAATGAGAGTTGGTTAAGTGTCTTGACTGTTATTCACGTTAAAGGCAAGCTGTTCTAGTAAATTATTGTTAATGTCATCACTGTTAACTCTTAAGAATATAACTCCCATTTCTGTATTTCGATGGATGCCATCGAAAGGTCATCGAGGAATGTCATCATCATACCAATTGTTGGTGATGTATACAAACGGCTTCGTTTTCGGGAAAACTTTGGGAAAATAATTTGATGACGAATCTTGACTGTGATGATGATTGATGTTTGATGAATATTTTTCTTTTTTGAGAACAACCAAAGCGACGTAAAAAACCATAGATAAAAATAACCATCAAAATAAGATTAAACCACTAACCTTTTTTTTTTTTTTTTTTTTTTTTTTTTTGAGGATGGGAAATCATCTAATGACCCCTCCCGCTCTGGGCGGAGCGGAAGGGAGTGTCAGACTCTTACTGACTAAAACCCACCCATGTTCCTTCGTTAGCCCTTTTGTCCGGGTCAGCGGTATCCCTTCCGGACAATCCCGCTTTCCCGGCAGGCTTGGGCCCTAGAGGGCCCCCTCTCTGATGCTGACATCTCTTTGAGGCGCGCGTGGAACACGTACGCGCCGTTCGGCACGGGCCTGGTCCTGATCGGACGGTGAGCTACCCATTACTCACCGTCCGCAGGCCCGCGCCTACGGTGGCCGGGAGTCGTCACGCGGCTCCCGACGCCCGGAGCGTCTACCGCGGCGGCTTGGACGGGAGAATCTCTCCCTCTCCCGTCCCGCCGCCTCCTTCACTAGCATGACTGCTTCGCAGAAGGAGGCGACTGCCTCCCACTCCCCCTCGCCCCGGACCATGGCTTGAACCAGGGCCGGGCGCGAGAGGTCGCCGCCGCTGCCGATCGCCTCTACGAGGACACGGCGGTGCTCCGCCCATGCAGGGCAGGCCCCCACCGTGTGCTCCACCGTGTCCTCGGGGCGATCAACGCAGTGATGGCACCCGGGCGTTTCCTCCCGCCCGATGATGTGCAGGTACCTCCCGAAACTTCCGTGTCCGGTGAGGACCTGCGTCAGGCGGTAGGTGAGGACGCCGTGACGTCTCCCTAGCCACTCCTCAAAGAGGGGTCTTACCGCCGCTATTGCGGCGTGCCCTGCGCTGGGTTGCGAAAGTCGTTCCTTCCATGCCACCATGAGATCGCGCCGGAGGTCCGTCCGCTCCGCCGCAATTTGCCGCGGAAGCGGGGTTTCCCCCCGACGTAGTGCCTCCGCGCGCCACTCATACAGGCGCGCGAGGACTATCGCCTCCAGATCCCACGGTGGCAGTCCGGCAAGGAGGCTTGCCGCCTCGCCCGAGATCGTGCGGTAGCCCCGGATCAGCCTTACGGCTACCACCTTTTGGGGCGCGTTCAGATAGTGGGCGGCTCTCCGCCGCAGTGAACGCGCCCACACCGGGGCCCCATATGTGGCCATGGACCGCACGACCCCAGCGTAAAGCCTCCGGCAGGAGGCGTTTGGACCCCTCAGGTTAGGTAGGAGCCGCTTGAGGGCGGCCCCAGTCCGTTCCAGTTTGGGGAAACCACTAACCTGCGTCGCCATTTCGGCAACACCAATATTCCTCAGAGAAGTATAATCGACCAAGTCTGATAAAGACTTCAATCTAACATTAGCTTCCTCACTTTTCATTCTAGGGAATAATATCTCCCGTTTCTGAATCGAAAGAAATATCTTCATGCCAATAATCGTTACAGAAGTATGATCATAATTATATCATTTGGCATGAGATTTGTCATGCCAAATGATAGGACGATTGGCCAATGTTATTTACAACAGATTAATTTGAATAGGCTTTCAGAAACTGAGGTATGTAGGTATGTAGTTTATCTGTTGTATAAAACCTCTGTTCTGTACTTAATCTCTTTATTGTTCATCTGTCAAATTGGTTAAATATCATTCGTCGATCGTCTGCGATCGTCTGCGTTTTTATTCGGACATAGGTATTAGCATGCATCTCATCATCGTTATGTGTAGAGACCGCTTAAATATTATTAATCCTCAAGTATTCTCGAACTAAATTAAATATGCCTTTACAAGGAGTGGGTTCACCCTATTAGTTCAATGCGATTGAAATTGAACTCACGACCTTTGCCAGTCAATGCCTTATCCGCTGGATAATTGTCATTTAAAATTATTAATACTCCATTAGCATGGATTATTGCAGTAATTTAGACATTTATGTCCAGTTTAACTTTCACTGTATTACAAGCAGCTGATAAAATCTTACGTGTATTTGTTGCACGAAAAACAAAATTAGTTCTTCAGTAATAACAAAAATGCTTATCATAATGTGTTTTTTAGGGTTCCGTAGTAAAACTAGGAACCCTTATAGTTTCGTCATGTCCGTCTGTCTGTCCGTCTGTCACACCCTCGTAAAATCTACAGTTCATAACCAATTTGAAAGAAACTTCGTAGGTAGATGTCTTTTATAAGCCGCCATAAAGGCCTGTAGTAAAATTATGAAAAATAAAATAATTAGGGGGCTCCCATACATGAAACTAAAGGATGAAAAAAAATTATTTCCTGCACCCCGTCATGTGGGGTATCATTGGATAGGTCTTTGAAAATAACATAGAGGTTTCTAAACGACTTTTTTATTTAATTGCATATTAAGTGAACTAGGAGCTCCGAAAGTCGTTAACAATGTGTCCCCCCCCCTGTAATTTTCCAACCGCGCTATCGAAAAATCTGGAAAAAATCAAGGTTATGGCATTCAATAAATACTCTCGATTAAACTTGAATAACCAAAATACGTCAATAACTTTTTGAAATATTCACTTTTTTCAGTTTTGAGTTCGACAACCGCAAAAAAACTGATATTTGCGGTCGGAAGACTGAAATGCTTCTTGCTACGGAACCCTACACTGTGCGTGGTCCGACACGCTCTTGCCCGGTTTTTTATTTTTTATTTCGCGTTTCTAAGTCTGTCTACTATTATCTTTAAAAGTTTTTTTGCATAAAATTAGTGTAGGGTCGTTACAATTTTTTTTTAGTAAGTGTATGCTTTACTGTTTATATCTTTTACGGTCGGTTGCAGAAAGATAATTAAATTTTAATGGAGGCATTAACCATACAATTTCTATTGTTAAAGTCTCCTTTAAAACTTAATGACCTTTTCTGCAACTCAGCGTTAATAGGGTGGGCACGCCGCAATAGCGGCGGTAAGACCCCTCTTTGAGGAGTGGCTAGGGAGACGTCACGGCGTCCTCACCTACCGCCTGACGCAGGTCCTCACCGGACACGGAAGTTTCGGGAGGTACCTGCACATCATCGGGCGGGAGGAAACGCCCGGGTGTCATCACTGCGTTGATCGCCCTGAGGACACGGTGGAGCACACGGTGGGGGTCTGCCCTGCATGGGCGGAGCACCGCCGTGTCCTCGTAGAGGCGATCGGCAGCGGCGGCGACCTCTCGCGCCCGGCCCTGGTTCAAGCCATGGTCCGGGGCGAGGGGGAGTGGGAGGCAGTCGCCTCCTTCTGCGAAGCAGTCATGCTAGTGAAGGAGGCGGCGGGACGGGAGAGGGAGAGATTCTCCCGTCCAAGCCGCCGCGGTAGACGCTCCGGGCGTCGGGAGCCGCGTGACGACTCCCGGCCACCGTAGGCGCGGGCCTGCGGGCGGTGAGTAATGGGTAGCTCACCGTCCGATCAGGACCAGGCCCGTGCCGAACGGCGCGTACGTGTTCCACGCGCGCCTCAAAGAGATGTCAGCATCAGAGAGGGGGCCCATTAGGGCCCAAGCCTGCCGGGAAAGCGGGATCGTCCGGAAGGGATACCGCTGACCCGGACAAAAGGGCTAAGGAAGGAACATGGGTGGGTTTTAGTCAGTAAGAGTCTGACACTCCCTTCCGCTCCGCCCAGAGCGGGAGGGGTCATTTGATGATTTCCCATCCCCAAAAAAAAAAAAAAAAAAGCGTTAATAGCGTAAATAGCGTTAATAGCGGTAGTTGACTACTATTAGAAAAGTACAAATAAATTATTTTATTTCAAAGAAGGATTAAGTAGGAACAACAAAAAGGTAAAAAAAGAATATCACATAATGGAAAACATAGGCGCTTTTAAAGTTTTTGGAGGTAGTATTCTCCGTCTTTGTCGCGCGAAACGGACATAGTACGCGGTGGTGTGGAGTTAAGTAGGTATGACATTCGCGAGGTGTTACGGCACCGCGTGATAGTGCCGTCTCTGTCTAGAAAATCATTTTAAAACGCTTATAACTTTGCCAATTTTGTAGATGTTTGATCAGTTTTTTTTTTTGTGTTAATTGTTTTTTTCAAATAATTTACAGATTCACAATAAAAAAATATAGTCAACATCCCTAAGGTGCTGCAGATACGTAGAACGCTTTAGTTTTCTGCTTGCCTCACTTCAAAACAAAGAGCTTGTAGATAACAATTTTATATGCACAAATTAAAAAATAATCAATCATTATTATCTTATCCAACGATATCATTTTAATAATTATTGTTTGTCTAGTCTACATGATTAAAAGTTTGACATTCATGTGTCTTTTTTTTATAAGTTCTGTAACCTTTACTATTGATTGAGTTTGATCGGTTTGTCAATATTTTGTTCACTTTTATAGCAATACTTAATTATTTTTTTATCGTTTAGCTTAGATTAAGCTCAGCCATTTTATAGGGGAATGACATAAAATAAAACAAAATAAAATGTATTTTTGTTTGTAGAGCCACAGACAAAAGCTGTAATAGCTTAAATACGACGAAATATTAGAAACAAAATAATTCTTACAAAATAATTTCCGTTCTTATTTCGGAATTGTCACCGTCTATCAGAAACATCAAAACATACCACCTGTCAACCTGCAAATAAACAGAAAAATCATAACAAGCTTTTTTGAATCTTTCCCAGAATAAATACACAAATCTTCATTTCATAGAACAACTGAAAACGGATAATCATAGCGACATATTGCTTCCTTCTGAACCTGTATTCAATTCTGATCCTTATTGTAAAGCTATTAAAGTTGATAATCGATTGGTTAAACTTGAAATTGGATTTAAAAAATTTACGCTTTCTAAGAAAGATGCAATACTTCGTTGATGTTTTAATGATATATTATAAGATTATGGTTTCTGGTAAAATCTATTATAGTTTTATGTTTCAGTTATCGTATGAAATTAAAGAGAGTTTGGTCTTGTGGTCTATCTAAGAATAGACTTTCTTCCGTCTGGTAAATGTGACAGGGAAATATCCGTACCAGGCGTGAATAGGTTGATAAGTTGACTTACATATATATTTTTTTAATGCATAATATATGTACCCTTTACTAAGAGAGTTATTAAAAAAATCACATGTTTGCTATGTGCGGTAAAACAAGACCTATCGACTTAGTCTTATTCACCCTATGAAAGAAGCAATTCTAATGCATAATATGCATTTAAAAAAAATATATGTAAGTCGACTTATCAACCTATTCACGCCTGGTACGGATATTATCCCATCAAAAACATAACATGTACAAAAATGCCAAGTCTCGCAACGCAGTTTTTCTACCATAAAAAGTTATGAGATGTAATGTAAAACCAAGTCGGTTAATTTATTCAGTACCTATCTATGGGAGCATCTATCTAACGACTTTGTCATAAATTGTTATAATTCTTATAATTGTTAATATCCTCCTGTATTATTTTTAACTTTGTCGGCGTACCTCGTACACACGGCTACACATCAAGCTATACATTCCCAGTTTACACTGACCTCTCACTGTAAGGAAATCCTTTACAATGCGAGATCAGTTTATACTGGAAATGTATAGCTTGATCTGTAGCCGTGCGTACCATGATATACAGTTCAGGATTAGCAATTGGGTTTTCTGATGTAGGGAGTTTTTTTCCATTGTTGATATAAATTCAAAATTCTATTAGTTTTTCTTGTTCAATTAATGCGTTAAACACGACCCCAGTTTTATTCACTAAGTTTTTGAAAAAAATTATTAGTTGTACGATAACATTCGCATCTAATGTACATAGAGCATTACAAGACCGAACTAGACCTTTTCCATGTTTTTTGACATCCCCAAAGACCGCTTTTTCTGTGTCGTCAATTTCGATAGCTTTATCTTTAGTTTCTCAAACACTTATTAGGATTTTTGTGCGTACTAAGGCTCCTGGTTATTCCTATGCACTGATTTTCCCACAAAAGATTCTAACTTGTCATGTAAAGTACTATCTGGATATGCGCTCAATTTTTCTAACGATATTTTATTTATCTTTCAATCTATCAATAGCTTTACTAAAGTTCTGCTGTCTTATGAACTGCCCATTTGATCAGTTTCTCTGTTTATAATCTTTTTTATTTATTTTCCAAATAATTTATTTTATTGAGACTTTTGAACACAGTTGTACTATATCAGCCTCGTAAAGTTCATCTTATATTTAAAAAATACTATCCAAGAAGAAAATATCAAAAGAACCTTCCTAATAACTCCCTCAAAACTTAGTTTTTAATAATGCTCCCTAATTCAGGTAGTATGTACCTACTTCAATGTCATAGTAGTTTTGGATATAATGTTTTCATCTGACATACGTTTGATATTTTCTGAAAACAGAACTTTTCTATAAGAAAACTTTTCTCCACTTTGGTTTACCAGAATTCTTTATCAACCGTTTCCTTATTTTGACTCAAGATTACAGGTGATTCAGTCTCGATTGTATTAACCTTGTTGCGCTTATTCTTAGTAATTTGTGGCTTGCTTGGTTTTATTTTTACATTAAATGTAACATTACATGTATTCAAAGGTGACCTAATTTTCTCGTCACTGTTAGAACTTTCAGTCAGTACCGTACCTACTTCAGCAGTAACGCTTCCTTAACAACATCTGAATACCTCCTGCCTTTGACTTTCATTGTTTTAGGTAATTCATCTAATAATCTGCTTATAATCTGTCCTGAATTTTATTTGTTAGTGCTTGAGTAATTTTCTTCAATTTTTCAGTCGAAATTGTAATGTTTTGTTTGTTTTTTTATTGATATACTTCTTGATTTTGATGCTAAATGTGACAGGTGGTTTTTTCTGTTCAGAATAGACACAGGCCACCTCATCTATGTATTGTATCACCAGCACCAGCTTACTGTGCACTAGTAAGAAAATAAATCAATTATTTGATCTGGTTTCGTGAGAGCCAACGTTATAAATATACATAATTCTTAAACAACAATAATAAAAAAACCCGGTTGCATATTTAAGTAGGTACTAGACTTTTCGTCTTCTCTAGTCGATCACTTCAGTCTAGGCTAAACTAGTTAAGCCTAAAGTTTGTAAGTTTGTGGACAAACTAGTTTGTCCTGGGGTAAACTAGTTTATCCTGACACGCGTAAGATAAACTAGTTTGGCCTAGGACAAACTAGTTTGGCCTGAGATCGGGTTTGGCCGGTAACACAGAACATAGACAGAATAAACAGCTAACAGCTATAACCCACCAATGCGACGTTTACGAGGTAGCTCCGTGCCGCCACTGACTTCGTTTGTTTTTCTTCCCCCGAGTCCATTGTCGCAGGTGGCGATACCCGCACTCTACAGGCGGATGGGAATACAGTTAAATATTTTATTTTTGTACCGATTTTATTGTTTTTGTCATTTTATACGTGTTTTGTTTCAATGCAAAGTAACATAGAAGCAAAAAACAAACATATCATAGTGCGTCCCAATTTAGAGTTCCTTTGGACGCTATGCTGGCTCCACTATCTGTCACTCTGCCCAGATCTTAACGTTCTATGTTCTTTTTTAGATTTATGTTTACCTAATGCCTTGGATACTAAAAAGTGTTGAACGAGAATTTTATTGGTGAAAGAAAACTTCCAACACATTTAAAAACGTTGTAACATATTGACATTCAGGGAAGCCCCCAAAGGATCGAAGGGAACTCTTATCTAGGTGTATGAAATGCACTATACCTTTGTTTCTCAGAGATGCTAGTCATTTAACACCAGTCGTACCAAGAGTATAGACTATATTGCACTAATTAGTACCTGAGAGTCAGTCAATTTCAGCTACATGTTATCATTTCCTAAGATCACGATGATTTTTAAAATCCTTATTCTAGCGTAAATCAGCTCAACATAATATTCTTACACAGTCTAATCCAAAATTAAATAATTAAAACGAAATAACATCACCCTGTATACAAACATTACTAGAGCCACCAAACCAACGCTGGACGCAATTAGCAGGTACATTGAAATCGCATTATTGGACGCCGCGCGAAAAGGATCAACCTGTAGATGTTTTTTTTGCAGAAAAGTACTAAGTACGGGGTTTAGCATGGAAAACTTTAAACTTTGAAGATAGGACACCTGATGGTTCGTCATATTTTTATGGTACATATCACGTTACTTTTAGGAAAGTTATTTGAGTCATTCTTCACTACTCTTCACTTCATTCTTACCTCCACAGATTTAATGTTTTGTTTTTTTATCTGTCTCCTATGAAACTATTGCAACATTGAGTATCACATGCGCATTACCATCATCATCATCTGCCTAGCCTTTTCCCAAATTATATTGGGGTCGGCATCCAGTCTAACTAGTTTTGGCTGAATATCAATATTTTACGTGGAGCGACTGCCATCTGACCTCCACAATCCAATTAATGGGTAATACCGGTATTCGAATGTTAGACCAGCTGTCAGACTTTTAGGGCTTCTGACTACCCGTAACGATTGTCAAAGATATTCCTATGACAACCGGGACTGACTGCTTAACGTGCTCTCCGAGGCACGGAGGGGTCTCGATGTGTAAAGAACGGTCACCCATCCAAGGACTGACCGCGGCAAGCGCAGCTTAACCTCGCAGATCGATCGATCAGCGCGGCTGTTATTTAGCCACGAGCCCCTTGTTATTGGTAACTATCTTTCGCTTCTTCTTTCGCATTACCGATCCTTTAAAATGAGTTTTCGCTATGCCGACAGCTTAGCAAGTCGCCGCTGTCAACACAGAGCATCCTTAGGAGTTTTGGCGACCTTACACATCTACTAAGCCCTAAAAAAAGCCCTTTGGCTAACCTTAATGTTGACACCTAGGTAGCTCTACCCTATACAGCTCTTATGCTTATTTAATTTTGTTTGCATGGGTATCATTTTTGATCTGTCGATACCATTGCCACCTGAACACTTTCTTAGATCATCACTATATTAATTTCTTACCAATCTTCTTCATCTTAATCATCATTCTTCTCCTCCAGATTGCAACAGCTATTCACAAGTTCTCCAAGCGTATGGCGAATTTCCATCATAATATTTCTATCATGCCGATACTGTGAACAACTTTAAATTAGCTCCAAATTCACTATCCAAACTCAAGCTATTATAAAAATTATTAACTAGCATTAAAGTTGGAAACTTTTTAGGCCGAAGTTCAATTAGCTTATACTGAAATTTGATTGCGAAGTTTCATCACGACGAAGTTTAAGGGGCTTAGCAGCAAGTTTTCGAACAAAGTCGCTTAGTATCGATTCAGGTAGACTTGTGCCTAGACTCATTGATTTTAGTGGGTAATAGATTTTTATGGCTTCTTTTATGTCAATCTGGGGAGTACTAAACGGCTGGCGAGACTGGCGATCGGGAGGTTGCGCGTTTGACCTCCGCCCGTTGCACTTACCAACCGTGCATTGAGAAATAGTAGTTCTAGGTGCTGCGCAGACGTGCAACTCCGATACAAAACGAAACGGTTTTCGATATTTGAAACTTGCAACTAGAGCTGTTCTGTCGCCGCAGTTTTTTGATAGGTATATAAAAGTTGCCGTAGACAGCTGATTGCGGATTGCCAATTGCCGAAACTTGGTGATCAAAATTGCTACGTCTGCACATCGCCTTAAACTTGGAAGATAAAAAAAAATACCGGCCAAGTGCGAGTCGTACTCGCGCACCGAGGGTTCCGTATCATTTTTGGACGTATAAAGTGAAAAAAACCGGACCGGATAACTAAGTTTGTTTGTGAAGGAATTTATTTTTGGACTTTTTTCATTTGCAATAAAGTTGGACAAGCATTCTTTATAACTGTTCCAAATTTCAAGTCGATAGCATTAGTAGTTGCTGAAATAAGCAGGTGTGACAGACGGACAGACAGATGAAGTCGCACCATAAGGGTTCCTTTTTTACCATTTTGGTACGGAACCCTAAAAAACATTAAATTTCAGTGAGCAAGATGAAGTCAGATGCTCATTCCAAAGCGTAGATTCCTATGGAGAAGAACGAGCAAGAAACTCCATGGTTACTCTTTTAAATCAAGTCATTATAATATCATGGTTACATTGTTTTTATGTCGGAAACAATAAAAAATATGATAGAACAATATAGGAAAAAACGTCTGGCGGTTCAGAGATGACCAGTCCGAACAGGTGGCACCCGTTCACAAACATCGTCATTTAGCTTGAAAGAAGGATTCTCTTTCTTAATTTCTGCTGATTCTTCAGTCATGTTTTTTGATTCTTGTATAATAATTAGCTGTCCAATAACACTGTCAGTTTCTGTATCCATAATTTTAAGGGACTAGTTCACCAACCAGATAAGCTAAAGGTGACTTTTACTAAATAATTTTTTACTTTAATAATGTTGTCATTAACACTATTGTTAGCTATTGACGCTATTGAATAGTTTAGTGATCAAATTAGCTTAATGAACAAGGTTGGTGAAAAAGCCCCTAAATCAATTAAATATTGTGTAATCTTAGAAAACACAAGTAAAGGCACTGGTGTCTAACGTGACAAAGAAATAAAAGAGAAAAAGTCTGCATTTTACAAACTTACAACGAAGAAACGCTATCGGCAAAAACATCAAACATTTACTTCTCTAAATCAATTGGGAATACAAACTGTCAATTTAGTGCCTTACAATAAAGACCTTACTTCTTCCTGACACGTTTAATATTCCACTTATACCTTAAATTGTCTCGTTTTCAAGATATATCTGTTGCAGACCTACCTATTGTACCCCGAGGACAAACAACTGGCCGTGCACATAGGCTATTATTTAGAAATCAACA
The DNA here is from genome assembly GCA_948465475.1 of Thalpophila matura. NCBI lineage: Eukaryota > Metazoa > Arthropoda > Insecta > Lepidoptera > Noctuidae > Thalpophila > Thalpophila matura. Next base: position 1,256,267 of record OX419191.1, read on the forward strand.
CACAATTGATTAACAACCTTATTCTGTACGCAGCACAATTCAAAATTAGACTTGCGAAAAAATCTTTCGGAAGCTTTTAGCTCTGCAGGTTAAATTCAACTTTGTGTTCTAATAATAAAGTTCAGTTTCGGTGTTTAGAAGGGCGGGTTGCACCGTTTCATTTTACCTCGGTTATCGACATTGGATAAAGGGCTGGCCATTAATCGTACTAAGATAATATCAGGCCAGTAATCGCAGATTGCTAAACGCTCTGTTAGTATGCTCGTGTGGTGTCGATGGACTTTTGTATAAGATGATACATTTCGAGTTACCGGATTTTGGGTCAGCAAGAAATCGTTTTGCTTTCGTACCTTTTAGCGAGTTATTTATGGAATCGAATATAAGGAAAACTGATAAGAAAACGATGTTTTTGAATAAAAATGGAGCAATTATTATTCCAAGCGCCCTGGGACATTTTAGAACGATTTAGGTAATTCTAAGATTTTTTTTAGGTCTAATCTAGGCTCGATCTAATAATTTTTTTGGTGATTCTAGAAAATTTCTAGGTCATTCCAAGATTTTTTAGGTCATTCTAAGATTTTTAGGTCATTCTAAGAAATGTCTAAATCTAAAAAAAATTTTGGTCATTCCAGTACATTACAGATCTTTCCTACTCTAGAGATTATCAGATCATCTCAAATATATCGATATTAGATCACTTCACGTCTTTTCAGATTGCTCCTACCTAGCCATCTTTAAGTGAGTAGACACTACTACAGTCACAAAGAGAACTTTGTGACTACACACCGAAAAATTTCTAGGAGATAAACGATTGTGTTTCATCAAGTTACCGAAACTGGGAAGTAGCAGGTGAAACCAGACGCTTGTCATCACTTATACAGGTCGAGCAGTCATCATCGGATTGGGTTTTGCCTAAAAAGTACACGTCGTGATGGTCATATAGTATCATGACTAAAAAGATCCAATATCAAGAGAGGTTGATACCCTTTGCATAGGGCTGCCATCTGTCCGGGTTTCCCTGGATTTGTCCTAGTTTAGGAGGGCGTCCGAGGGGGTTCTCACAAAATGTCCGTCTGAAACTCGGACGCCTGTGGCTTGTGAGAGTTTTGTTCGTTTTCTATTCTTTGTGATTTACTTAGCAATGCTTGCTGTCACATTTTCTAATCAAGGGCATCCAGGGAAAAATCCCGATTTTGACAAAATGTCCGGGGTTTTTGAAATCTTTGTCCGGTGTCAGCAGTTTAGGTGATGGTAGCCCTACCTTTGCACCTCATTTCGCCCTTTAAAGATAAACGACATTAAACCAATTAGCTATAAATATACTCACACATAATATTACCATATAACCTTATAAATATAACACGTTTATCGACAACTGTAAACAGTTCAACATCTCAAACAGGTCGTGACTTGCTCTGGACATGCTCCAGCCTGACTATCCGTATGTCCCGCCCAATCTCCGTAACCTTGAATTGTGGTGAACGTTCGTTTGTTATGTAACTAACTTTTGCTGTGACTTTGCGTAGGAGTTGGTTATATTTTAGAGTCAAGTTTCAAGAGTTAGTGGTTTGACTAATCCTCAAGCTAGGAACATTATAATCTATCTCATCTACGGTGCCATTAATTTTTTTTATGTCACAAATGATTTTGAGGTTCACTTGGGGTAAAATCCATATCAGATTGCAAGACTATACATATTTTTAGAACTTATTATAAAATTATAAGAAAGCTGTGTTTGTACAATAAAGTAATTCCAGAAAAAATATTCAGGATACCCTATCCTGAATATTTTTTCTGGAATTACTGGGACGTAACCATACCATAAACCATTTTGGATTTTTGTCTGTTTGTGCGCGCATCACGTAGAAATACTGAACGGATTTTGATGTGGTTATCACAGTTTGGTAGCTTAGGGTCCAACTTAAAACAGAGATACAACTTGACCTCTTCGTATTATTAGCCACCCTATATTAGCCACCCTATACTAAGGAGGTAATTTAAAACTGTAATGATTGTAGTCCACGCAGATGGAGTCGCGGGAAAAAGCTTGTGTTTTAATAATTTTGCCTGTAGCCATTAATGAAAACAATCATAGAGATGTCAGCTGACTTATATGTAAGAAACATGCGACATAGGACCTATGTATTTTAGATCAGAAAAAGAATTCAATCAATTTTATATCTATAGCCGTTTTTCCTTATCGACAGTTGAGCAGTAAAATTCCAACATCACCCGATGCGTTTGTGCTTTTTACAGACACATGCATAAGTAAGTGATTACTCATTATATTAGTTATAGCTAGGGCTGTGCCATCCGTTCGGGTTTCTCCGAATTTACCCTGGCTTAAGAGGACGTCCGGGGGCGTTTGGAGGAAGGGGTGTTGTCATGGTTTCCATCATCAGAACTTGACCGAATTTAAATATAAGGAAGGACGACTTATAAGATATAAAAAAAAAATATCATTGAAAGAAATCGGTCTATGTGGTAAAGAATTATCGCTGAACATACAAAAAAGAACGATACCGACGAATTGAGAACCTCCTCATTTTAAAGTCGTTTAAAAATATGCAACTTTAAAAGCAGTCAATCACCACAATATACTAATGTTTCTTTTTCCATCATTTGTGTAATATTACACGCCTCAACATTATAATTTCCTTACACTACATCAATGTATTAGCATAAAAAATCCTTGCACTAAAAATATTTAACACAAGCGCCTTATTGTGCATCCAGCTAGGTATCCTAACAGGTACCCGAGACAATAAGAGCACTAGATGTGGTACCTCCTCAGATCATAGAAACAAGGAGATGTGCCAAGGCGCTATCGAGCTTGATGCCTGATCTTGAGCAAATTGCTCATATTAAAAACGTACGCGCTGGCGGCGAACCGAACACGATCGATGGTATAAATACAGTGTTTTAGTTTAGTGCTAGTGTTGAGTGACGATTAACAGTGTTATATTGAGGGTGTTCGGAATGTTCAATGCGTGGGAGATCTTTTTATTCACAAGGAGCGCTTAATTATGCGCGTAATTGTGTCGAAAAATGTACTAAAAGTGGCATCAGTTGTTCCCGTACTAATTTGCTATGATATATCTCCTTGTTTCTATGATCTGAGGGTACCTCTTAACATTGTGTTGTAATGACAGATGGGAAAAAACATTGACTGATTTGCAAAATGGCTGTATGTACCACGACGTAGATACCTAATATGTTTTTTTACGAAGCGTTGCAGCATCGGCGTCAACTTTGTTATGATTGATGTTACATGTTTGATTTAGTTGTTTATTTTCTATGCATTTATATTATACAATCATTGTTTTTCACACGATTTTACACGAGGTAACATAAAATTAAGATTAGGTATTAATAAAAGTGCTATACTATACAAAATATCGATAAGTAATACCAAAATGGATATTTTTACGAATTCAAAGTTGTTTTTTGTCATTGAAAGTTGTTTATATTATTATTACGAATGATTTCATTTTTTATCATACATGAGTTTATTACTGAAATAGACACCCAATCAATACAAGACTTGTACGTATTCATATAAAATATTAAAAAAATTGCTCAATATTGCGAATACCTATTAAAATAGGCCTCATCTAGGACGACTAGCTCCGCGCGACTCGGCCACGTAGGCTCGAGCGGCAAGGACCTGGGGCCAAGGACACGGGTTCGATGCTCGGTGAATAACATCATGTACACTGCACCCAGCGAACGGTGATGCATTGAAAAATCACTCGGAATGTTTACAGCACTGAAATGAGTTGTATTTCATTTCAATATTCTATAGGTTTTTTTTATCCGAATGCTCTAAAAGGTTAGGTTTATGTTTTTCGAGAGTATTTACTCGTATGTATGTTTGTTTGTACGGTCTTCATTGTGGGAGTGACACAGGAATAGTTAAAAATATCACGCAGTCAGGTTCTTCAATTGTATAAAAAAAAAATGTTTACGTATCCTGTTTAGGCCTGCTTGTTTTGGCTTGCTTGATTGGTACATAATAGGTACATTACTAGCTGTACCCCGGGGCTCGTGGCTAAATGACAGCCGCGCTGATCGATCGATCTGCGAGGTTAAGCTGCGCTTGCCGCGGTCAGTCCTTGGATGGGTGACCGTTCTTTACACATCGAGACCCCTCCGTGCCTCGGAGAGCACGTTAAACAGTCGGTTCCGGTTGTCATAGGAATATCTTTGACAGTCGTACGTACGTAAAACTCAAAAACGTACACCCTGTACGTTTTTGAGTTTTGTACCCTGTACGTTTTTCACCTGTACGGTATAAAGATTTTTATTCTATTTTGGGTAAAATGAAATTGATTTTATGAGGTCGTATTTCTCGGAACTATTGCACCCATACTCCAGTGCGCTTCTCGCACTAATTTACGGTACGGGTCGTCGCACCGCCTATCAAGGGCCGTCCCACGCCGTGTCTGGGCTGCATGTCTGCTGTTAAACGACCGAAATCGAAGCGCTCGCCGCAGGTTCGGCTAAGTTCGGCTTTCGCCCGAAGTTGGTGTCACATTCGTAAAGGCTTTTAATGCCTATGTTGAAGTTATCTTGCTGAAAAAAAAAATGAGATTATCACATGAAACAATTTTGTTGTAAAACTTGACTTTTGCCCGCGACTCCGTCCGCGTGGACTACAATAGAATTATCAGTTTAAAACCTCCGTAGTGTAGGGTGGCTAGTACTACCAAGAGGTCAAGCTGTGTCTCGGGTTTATACCACAAGAATTAGATAAAACGTAGCTTAGATTTTAAGTTGAACTGTGAAAACCACATCAAAATCCTTTCAGTACTTTTTGCGTGATGCGGACATTATTGTGATCTGTTTGAAGGCGGTCTTAACTTTTTTTTAAGTTTTTATAATCCTTAAAGCCCCGGTATACGCCAACGGCCTTGAGTGATTTGGGCGGTATAGCTTGAGTGTTCTGCGCTGAGCTCAAGCAACACGACATACATCCACCGAGCAATACGACTCGCCTATCAAGGAGCGCGCTGTGCAGAATTAGACGTATTATTACTTTTTAGTATCTAAAATATAAAATAAAAAAAAAGTAACAGGCAATATTATAGGTAGTAACATAGTCTTTTCACATAAAACAAATCATGAAAATATCTTAAGCGATTTGAAAGTAATTACGTTTTTATGTTTTGGGTAGACACGAATTCCTGAATTTATTTCATTAAGTATTTTACTACAATAGTTAAATATTCACAGGTACGATTGATGTATATATGTTCTAGTTTAACATAAAAAATTGCACAACTAACCTGCATTATTTGACGGCGAAATAAGAGATTTAAAATTCGAGATTTACGGCCGTTACCATTTACCGTCACCTTAAGTCGGTTTGACAGCTTTATAGGCGCAATGACCGAACGATTGTCTTCTGTGCGACGGATCACAAGTTCGAATATGTTTGTTTCGGGTAGGTATATAAAATCACATGAAAAGTAACGTCTAAAAGAATCTCTAAGGGTAATGCCTGCCAAATTATTTTCACAGAATAAAACTGTCAGGCCCTCAGATCATAGAAACAAGGAGATATGCCATAGCAAATTAGTACCGGAACAACTGATGCCACTTTTAGTACATTTTTCGACACAATTACGCGCATAATTATTAAGCGCTCCTTGTGAATAAAAAGATCTCCCACACATTAAAAATTCCGCACACCCTCAATCTAACACTGTTAATCGTCACTCAACACTAGCACTAAACTAAAACACTGTATTTATACCATCGATCGTGTTCGGTTCGTCGCCAGCGCGTACGTTTTTAATATGAGCAATTTGCTCAAAATCAGGCATCAAGCTCGATAGCGCCTTGGCACATCTCCCTTGTTTCTATGATCTGAGGTCAGGCCTAACAATCAAACCCAGGACCCTCTACAGTCAAAGTAGCGACCGGTAGCACAACTTAATACAGTAAACACAAGTCAGCTAATTTGCAAATTACGGCAAAACGCCAATTATTTCTTAATTACCATTAAATGCTTCCTTATGGTCGAGAGCGACCGCCATTGTAGTGATAGGTACTACAGGATGTTGAACCAGCTGTAATTACGTCATAACTAATATTAAGGCGCTGATAACTGCCAACGGCCTTGAGTGATTTGGATGGTATAGCTTGAGTGTTCTGCGCTGAGCTCAAGCAACGCGACATACGTCCACCGAGCAATACGACTCGCCTATCAAGAAGCGCGCTGTGCCGAATTAGACGTATTATTACTTTTTAGTATCTAAAATATAAAATAAAAAAAAATTTACAGGCAATATTATAGGTAGTAACATAGTCTTTTCACACAAAACAAATCATGAAAATATCTTATGCGATTTGAAAGTAATTACGTTTTTATGTTATGGGTAGACAGTAATTTATGAATTTATTTCATTAAGTATTTTACTACAATAGTTAAATATTCACAGGTACGACTGATGTACATATGTTTTATTTTAACATAAAAAAATTGCACAACTAACCTGCATTATTTGACGGCGAAATAAGAGATTTAAAACTGGCCGTTACCATTTACCTTCGCCTTAAAAGCAGTTTCATGTTGTAAATAGAGATGCTATCACAAGACGCATTCGATCTGTAAAGACGGCAGATATAACTGCAGAGTTAGAATTAACTTTTGCCGATACGAGGCATATTATAAACATCAAAAACCGGACAAGTGCGAGTACGACTCGCGCCCTAAGGGTTCCGAAATATGCAATAGCGACATCTATGCCGCTATTACATCATAGTAGATATATCATATCTTGATCTTAAATGGCGCTACTGCATACTTCTAGTGGCGCCATCTATGAGCAGATGGCTCCACTTATAGTCCGGTGACAGACGGACAACAAAGTGATCCTATAAGGGCTCCGTTTTCACTTTTGAGGTACGGAACCCTAAAAATTAGTAAAAATGAAATGGCTCACGAAAGTTTATATGGAAAAAAGTAACTCAAAAAATTTGCTGGTTCAGTAAGTATAGGCGGGGCCGAGTACTTATTTAGAATAAAACAAGTTAAATCGCGTATATTACAGAGTTTTCCTGACGTTTCGAACACTTTGTGTTCGAAACGTCAGGAAAACTCGCATGTGTAATATAAATATGTCAAATGTGTAATAATCGCAAAAACCAAAGACATTGTTATAATTATTTAGAGTCATATTTCTTGCATCCACTGATTCGAGTTCAGGCCAGAGGATGAACGTCTTCTTCCTTTCTGATGATCGTCTACGCATTACACATATAATCATGGCTTTGTTGTGTGTTATGCCATAGGGCTTGAACATAAAACTGCGAATCGGTGCGATGCGAATTCGCAACGCAGAAAACTGGGACGATGCAATTTCGTGCGACAAGGTGTCTCCTTTCCACGGTTTGTATGACAATTTTTTCGACGATCGTCAACCGTACTAAATATTTTTTTTAACCAGGTAGTGACCTAGCTACTGTTATTGATAAAACGATATAAGTATTAGAAAAAGAACCTCCTTTTTTGAAGTCGGTTAAAAACACCAAAAATACAAAAATACAAAAAGTAACATCGCAAGAATACGCGATGCGAATCGATTCGCAAGTTCTTGTGATGCATCGTGCGGCGAGCTTGTAAATTTTTCAATGCGACGTCGCATCGCAATTTTTTGTGCAAGCCCTTACATCGTAAAATCAATTAACCATGTGATTGTAATGATTATGACCAGCTGATTTATTACAAGAGGTTGATTTCATCGATTGATTTCATACCCGCGTCCGTTATATAGTTTAATCACGAATAAATTTAATTATGAACGGCAGCAAAAAAGGTTCAAGTCATTGTTGCAATGATTTAATTACCTACTCGGTTAATAATAATTGTGACTTCTTATGTCATGACTTTAAATATCATTACATCTGTATTTCTCGGAAATAATATGCAGCTGTGTAAACTGTACAGATTCAAAGGGATTTTAAATTTCGAGTGAAGCAAGCGAGACCCGATAGCTCAGTTGGTTCAGAGCACTAGCCACGGTACGGAGGTCGCGGATTCAAATCCCGCTTGCGTCATTCGATTTTTGAAAATCTCTTATATAAGGTCCTACCCTTTGTACTCGAAATATTTTAAGAGGCACATTTATAGGTGGTAATAGTGCCATACAAACGAAAAAAAAAAAATAATCTGAGTAGTTTTTTTTTTATAAATAAAATTATTTTAACTAAATTATTTTACATATAAAAATACTATTTCCGATATCCATTACACTAGTTTTTATGTACCTTTCTATTAATATTAGAAACAAGCATAATGTATGTCGAAAATAGTATTTTTATATGTCAAATAATTTATCTAAAATAATTTTATTTATTTATAAAAAAAAATACTCAGATTAATTTTTTTTTTCGTTTGTATGGCATCTTTACCACCTATAGATGTGCCTCTTAAAATATTTCGAGTATGGAGGGTAGGACCCTATATTTAACAAGCGACCCACCCCGGCTTTACACGGGTGCAATGTTGAGATATAAACCTTCCTCTTGAATCACTATCTAGTAAAAAAACCGCATCAAAATCCGTTGCGGAGTTTTAAAGATCTAAGCATACATAGGGACAGACAGACAGCGGGAAGCGACTTTGTTTTATACTATGTAGTGATAACAAAGTCCATGTAATATGCCATGAGTTTTTTTCTTGTAACTGGGCACTGGGCAGACTTCATGTTGCTGAGAATTTTCCTCTGATCATAGAAACAAGGGAGATGTGCTAAGGAGATATTGAGCTTGACGCTTTGAAATGATCAATGTGATCATGTTACCGACGGACCGAACGTGGTCGATGATTTATGTACAGTGTTTTACTTCAGTGTGAATGACGAGTGACGAATAACAGTATTAGATTGAGGGTGTGGCATTTTTAATGTGTGGTCGATCTATATATTAGGGCTATGCTTGGGGTTTCTCTGAGGGACCGACTTCGGAACGAGGTGATCCGAGAGAGAACAAAAGTAGTCGACATAGCCGACAGAATAAGCTATCTAAAGTGGCAATGGGCCGGCCATATCAGTCGTAGAACCGACGACCGTTGGAGCAGACGCGTTCTCGAGTGGAGACCGCGGATCGGCAAACGTAGGGTAGGGCGCCCTCAGGCTAGGTGGAGCGACGATCTTCGCAGAGTGGCTGGTGGCAGCTGGATGAGAGTGGCCGAGGATCGAGTTAAATGGCGTGCAATTAGAGAGGCCTATGTCCAGCAGTGGACTAATACGGGCTGATGATGATGATGATGATGATCTATATATTTACAAAGAAGCGTTTGAAGTTGTAACGCACACTGCTTTTAAAGTGGCGACAGCGGTTTCCGTACAAATTTGCTATGATAACAAATCTCCTTGTTTCTATGATTTGAGCAATTTTCTAATGGAAAAATCCAATCACACAGCCAAGCGTTCTTGCAACTACCAGATCAACGAGGCGGTTTCTTCACTTGTACTAAGTATTAATAACTGTCTTTTACGATACCCACGCAAAAAGGTTCAATAAGTCACTCTCGACGCGATTCTTAAAACATCTTTGTACACCCACACTTAAACTTATGTATATTACTTAAGAGTATAGATTTTAGCATTATATTATAAAATTAAAGCTAACGGCAGATAATGATGACTGGGTTCACTTGCGAGTTAGGTTCGTGATGCATTAGTGTGTAACAAATCGAGGCAAACAGGTTTCGATATTGCCCGTAAAAGAGATGGAACGGCGGTCATCTTACTACCTACTAATTATAAAGTACAGTAAAGTACCTACTGCCTACCACTCCATTTAGGGCTATGTTCACCAATAAGTTATCAGTCCGATATATTGAAAACGGCTGTTTATCATGACTTTTCATGTTCACCAAAGCTAATCGACCGATTAAACACAGTAATCAACCGTTATATCTAACCAAGGTGGGAGAGGTCGTTTAACATCCCGATTAGTACTTAATCAGGGTATTTTGACGTTTGACAATTACGAATTTGTGAAAAAACTCCAAACAATCTTATTTTTATCGTTGCTAAAATTAGCAATGCACTTCTTTATATCCATTAAGTTAAACTATTCTCAGATCACCAACATACTTTAGTTATTAGAATATTATTTGTACGTTAGCAATTCGAATAAAAATTGACATTGACAATCAAGTTTGAAAATGGCATCACAGATTGAATGCTGCTAAATTAAAAATCAATGTTTCCAGTAACCAAAATATATTAGGACATGTCATAATCGGGACTTTTAATTTCCGAAGGGTAATCTCATAATGCAACCATTTTAAAAAGTTCAGTTTTTGTACGGTTTATTACGTGTATTGCTACCAATCATAACTAACTGTATTATATAATTCGGTCTTTCATTCATATAACGCTCGATTACAAAATCGAGATTGAATTTTATGTGATGAACACAAAAATTGCCGCCTCGTGGTAACAACTGTATTCGGTTATCGAACCGATTAGGAAAACATTGGTTATTTCGTTGTCGGTGAACTTAGGCCTTAAGTGGTTTTAATCTAATCACAGACACCAACACCATTGAGAGTCAAGTTTTAAAACTCTTTTGTAGCCAGAAGATGCCATTGCGTGATCCTAGGTCAGCACTGAAAAATCAGCGTAGTCGGTATAGCATGTTAAAAAAATTTCAATGTTGCTATATCACAACATTTTGCTGAGTGTCGACTATTTTGCATGTAAATGCAACGCAATATCTTTTCAAAATTCTATTTTAGTTTTTTTTTTGTGTTGTATCCTACTTTTAGTTATTCTGTTATTATTAAATACCGTATTTATTTTTATTCCCTTAACTAGGGTATATGTCCGCAATCAATGATTTTTCTTTTTTTCTTTCATTCAAAATACTGTCGACAGCTTACGCATCAGTGGTTCAGCGGCTTTACTTTTAAAGCCCACGCTCTTATTATAAATTATTAAAGGTCTACACTTCGAGGCTGTATTAGGCTGATCGTTGCCTTTACTGAATAAGTATGAATATATTGGTTAACATATTAATATCTTGCATAATTATTGCCTCTTCATTGTGCATAATGACCGCAATCCTTGAAGTTAAACTCGTTTTTAACCGACTTCAAAAAAGGAGGTTCTGTATTCGTTCCGTATGTATGTATGTATGTATGTATGTATGTATGTATGTAAGTATGTATGTATGTATGTATGTTTGTATGTGCGCGATTTTCTCAAAAACTACTGATTCGATTTGGATGGGGTTTTCACTAACGTAATCTACATACTTTCAGGAAGGTTTTAGTATATAATACATTATGTAATCATTCCTATGTACAAAGTTATATGCATAAGTACACACTCCGTAAAAGATTTACTGTTGAACGAATTCGTGAAAGTAATCTAACACGGGATAAAGAACTAAAAAGGGAAAATAAAAAACTTTTTTAACAAAAAAATACCGACTTCAAAAATCCACTACAAAGAAAATAATAATTTTGGTTTCGGAAGTCGGTGGCAAAAAAAAAGCAAACAAAAACCAAAGCCACCGACTTCCGAAACCAAAATTATTATTTTTTTTGTAGTGGATTTTTGAAGTCGGTATTTTTTTGTTATTATGTAATTAGAACAAGAACTACTTTAGCTATTAATTGTGTGTGCTGTAAACTACATAACGCTACTCTTTGGTAGTGTTGTGTTCCTGTGGTGAGTAAGGTTGCCAGAGCTCCAGGATGCGCTGTGTTGACAGTGGGGGAACTGCTTGTCCCCTAAACTGACAGCACAGCGAATCCTCATTTTAAGGCCCCGGTATACGCTAACGGCCTTGAGTGATTTGGGCGGTATAGCTTGAGTGTTCTGCGCTGAGCTCAAGCAACGCGACATACATCCACCGAGCAATACGACTCGCCTATCAAGGAGCGCGCTGTGCAGAATTAGACGTATTATTACTTTTTAGTATCTAAAATATAAAATAAAAAAAAAGTAACAGGCAATATTATAGGTAGTAACATAGTCTTTTCACACAAAACAAATCATGAAAATATCTTAAGCGGTTTGAAAGTAATTACGTTTTTATGTTTTGGGTAGACACGAATTCATGAATTTATTTCATTAAGTATTTTACTATAATAGTTAAATATTCACAGGTACGATTGATGTACATATGTTCTAGTTTAACATAAAAAAATTGCACAACTAACCTGCATTATTTGACGGCGAAATAAGAGATTTAAATCTGGCCGTTACCATTTACCTTCGCCTTAAAGGGTCGGCAACGCACATGCGATACTCGGTGTTGCAAGCGTATCATAGGCTGTAACTGCTTACCATCAGGTGGGCCATACGTGAAAAAAAACCATGCACACTTTCACAAAATATTTACCCCTATTTTAGCAAAAGATCGCAACAAAAATTATATTAGCCTTATTTTTAACACTAAAATTTGGAAAGTTCGCCGACAAAACGAATATCAGTATGTGAAATAAAAAACACCGCAGCCGAAAGATTTATGCGACGAATATTCCGGGGGGATGCAACTAGGGGTGGTTTAAAAATGTATTAGAAAACTTGTATGATTTATTGTTATTGGATTAGGTATGTTTTTGAGTTTGCGTCTGTATCGTTTTAGGGTTGAGACGTGAGAATTTGTTGAAGGGTTAAGTTTGAACAATATAGAGCGTTTCTGAGTGATATGTCACTTTTGGATTTAATTTAGACACATTCCTTTACAATTCTTTTAAATTTCGAGCGTTTTTAAGTCGAGTTTTAGGGCCGTAAGGTTAATCGTAGCTTAAACCACGGAAAAGAGTTTAATCTCCCGTCTTCGATTGTTTCCTAAACATAAAACAATATGAAACAATCGCAGAAGGAAGATTGAACTCTCTTCCGTGGTTAAGCCACGATTGATCTTACGGCTATTAGTCTGTTCAGTTTTAGGCTGTGTCCCCAAACTGTTAGCGGCCGACTGAGTTTGCGGCATATCGGTTTAGGACGCCCTTCCATATATATTTGAAATGGAGTGTCCAGTTTCCTAATTTTTCGCTAACAGTTGCTACTGCAAACTGTTAGCGCAAACTCAGTCGGCTGCTAACAGTTTGTCTACTGGGGACAGAGCCTTAGTCGTAAAAGTAATATCAATCAATCATTTATTTTGCGTATTCTGACAATAATTGCACAACGTATTTAGCATCTGTCACAAGACTCAAGCTATATTTTACGAACCATAGTTATGAAACTCCCTGAAGTATGTTTTATAATAATATCGTATTTTTTAAACCATCATAATCTTTGTTATTAAATGTTATTGAACTCACAAGTTCCATAAGCCTGCAACGTCATGAATCCTTTGCTAATAAAAATATTAGAAAACTGTTACCTAGTATATATTACACTTATGTAAATACGGTTCACTGTGTAGCATTGTGTTTACCAGGAAAACCATATTTTAATACCTATATCTAATGACTTTTATAATAGAAGATTATTCACCCCATAAATTGAGCTTCCTTATCCACCATCTGTTTGAGTCAAACAAATAGAATATTAACATACTCGTAACCACATTGAAGCGCATATTATAATCAAATAGAAAACAATAGAGTTATTATGAGGTTTTTTATTGCAGTTCGTTAACCCAGGTCGTCTGTCAGTAACCTTTGTGACGTGACGTCATGCATTAGTCGGTAAACGTTTGTCGCGTATAGATGCTGTTTTTTTTTTTTGGGTTGTAAATTGATTGTGCCCCACTTTTCGAACCGTCCACCAACCCGCACTGGGCCCGCGTGGTGGACTACGGCCCACTCCCTCTCACAGAGCGGAGGCCTGTGTCCCAGCAGTGGGAACATTATAGGCCGATTATGCTATGCTATGCTATTATGCAGTTTTCGAATGCTTGATCAAGCAACTCATTAGCAAATCTTTAGTATATTGACCTTTACTTGTGAGACCTAGCTGCTTGCCAAATTTCATGATTCTAGGTCAACGGGAAGTACTTTATAGGCACGAGTACAACAAGAGCCATATCTCATAAGGATGCCAGCAGCGCCGCCAATTAAAACATGTCAAATTGTATTACATACAATGTACACTCGACGCCATTGACGGTCGACCACTTTTCACCCTTATGTTCTTAGTAATAAGGGTGAAAAGTGGTCGACCGTCAATGGCGTCGAGTGTACCTAACCATACCTCACTTGCCGTCGCCGCCAGCTCGGACGCCAAGCTCACTCGCTCGACACGCATACATTTTTACGATGTTCATTTGGTTTTCATACTAATCTCGTCTGGCATCCTCTTTGGCAGCCCGTTTGGCGTCTCACAGATGCCACGGAAGCGCTGCTGGAGTCCTAATGAGATATGGCTCTAAGGGTGGGCAAGCATTTTTATAGGTTCCTTTCAAGTCGATAGCATTAGTAGTTGATAAAATAAGCAGCTGTGACAGACAGAAGACGAAGTCGCACTATAAGGGCTCCTTTTTACCGTTTTAGTACGGAACCCTATAAAAATCGACTGCAATAATATTATGGCTTCATTTGAATCTAGTCATTGTTTGTATCAAAAAGCTCAAGAAAAGGCTATTAAACATTTTTAATATCAGTATACAGCAATCTTTAGATTTATACCTGGTACCTCAGATCATAGAAACAAGGAGATATGCCATCATAGCAAATTAGTACCGGAACAACTGATGCCACTTTTAGTACATTATTCGACACAATTACGCGCATAATAAGCGCTCCTTGTGAATAAAAAGATCTCCCACGCATTAAACATTCCGCACACCCTCAATCTAACACTGTTAATTGTTACTCAATACTAGCACTAAACTAAAACACTGTATTTATCCTATCGATCGTGATCGGTTCGTCGCCAGCGCGTACGTTTTTAATATGAGCAATTTGCTCAAAATCAGGCATCAAGCTCGATAGCGCCTTGGCACATCTCCCTTGTTACTATGATCTGAGCCTGGTACCTATTACTTCGCAATCACTAATTGCTATGATCTTTATGAGTGCTTACACACCCAGTCATAATCTACAGGCTAGATCGGAGTGCGCGTTCTTTGAGCATTTCAGCTTTGCATGTGGAATGGTGAGATGACGGCATTAAAATCTGGGGCTTGGCTTAGACGAGTGGTTCCTTACCTTTTCAATCTTGTTACCCCTATGATCTATTAGATAAACCTCAGATAATTGAAACAAGGGAGATGTGCCAAGGCGCTATAGAGCTTGATGCTTTAGTTTGATCACATTAATCGTAATAAAAACGTACACGCTGGCGATGACCTGAACCCGATCGATGATATAAATACAGTGTTTTAGTTTAGTGCTAATGTTGAGTGACGATTACCAGTGTTAGATTGAGGGTGTGCGGAATTTTTAATGTGTGGGAGATCTTTTTATTCACAAGAAGCGCTTGTAATTGTGTCGAAAAATGTACTAAAAGTGGCATCAGTTGTTCCCGTACTAATTTGCTATGATAGTATATCACCTTTTTTCAATGATCTGAGAGATAAACTTATTTTAACCTACTTCCACTGCATTTAACGTTATCACATCGACGGTCCATCCACGAAAACAAATATGTATCACATGCACGTTGCCGACCCTCTAAAATGTGGATTCGTTTTGTCGCTTGAAACAAGCAGGGGCGTGATTCTCGCGGGTGATATATTAATATCGAATTCGATATATATTGCAATAAATGTCAAAATGGTAGGGATTTTGACAGTTGTTGCAATATATATCGAATTCGATATCAATATCGAACCCGCGAGAATCACCCCCCAGCTCTCCCGCTGTCAACACAGCGTATCTTCAGGAGCTCTGGCGATAACACTCCCAAAGAGTAAAGTTATTTGGCTGTGGTATGGTAGGTAAGGTACTTCCCCAGTGGGGCTGCTATAGATTTGAGCGAGATATATTCCACTGTGCCCTACCTCTTTTAATTGCAATTAGATTGCTATGCCTACAGTTGTGTGTCCAAGTTTATGAAAAATATCTGCCAATACTTATGCTAAGGTATAAGGAAAAGATTTATATGCCTAAATCACTGAAGGTCGTTCTGATTTCAAACCTTTTAAGATAAAGCGTGTAAAAACGTGTTATAATTTATTTACATTCAAATCTAAACTGAATCCCTTTCCAGAAGAGATTCAAAAATCAACACCAATTATAACAAGAATTAGTGATGACACACACTCCAGTAAATTATCGTTATCGATACTCCGCACGCTCGGGGACAACGTATCGACAGCCGACAGCAACACGAATACAATTTGTAAGATAAAATAATGTTTTGGGTTGCGAAACGTTGCGTCACGAACCGACCGAGAAGCATGATTAAACTTGCAAAAGCAAAATACAGCCGAGTAAAGGTTAGTCGGCGGTTAGTGGTGGGATACGATGTCGATGAAATTAATCTTGAATTAGAATATTATGAATGTATAAAGTCATGTTTATTTTCCCGTTAGCTTTGCAAAATTTCAATTAGTGCTTTATTTAGAATGTCCGGTATTTTATTAACTATGTTGTTTCATGTTAGAAATTTTATTTCTTAATTCAAAATATTTGATACCTAGTTTGTTTAACATTTATAATGTAATTTTATTCTTACAACTTAATAGCAAAATCAATTATGCAATAAAGCATGCTTAAAAAAATAGGTACCTACCATATTTCTTACTAGGTACTTCTTTTCCTAAATAAAATAATAACGTGCACAAAGAAATTAAATTTTGATTTATTTAACGCTTTCATTAAAATAGGCAGAACTAAAAACAACTTTTGCTGAATATTTGTATAATGATTTAACATTATTTTGATAAAAATGATAATATACTTCAATAAAAAAAACTGTGGAAACTCTATCGGCAAGATTAGCTGTTTATCGACCATTGCCCATCACAAAAATCGCACGGTACCGATCATTGTCAATGGGTTCGTGATCAAAATATACGTATCCGCTTATTATCTTAATAATTTTGTATACAATCTCGAGCGGCTGACTCATTTTTGAACCAGCCAAGGTTTTATGCCAAACGATCTGTTTTTAACTAGGCAATGGTTGTTTTACGGTGTGATTTTTTATGGGGAGTCGTAAAATTTAGTATTGATGGTTATGATGCCACGTTTCGTAAAGAGTGCTTTTTGATGTGTGGTCGATTCGTTGTAGAGTAAAAGGTACTTAACCTAGCTTCTTTGAAAGTGTCGTGTTACAAACAATAAGAGGGACTCTGTCTGATGAATTCTTTATGTATTACGATGTTTTGTTCGTTACTCAAAGTGGATGATCTTTTAACTTTTCTAATTTGATTGCGCAATTGAGAAGTATCGGTAGCAAGTTTTTTATTTCATACTAGCCCCTTGCCGTGACTTCGTCCGCGGAACCCACCAGACTATGCATTTTTTAAAACCCCAAAAAACCCACTCAGAAATAATATGTAGTCTACTAGTAAAAGGATTTTCAGAATCGAATCAGTAGTCATCCTATACTCACAGAATCCGCATTCTCTTTAAAATAATTTACTATCATAGATTTCGTTGAAGAAAATAGGTGTTCTATACATCAATAGTTTCCATTCGTGGCAATTTCGGGATATGCTCATCAAATACAGCTCTTTAGATTGTTTGAAATTGTTTACATAACCCTTCTATATATATAATTCTTTATATATATATTATTATATATATATAATTATATATATAATAATAATATATGTATAAACAATAAGCTAATAATCCCAATATAAATAAGGGTAAAGAATTCCGTAGCTCCACAGCTCCTCTCGAAAAATCTTTATTCTCTTAGAGTTTTTACCCTACTGCGCCAGAAGGAGGGTTGTGTTTTTCGAGTGTATGTATGTATGTTTGTATGTATGTATATTTCTTTGGCACGCTCTGTAGCCTAAACGGCTTGATGGATTTTATCTTGAGAGGTGTCGTTAGATTCGTCTTAATTGTGAGAGTGACAATGGATATCTCAAAATTATAAAAAATTAAAATGGCCGATTTTTGGCGTCTTCATAGTTTGTTTTCCTCAAAACAGTGGGGTATCAAAATGAAGGGCTCGAAAAGACGATTACGAAAACTTATATAAATACATTAAAA
This sequence comes from Thalpophila matura, assembly GCA_948465475.1. NCBI lineage: Eukaryota > Metazoa > Arthropoda > Insecta > Lepidoptera > Noctuidae > Thalpophila > Thalpophila matura. The sequence continues at coordinate 1,274,361 of OX419191.1, forward strand.
ACTAAATAGTGAAAAAATAAAAATAGGTAAATTAAAAATTAAAAATTTAGTTTTTTGGCAGTCGGGTTTTTAATAGTAGCATTTAACTTAACTGTTCTCTTTTAGCAGGATTGGAATAGACTCTTTAGTTTTTATCTTATTATTCAGATAAGTTGTTTGTTCTCCCATTTATCAAACGTATTTTTTTTTACGTTTTTTTTCTCGATCTTAATGAAAGTTATATTATAACATAGTGTCTAATGTTGTATCGATAATGATACGAAGCCCTTCGTGCGCGAGTCCGACTCGCACTTGGCTGGTTTTTTTTATTTAAAGTCGGTTAAATAGTGATCATTTTAACAAAATAGTATATTATGCAATTAGTGAATAAAGGACGGATTTAAAGCGAGGGCCATAGATGGATCACGAGCTAGTGAAGGATTCTAACGATTGAATCACGACCGTAGGGAGTGATTCATGATGATTGAATCACGAGCGTAGCGAGTGATCCAAGTGTTAGAATCCTGAGCGATGCGAGCGATTCATGGCCCTCGATATAAATCCGTTTTATTCAAGAGTTGCATACTATACTTTATACCATGACTACGAGAAAAAGAAAGATTTAAGTGAAAATATACATAAATATAATGAAGAAAAAGTAAAGTTAAATTGGCTTTGATGTAAACCAGCCGTGATTTTTTGGGTAGCAAGCTTTCCACCTTTCCACTATATCGGCCGCCCTCTCTTTCACAAACTCAGGTGTTAACACATCTTCATCACTAGAATGCATTTTTAATCGATTAGAACAACACTAAACAAACACAAAATTAAAGATTAAAGTAACACTAAACTTTGTGTTCGTACAACTTACAGTATTCAAAATAGTTATCAAATTTACTAAGGACAGCAAAGAACACAAAACAGTTTTTATTCTAATGCTAAACTCCTTGTCGAAAATGTCGACCAATCAAATTGAATTTAGAACACATCAATATAGGTCGAATACACAAATTACACTTACACTAGATACGGCAAGCCACGACCAAGCGTGCCCTGCATGTTCGACTGTTCGTACTAAAAAAAGTCTGTTAGCTCAGTGACGCTTAGTGATTGAAACAATTTTGTTTACTCTGAGCACATCACTAAATGGCTGGGGTGAAGTTATTGTAGGTATAAAAAAGATGACACGTTCGGTTTTCATACAATCTAATAACGTGCCGCATCTAGCATAGGTTCTTTAAATCTGTGGTCGAATACATTGGTGTGTTCCATTTTCAAACATCAAAACAGTGAGTAAAAGTGCTTTTTATTCACTGTTTTCAGTGAATAAAATAAGCTTTTTAGAGGGGGAATGGTATAAACAATATTTTTAAACATTTCCTAAACTCGTGGTGTCATCATCCAGCGCGATGATAGCTTAATAGTTCTTCTAAACTACACAATAGGTTTTAATGTAGTTTTCACCCCATTTAGGGAATTTATTTTTTCAAAATCTCGATGTTGGTGATGTATGCGAGCGGCTACGTTTCGGGGAACTTTGTGGAAAATAATTGCGAACAAAATAATACACCAATGTAGCGAAGAAAATTATTGACATATATTGTTTTCTTTTTTAGAGTACAACCAAAGAGATGTAAAAACCATAGATGAAAATAACTATAATAAAAATAAGGTTAAACCACTATGTAACCTGCGTCGCCAACACTCGATGTTTTGACATTTAGCCATTGCACCCGTGCGAAAGAGGAGAGTGTCGCTATTAGATAATAATAAGGGTTTCTTTTTTACCATTTTGATATGGAACTATAAAAATAGGAAACCACCGATATAGGGAACCTGTTCCCTGTATTGGTACCTATCTCAGGCGCGGTCCCAGCCGACGATTTTGGGGGGGGGTCATACCGCAGCTGAAGACTTTAGGGGGGGGGGTCATACCGATTAATGCCGATGTGATATACCGTGAATTACCGTGTTTGGCGCATTTTTGTACGATTTTGGGGGGGTCATGACCCCCGTGACCCCCCCCCTGGGACCGCGCCTGACCTATCTCTGGAGCTATAACATCCAACTGCCTAAGGAGGGCCTCCTATGGTGTTGATCGAGACTCTTGGCTAAGCCATTGACCGTCACGACTATAATTTTATTGGTACCTATAATAAGCCGAGTCAACATCCCACATGTTGTTATGTGTTTTTATTATTAGCTTATGATGTGCCTTCTTCAATTTATCGATGTCACAATCTAGACCGTTGTTGATAAGAACACTGCTACATTACATTTTTTGTGCAATATTGTTCTAATAATTGTGCAATTTAAATTCGGTTGCACTTAATTTTACTATTAAAAACAAAGCTAAAATCTGAATTATTGTATCTAACGTCACATATTATTTATCTAAAAAATGTTCAAATTTCATCAACAATCCCATAGTCATAGATGATGAAATTATGCTCCAATACAAACAAGTTCAATGAAATATGACATATAAAAAGATGATTTCAAATCATCTGTCAATACATTGCTCTTTCGATTTCCATTACTTTCAGCCAGTTACGAACAAAATTCGCAATGTACACAAAACTATGAAGACTTGTTGCATTATTGGTGCGTAGGGTACCTGTCTCGACTTGTCGGGCTGGGACAACTCACGCATAACCAATGACCTCGCATTACTAAGAGGTGTGTCCACATAAAATGTTTTAAAACACGTTAAGTGTGAATCATTGTTATGCTAATTTTATTTCCACATTAATTTACGATTTGCCCGCAATATATTCTGCGGTAAGTGCTACAATGCGTAGTTAAATACGAGTTGAGGTTATATTACGAACAGAAACTGTTTTATTTGTTTAAGTTGATAATAATTATTACGATTTAGTCGTAGTCATTTGTGCTTCAAAAATTTATGGAAGTTGTGTAGGCCTTTAATTTTACTTCCAAAACTAATCCACAGTAAGCATGGATTCCGTAATTGTTGGGCATATGTTTGTGACTTTTGCCTTGCTCTGGTTTTGCTTCCCATCACAATATAGGTACCTACAATTACCTATTGTGAATAGCGATACATTCAGTCATTGTATTATATTGTTCTTTCTAGGTTTTCCATTAAATAAATCATATTTAAATCTGTATATTTCTATCCTGAAATGCTTAAAATCAAATTGTTTTTTTTTTTTAATTGTGTAACATTTTATTTAAATTATCATGACCGGCAGCGACAGTTCATCATATTTTTTTCGAGAGCGGATATGTTGTTGAATATTCATATTTAAATGACCAGTAAATCACTGACCAGCACCTCATTTTAACTGTCAAAGTAAATTATACCTACATGCTGTCAGTATACGCGTAATGTAACTACCATTATTGCGGAAATGACACCTAATGATACATACCGAAGTAAATTGACCTTTCATCTTAACACTATAAACCTTACAACGTCATTGGAGTACTGACTCACCGATGCCCGTTACCAATGACTAAGAATTAATTAAATCTGCAGGAACCGATAATACAACATGACAACAAGGGAAACTCAACCATAAAAATAACAGAAAAAGAATCAAAGTTGAATGTTAAAGATCTACCGTTAGCATCTCGCGAGGGATCGGAGAAAATCGCGCCAATTTAGGATTTTGTTTTAGTTGTAACTGTGGTTTTACATTATTTTGATGAGGTCCCGGGTTCGACAGCCGGGCCTAAACCCATGTTTGGAAAGGAAATTAATTTTAAAAGGTTTTTTTGTCAAACGTAATTTTAGTATGGTCACGTTTTAAAATAATGTGTTTGCGTATCACCTCTTAAACCTGTTATTGATTAATGCGCCGTTTTTGAAAGAACACTAACTAAAATATTATCAATTGTATTACAAGTATAATTTGACCATAATATGTACCTACATTGTACACTGATAATGTCGTAGGTACATTTCATAGATATCCTAGTTTTTTTTGCTCCCAAAATACGTTTTAATTCGGATGGATCAGAGAAATTGTACTTAATTGTTGAAAAAGGGTACCGTACCTACTTACCTAACCATAGACCATTTTCTCCGTTTTTCTCCAAAGAAATCTCGTTTCGTTTTGAAACAGGCAACTACATAGCTTCAACTTGACAAACGGAGTGACTGCTTAACAATTCTAAAGTGTTTGTAAATGATCTAATTGGAATAAATGTCTTGACTCTGATGATGAACGCATGTCTATCATTCTATTACTTTTAAACATCGTAACACACAATTTTTATGTATGGAAGAAGTGTGTTCAGTATTCGATACTCGTTCGATTAACTACGAGACCGACCTTGAAATCACGAAAAAAATACCCACGAAAAAAAAACAAATGTTTCATACAAAAATGTATCAGTCAACAAAAATGGAACGGCTGATTTTTTTTCTTGTTTTTCAAAGTTAACCCTTCTTTAATTATTACCCTTTGTTTTAATTTACTCCCAGTATACCTATTTTTTTTATTTTATCAAATATAATCTAATAACTGAAATTATTGCAACACATTCCAAAATAATTCTAGGACTTGATTTCAATCAATTACAACATAATACATCCTCGAAGTGACATTCCTATTGCGGCTGACTAATTAACGGACAATGCGCTCGATAAGATAGCTAGACCCACGTAAATTTAAGTAATAAGCCACTAGAAATGTTATCTACTACATTTTATTCCCAGACCAATATCAGATCCAATGCAATATGAATTAAACTTAATTCCGTTCACATACGTCACATTCTTAAACGCGCGCTCTCGATGTTGTGGTGTCGCGTTACACATCACCTGCCCTACATAATTTGCTCGAAAGCGGCGACAGGGTCACGGGCCTTTACGACTTCTATTGAATTAAGTATTATATTATTTAGATTTCTGCGGACATTTATATTGCAACTGACTACAATGGTGCCGATTCTCTTGTTTACAAACTAAACTAATTTAGTCTTATTATTATTAATCTCTTACTAATGAAAAACACGAGAAAGGGATAGCAGATATTTAATCCTGCCAAAATAGTTTTAATGTCAATTTAGTTGTAATCGCGGTCACAACTATTTTCCCGTAAATGACAAGGGCGTAGACTAATTTGACATTTCTAAATATTTTATGTCCTTTTTGAATTATATTTGTAAGAAAGAGATAGGTATAGTGTGATTAAAATTAGTTTAGTGTGATATTCAACAGAATCAGCACAAATGTGCTCGATAAGATAGCTACAACACTGCCGATCGAGAGTATTGGAACACAGAAGTGGACGGAATGACGTCATTTGATATGTTTTATCTTATCTCAGGGCAATTGTAAGTGGGATTCGTAGACATAATGGCGATGTTTTAATCACTATCTTAAGGCGTAGTTCCGTGTTGATAACAAGAATTTTCAAACAGAAATAGAAATTATAGTGTTTACTAGCTTCCGCCCGCGGCTTCGCCTCCGTTTTTGGGATATAAAGTAGCCTTTATGTTATTCTGATGTCTAAGCTATATTACTGTAAAGTTTCATCAAAATCCGTTTAGTTTTTGCGTGAAAAAGTAACAAACATCCATCCATACATCCTCACAAACTTTCACATTTATAATATTAGAAGGATTTATGTTTTCTACAGATTCTCTTCCTTTTACGAGAATAGAGTTGATCAGTTTTTTTTTATTATAATTACATAATTATGTGTCGTAGGTACATTTTTTTTGTTTTTTTTTATATTTCTTGTAATTTTTATTTATTTTTCCTATGACAAATGTCAACCGTTCGGGAAGTATAGTGCTTCTAATGAAAAGAATAAAAATAAATATCATTTATACTTGCACCATTTTTCAACGCATAAAACTAAGACTGGTACTAGGACTAGTATATTATTTTATATTAGTAAGTTATCTTTGGCTAGGGAAACAGGCAAACAGCATTATTTTTATCACTTCCCTCGGATCTGAATACCTACTTAATTATAGGTATTTTACTAAGAAAATTGTAAGTTCTAAGAGATGAGGAAAATTTAATATAAACATCAATTTATCTTTAATAAGTTTAATTACTTTAAACTTAGATACGCGAGAAAAAAAGCCTACGTGCTGATACAAGCATGTGATCATTTTGATTGAACTTTTGAACCTAATTACATCGTGTGATATTTATCACCTGATTATTATTATCTGGTTTAACAAGGTTAATTAACTCTATAAACTGAACTAGTACTTATTTGTTATTTTTAATAAACTGACTTCTTCAATATTTTTATACAAAATTGTATTACCCTACTACCCCAGAAAGGGTAATGTTTTTCGAGTGAATCTCAGATCATAGAAACAAGGAGTTATGCCATCATAGTAAATTAGTACGGGAACAACTGATGCCACTTTTAGTACATTTTCCGACACAATTACGGGCATAATTAAGCGCTCCTTGTGAATAAAAAGATCTCCCACGCATTGAACATTCCGCACACCCTCAATCTATGACTGTTAATCGTCACTCAATACTAGCACTAAACTAAAACACTGTATTTATACCATCGATCGTGTTCGGTTCGTCGCCAGCGCGTACGTTTTTAATATGAGCAATTTGCTCAAGCTCAATAGCGCTTTGGCACATCTCCTTGTTTCTATGATCTGAGGAGTGAATGTATATTTTGTTCTCCTATTTTTTGGCATGCTCTGTAGCCTAAACGGCTTAATAGTTTTCAATATATAAGGTGTCGGTAGATTTGTTGTCATTGTGTGAGCGAGTCCTTATTTGAAATTAGGTACGCAGTCGTGTTTTTTTATATTTTTAATATTTTTTTGTTTATTTTGTTTACTCTATCCTTCATTATTGTTCTATCCCTTTCGATAAAATACTGTTAACCACATGTGTTTCTTGAAAGGTTTTTTTTTTTAATTTTTAAGGCATTTTTATAAGTCAAGATTCCAAAGAAAAGGGAATGGAAGGTTGATTTATTGAAGAACGGGAGAGAAAAGCCATGGTTAAAAAAAAAATGTTTTTGGATAGATACCTTGATAACATTAGATTAGATCATTACATTATAGACAATTATCTCTTCCTCTTTTCTAAGCCATTTGACGGATAAAGTTTGATATCAAACAGATACCTACGTACTTTTTTTTTTGATGATGGGAAATCATCAAATGACCCCTCCCGCTCTGGATGGAGCGGAAGGGAGTGTCAGACTCTTACTGACTAAAACCCACCCGTGTTCCTTCCTTAGCCCTTTATGTTCCGGGTCAGCGGTACCCCTTTCGGACTATCCCGCTTTCCCGGCAGGATACCTACCTACTTAGCTTTGTTTTATACAATAAAAATGACTGCTGATATTGTAACTAGCAGAACTGCTGGGCATACGCAGATAGATCTGTATGTAGACAATATACTAACATTAAAATTGAATTGCAAACAAAATTAATAATCGGAGATACACAATATTTTTATCAAAGTAGGGAAATAAGATCTGACATAATATCTATCTTTAACTGTTTTTTAGGGTTCCGTAGTAAAACAAGGAACCCTTATAGTTTCGTCATGTCCGTCCGTCTGTCTGTCCGTCTGTCTGTCCGTCTGTCACACCCTCCTCAAATCTACAGTTCATAACCAATTTGTATGAAACTCCGCAAGTAGATGTCTTGTATGTGCCGCCATAAAGACCTGTAGTGAAATTACAAAAAAAAAATAATTAGGGGTGGCCCCCATACATGAAACTGAGGGATGAAAAACAATATTTACGCGCACCCCTTGGTGTGGGGTATCGTTGGATAGGTCTTAAAAAAAACAAAGGTTTCTAAGTGACCTTTTTATTTAAGCGCATATTTAGTGAACTACAAGCTCCGAAAGTCGTTAACAATGTGTCCCCCCCCCTGTAATTTTCCAACCACGTTATCTAAAAATGTGAAAAAAAATCAAACTTATAGCATCTAATAAATACTTTCGATTAAAATTGGTTTGAACAAGATACGTCAATAACTTTTTGAAATATTCATTATTTTCAGTTTTAAGGTAAGGTTGTAAGGTAAGGAGTATTTGCGGTCGGAAGACTGAAATACTTCTTGCTACGGAACCCTAGACTGCGTGGTTCGACACGCCCTTGCCCGGTTTTTTTTTTTAAATAAACATAAACAGTAAATGCGTACGTGATGCTACCGGCATTGCATTTGATTTATACATATATTATTTATTGTTTTAACGGACTTTTGACCCTAATCTTTTTGTTATCATACTAAAGTAACCAATTAATTGGCTGACTATATTTTGTACTAGCTTCCACCGGCGGATTCGCCCGCGTTTTTGGGATAAAAGTAGCCCATGAGTTATTCCGATGTATAAGGTATATTATTGTAAAGTTTTATTAAAATCCGTTCAGTAGTTTTTGAGTTTATCCATTACAAACAATCGAATCTTTCCTCTTATTAGTTTAGATATATTTTTAAAGGAACATAATAATGTTTTAGAATAAAAAGCATGTGGCTGTGGCTGGAAACGAGAGTAGGTATGTTATTTTAATATTATTTTTAAAATTTAAAAACTAATTTATGTTATTTGTATCGGTAAAGAAATGCAAAAAATAATATTTCTGATACATGTCGCCGACATAGTTTGGAAAACATAATATTGTGTTGCGATTTGTACTGTGCCGGCTTCACAAAATAATTCAATGCATAATCTATAAAGAACATAATTATAGGTACTTTTTTATCACCGAAGGATGTGCAGCACAATAATAATTATTATGTAGACGTAACAATTTGACGTCACTGTACGACGCAATACATTGACACCGACAACTGGCTCTGTCTCCCTATTTAGATAAATACCCACGTGGGGTCAAATCACCAATTATGCGTCATCCGAATACTGATACCTACGTGACTTAAATCTTGTACTCAATGAGGACTCTGCGGTTATGCAAAATAAGTATATAGTTATGTTACATAGGTGTGTCCTAATGTTATTTATGTATTGCACCTGTTTAACCAATGATATAGTAAATACTTAAATATTATCTAAACAAATAATTCAGTATAATTATGATTCATTACTATGATTCAGCTGCTGATACCTGTGTTTAAACCTTGTCTTAACTGTTTTTGAAAGTTTATTATTATTTAACTAGCATTTTAACGGCACGGTTGCCATAGTGGCAGAAAGATTAGCAGTAAAATATTAGTGTTTGGACACGCACCCACAATACAGAAGAAATTCCTAGGGCGTGGTAACGTTTTTTAAAAAAACAAAAAAAATTACATAATTATTGTACATACCCAATTTATTTTTAATTTCTCAGTATGATGCTTTCTTATTTATGTTATGACCTGAAAATAATTCTCATGACAGTTATCAGCAACCACAATACTTTTTAAAAGATCCAGATTATTATTTTAAACATTTTTATTAAATCAAAAGAAACGAATATTTTGAAAATGTGAAGGAATTACCCTTAGTTACCTACTTGTGAAGTAGTACTGGAATTAATGAAATAAAATATTATTAAATTTATTTTTGCAAGTGGATCTTCATTTTAAATGTGTCACATCACTATTTTAAAATGTCAAAACGGCCATCATAGCGTGCCGCTAGTATAGTAGAGAAAAGAGCCAATGAATCGGTTATTAAGAACAGCCATTAGTCGTCAAAGATTTATCCATCCTATCCTGTTTATCCAGCACTATATCCAATTAAATTGATTGATTGATTGACAACCTCCGATATCCTTTGTGGCTTCACCGAACAACTCAACCTAAAAAGCTAAAAGTCGTGAAGATATTATGCTAAGAGGTGCCTTGTAATACCGTTACAACTCATAACACAATAGATGGGTTGGTTTGACTCTCAGATCATAGAAACAAGGGAGATGTGCCAAGGCGCTATCGAGCATGATGCCTGATTTTGAGCAAATTGCTCATACCAAAAACGTACGCGCTGGCGACGAACCGAACACGAGCGAGGGTATAATTAATACAGTGTTTTAGTTTAGTGCTAGTGTTGAGTGACGATTAACAGTGTTAGATTGAAGGTGTGTGGAATGTTTAATGCGTGGGAGATCTTTTAATTCACAAGGAGCGCTTAATTATGCGCGTAATTGTGTCGAAAAATGTACTAAAAGTGGCATCAGTTGTTCCCGTACTAATTTGCTATGATGGCATATCTCCTTGTTTCTATGATCTGAGGTTTGACTCCAGGCCTATCAGATCTTCATTCAAATTAGTGGTATCTTGGGTGATCAGGTCCAAATCATTGGAGCTAGGAATGTAGGGCAAAAGGACTTTATTTATGAATTGGATTTAACAATGCAGGATAGCTGATACCTTGAGTTTAACGGGTTAATGCATTAATACCAGCACTTCGTCCGCGCAACCTACAGGCACTGTGCCTTTCGGGGTAAAAAGTAGCCTAGGACTCAGGAATAATGTAAGCTTGTTATTAGTGAAAGAATTTTCAGAATCGGATCAGTAGTTCTAAAGATTGCCTCATTCATACAAACTTACAAACAAACCTTATCTCTTTATAATATTAGTTAAGCGGGTGGTCAGGGCCCCAGAGAGAGGAACATCCTAACAATACGCACCATATGCAGGAGCACCGCTTTCCGTATCAAGATCATGAAAAAATAACACGAATGTTTGATTAATCAGGAAAAAATAACACGGATGTTTGATAGATCATGAAAAAATAACACGAATGTTTGATTAATCATGAAAAAATAACACGAATGTTTGATAGATCATGAAAAAATAACACGGATGTTTGATAGATCATGAAAAAATAACACGAATGTTTGATTAATCATGAAAAAATAACACGGATGTTTGATAGATCATGAAAAAATAACACGGATGTTTGATTAATCATGAAAAAATAACACTGATGTTTGATTTCGGAAACGCAATTTACTACTTCAAATCCACAATATCGTCGACATTTTGTACATTAATACTCGTAAATGGGTATATGCTGCGCGACGTGGTGAGGGTTTGTATCCCGCACGAAGCGAATATTGACCGCACGGTTGTCGCAGTGGCTGAGAGATTGGCTGCTGCGCGACGTGTCGCGGGTTCGATTCCCGCATTGCACAAGGTCTGGCTGTTTGTGTATGTGAAATTTGTGTTTGTAAACGCACCCACGACACAGGAGAAATCCTAGTGTGGGGCACCCAAGAGAAACTTCGAATGTAACGATTATAAAAAATGTGGTTAAACCTTGTAGGTGGCATCTGTAAAGGAAAACCTCTTCAAAAACTCGAAAGCTCCAATGAAAATTTTCATAAAAAAACTTAGCAAAAAATATGATAATAAAATTTCGTAGAAGTTACATGAAGTCATTGTGAATTTAAATATTTACATCTGTATGTATTTAACAATTTTATTGTTTTCGAGAAATAAGTGATCAACCTCATGTATAATATATGATGACCAGTTTGTATTTGGGGTTTTACCCCTTTTTCAGTTAACCACGAGAGATAAAGATTGTTTTTCCTTGTTTTACCTTTAATTTTGGTAAGTAAAACCGCGTTTTGCATGAATTATTGTTACCTATTATACATATATTTAAGCGTTGTCTGCACAATACAATCATTATTTACTCAATGATTTTTTTCTATGGCAACCTGCATTAATCCATTTCGTAAGTTTGTTTCACAAAGACTCTTCCTTCCATATTTACCTTATAAGCATAGCATAATCGGCCTATAATGTTCCCACTGCTGGGACACAGGCCTCCTCTGTGAGAGGGAGTGGGCCGTAGTCCACCACGCGGGCCCAGTGCGGGTTGGTGGACGTCGCATGTCTTTGAATTTTTGGTTCTAGGACATGCCGGTTTCCTCACGATGTTTTCCTTCACCGTTAAAGCAAGTGATAATTAATTTCTATTACGCACATGACTTCGAAAAGTCAGTGGTGCGTGCCTCGGGTTCGAACTCGAACCATTCGCCGTGGGAGGCACATGGTTAAACCACTAGGCTATCACTGCTTGTTATATTTACCTTGGTCATGGTCTTTTATGTGACTACAAGTCCCCAAATAAAATAAGGTAAAAAAAACAAAATGTTACTTCACAGACTCTCCCTTTCATATTTACCTCTTTCTTTATTGGATCATAATTATCATCACATCATTAAGGTAAATTCGACAGGGTAGTGGTACCTACAACACTTACCTACCTACCTACCTACCTACTGATACAGTAAAATCAAAACACAATTACCGTTCAACACTTCAATTATACGCCGCAAATATAAACGTCAACCCGTTTATGTGTCAAGGGTAGATAGAATCAGAGGCAAACAATAAGGCTGTATCCATTAGGACGAGACACGCCTCTACGTATTGTCGGCTAATGATTTGCATTATCTATGGTTGCTGACTAGTTAGTAGTATGTACGAGTACCTATTAGTAATTGACTGTCTTTTATTTAAACAATTTTTTTGGTTATCTGTTTGTGCGCGCATCACGAAAAAAGTACTGAACGGATTTTGATGTGGTTTTCACAGTTTGGTAGCTTGGGGTCCAACTTAAAATCTAAGCCATATTTCATCTAATTCCGGTGAGATGAACCAGAGATACCTACAGCTTGACCTCTTCGTAGTACTAGCCATCCCACACTGAGGAGGTCATATAAAATGGTCAATTTATTATAGTAAAATGCAAACGGAGTCAAGGGAAAAAGGTCTAGTACTTGTATATTATACTAGCTTCTGGCCGCGGCTTCGCCCGCGTTTTTGGGATAAAAAGTAGCCTATGTGTTATTCTGATGTATAAGCTATATATTACTGTAAAGTTTCATCAAAATCCGTTCAGTAGTTTTTGCGTGAAAGAGTAACAAACATCCATACATGCATCCACAAACATTCGCATTTATAATATTAGTAGGATCAACATTAACCCTACAATTACAACACAGCATCTGTGCATCTTTGCAAACCCTCTCAGCTCAACACCCCAGAAACTATATCTTGCTCCATTGAAATGTGAGCGGCGCAATTAACTAACGCTCAAACTGAACTACGAACACGTTAAAGTTTAACTGCATGTCTCATAAACTGCTTTAACAGAACTAGAGATACGATTGTTTAACTAATTACTTACTGTAGGTTTATCGACGTTTTTTAGCTGTTGTTTGGAATTAGCAGAAGTGTGCTTGATTCGAGGAAGAATTACAATTTTATTTAAATAATATTTTGGAGGATCGAACCCTAAAAATCTATCTCCAGGTTCTATCCTAGCCACACAGTTCTGGAGAACTAATTACTGAATATACATCATTTATATTGTTCTGTATTTTACTATAATTTAATAAAGAAACAATCACCAAAAAGTATCTAATTTAGACATACAAAACTGAAATACAAAAACTAATCAAAAGTAGAAAATATCTTCTAATTAAGTATAAACTGTACAAAAAGAAAACAAATTGTTGTCTATTGGTTTCCTCCTTTCTTGTTTTGTTGTTTTTATTGTGCTGCAACATATTTTTGTCTATTCAGAACTGGGGTATATCAGAATTCATGTATGGGGGCGGTCAAAGAGGATGTAAGCGTTGCTTAATCTGTCGTTTATTTAATTTCATACACGGTAATTTACTTTTTAAAATATTCCTGTTAAAAATATTTAAAAAACAGTCGCGGGCAAAAGTCTAGTACTATCTATAGATAGATTAATTTATTCGAATCAACAAGTGATTGGAGGAAGTCTGGCGGCATTTGGTTCATGAAAAAATTGTAACTGAAAATTTTTCCATGTAACGTTGGCGTTGCACAGTCATAGTAAGAACGTAAGCTATGCGCTTGAGTTGCCATTTTTTACCCGACTGCGCGACGCAAAGGAGGGTAATGTGTTTATCAGTCTATGTATGTATGTATGTATGTATGTATGTATGTATGTATGTATGTATGTATGTATGTATGTTTGTTTCTATGTGGCGTTCTAGAGACCAAATGCGTAGGCCGATTTTGATAATTCTTACGTCAATCGATTCGTCTTAACCTTGCGAGTGTCACTAAAGACATTAACAGTAATCAAAATTCACCACAGCGACAACCAGACGCCATATTGTCAAAATGAAAAAAAAAAAGTTGATGAACTATGTCAAGTGGGGTGTCGTTGAATAGGTATTTTAAAATCATTTTTAGGTTTCTTTTATCATTTTTCATTTTAAATAATAGTTTAGGATATATAACGATTTAAAGTTGTTTAACAAAGCAATCATTCTCGCTAATTCTTACTTATTGATTTAAGTTTTTATTTCAAGTATTAACGATATACAAACAAAAAAAACAGTGAATAACTGAAAAGTATAAAATAAAAAATAATAATTTAAAGAAAAACAAAAAACCTGACTGCGTAAAAACTAATTTTAAAAAATACGTGAAAGAATTAACCTAAATAAAAACTAAAAAGAAAGAAACAAGCCCAGTAGTTTAGAATTCTGTTAAGTAATACTAAATAACTACACAATTGAAATAGTTTTATAATCGATACACACATAAAACAAATCATAAATTCTAATGCAGAACAGAACGACTCACAGTCGGGGCCCATTTAAATTTTACCAATCAAATCTTCCCAAGGGGCCCCGACTGTGAGTCGTTCTATTCTGCATTAGAATTTATGATTTGTTTTATGTGTGTATCGATTACTATTTACTATCGATAACTCACGGCCGCTCACAGTTTACCTATTGGGGACACACAGCCTAAAACTAAAAATTCGAAGTCATGTGACATCCAACCCGCTCTGGACCAGCGTGGTGGACTATGGCCCACTCCCTCTCACAGAGAGGAGGCCTATGTCCCAGCAATGGACACATTACAGGCTGATTATGGTATTACGTTTATGCCATATTCTCAACCATGAACCGCACGCCTCAACACTTAACTATATTAACACCGATCAGAAACACGTGTACTCATAACGAGTTAGCTAAAAGCACCTAATTATGATAATGATATTAGTGAGAACTTAATTTATACTCCGCGCGTGAAACAAGGGGGCATTTATGTATGGGGTATTTATCTTGTAATAAGGCTCATTAAAATGTTCAATATTAAGGCTTTTTTTCTGGTCTTTTTAGCCAGTATCCGGCTCGAATAACCATGTCAGATGAACAACAAACGAAATATACAGAGAAAACTTTGTTTCAATTGAATGTTGATTGAACTATTTTCTATTTGTTGTTTTAAAAAGCCAGTTACAATATAGCCAGTACAGGAAACTAATAGTTGGTATTTAACGTTACCCGGTAACTGTGCCGTACTGTGGATTCAAGTCCCGCGCGTGTCAATTGTTTTTGTTTTTATCTCTTAATTTTATTGTTATTCGATAACAAATAACAATACTCTTAATGGCTGTAACGTCACGTTTAAAAATAATAAAATAAAATATACAAATTAAACACATGAGAGAAAGCAGCTGTGAATATACATTTATATTAACAAACAGAATTTAGTTCAACTACAGGACATTACTCAGTAATAAAACGCAACCATGTTCCAAATGTAACCAGCAATACGTTTACTGTCCGGACCATTTACAAAAAGCCGATTATTTATTTAGTTTTGCTTTATTTCAACTGTAGGTATTATTTTTTAGTTACCTATTGTTACAAAACTGTAAAAAATCCGAGTTTGTACATTGAAGATATTCCAGTAAAAATAGTTGGGATAGCGTACTGGGACGTATCTAACCATGGCCAAAACTCCAATATTTTTTTTTTGTCTGTTTATGCATGCATAACGCAAAAATTACTGAACGAATTTAAATGTAGTTCTCACAGTTTGGTAGCTTGGAGTCCAACATAAGTTCTAAGCCACATTTCATCTAATTCCAGTGGGATGAATCAGAGATACAACTTGTAACTTCGTAGTGCTAGCCACCTTACGCTAAGGAGGTCATTTAAAGTGGTTAATATTGTAGTCCACGCGGGCGGAGTCGCGGGAAAAAGTCTAGTGGTGAAATACTACCCAATAGTATCGTTTTTCTGGACTTCTCATAGAGTTATCCTACACTTACTCCTAGCTAAGAGAGTCTGATCGGTAAACCTGTCAAAAGAGAAAGAAAAGACTCCATACTTTCTTGAGCCCAGGTGTTGATTCCATCCAAGTAGCCTTTTTTGAATAAGAATAATAATAGGTCTTTGCTGAAAATTCGGTGAAAGGGAATCCAAGAATCAAATTAATGCGATCAGTTGCGATTGTACAATTGACACAGCGATCCATGTCGTCAATATCCAATCGATACGCGTAATCAATCGTCCAAAATAGAGAGCAAAGTAATTTAAAGTAGCAAGATCTGTCGAATAGTCCGTTATAAATCCGAGGTTGTGGGGTTACAATAAAACATGAAAAATACGTGCGCAGTCAGAGAAACTCGATTCGCTATGTACAATCGATTGTGAAGCACTTGTCACTCGATTTTCTTATACATTCTGAAAATGAAAAAATCTTGCTAATATTTCGGATACCGTCCTATGCATTTAATCGATTAATTAGTTAATGTACCTTTTTTCAGATAGAAACATGATGCTGTATTATTATAAAATTTTTCAGTAGAAAAATATAAAGTTTTTTCAGCGATCAAAAAGGAGGAGATTCTCAGTTCGTCTGTATTTTTTTTCGTGTCTCGTTACGCGATATCTTCGCCGATTGTAAACCGATTTTAATTATTGTCTTTTTGATTGATAGAGAAAATTTGTCCGGTGGTTTCGTATAAATTTTATCAACTTTGGTTCAGTGGTTTTTTAACCAGCTGCAATAAACGGTATTTAGTTCACTTTGCCTTTGGTATTCACAGCAAAGAGTGGGATGTTTCGGTTAGCGGTAATGAATTCACGCTATTGCTGTATTCGTGTGTATTTAGGTCACATAAAATTGAAAATTAAAAAATTGAAAATAAAAGTTAAAACCGCCTTCAAAAAGATCATAATAATGTTGTGTAAAAACAGTTTTGAAAGTCGGTGCTGAATCAAAAAAAATCAAAGGCATCTGAAACTGTTTCACACTCAAAATCATAATAATGGGTATTTTGATTTTGAAGGCGGTTTTAACTTTCTTTTAAGTAAAGTTTAAAGTAAGTTATAACTTCAACTACGCTCTAAGCACATCCAGTTGCACAAATTGTCTGCTATTTTCAGCGGCCTCTTGTGTTTAGGAATGCTGTTTACCTTGAAGAACTTTATGATGTTAATACTGCAATTTTTACCCATAGTATTATACTACATGCTTCAAGAAAATCTTCCTGTAATATTTGAATAACTAAATGAATATTCAATAAACGTAAAACAACCTCATTTTCTGCGTCGTCTTTATTTAGAACATTTGACATCTATCGTTATGAATAAGTCAAATTATACATAAAATAGTTAACGATACCTACCACGAACCAATACCAAACAAAACTCATAAACAAGAGGGCAATAAAGTGCAACTGCGCTCGCGCCACTTCCAGCGCATTCTCCCGCCATTTTCAGCGGCCATATTTATTTATTCGCGCGGTTCGTCGGCCGGGCGACGCACCAATGGCCTTCACCTCGGCCCCAAGGTCCCTTCCCGGAACACACCGATGATTAATCATCGTCATCTTTCGATCTTCATTCGGACGGTTTTGTAATGTTTCAGGTTTTCCAGAATTTGTGTTTCATAGAATCTTGCGGGAATTGTGAGCAACCGTTTCAAAATATTGTGTTGGAGGAAAATTAAGTGTTTTGTGGTTTTGTTTTAATGCGTGGCCTTACTTTAATAGTGTATCCTATAAATACTGAGGTCGTTGGTGGTGACCAAGGCTTTAAAATATAATGTAAATTGGATAAACAACAATATCAAACTGCACTAGATCATAGCACTTTGTGCTTTGATAATGATGTTGCCAAAACCTTGATACTCTTAAGGCCGTTAGAGATAGTATATCTCTAGTAGGGTAAAGAGCTAGTACTACTGATTAGTTATTAATACTGATCAATTAGCAAATAAAAAACATAAAACTCCTGCGCGTTTGGGATTCCTCCTAAATGCGCACGCATATGAATTATTATACTCAAATGAGTCGGTATAACATTGCGCCATAGAATGGAGCTCTTTAGACAGGCTTTAATTTCATCGGCTCTCGTACCTCGAGGTACTATCGGGGGAGACTGCCTAAAATGTCCACAGAAAAGCATCGTAACGCCTCTCACCGGCCGGTCATTTTGCCTCATGTCCCGCAAAGTTCTGTCACTGCTTCCACAGCTTTCCGGTTTGCCATGGTCCACCCGTCCCAAATGATTAAACCAAACTCACGGAACACCCTCGCTTTATCGCTATTTCATGATACGTTGCAAACTAGACTTTCTGTCATTATGATTTGGCTACTTTTTATCCCGAAAAATGTACAGTTCCTGTGGGATAGATTTGTAATCTCCACGCGAACGAAGTCGCGGGCAACAGCTAGTCTATTAACTATTATAAAATTGTAAAAAAGCTGTGTCTGTACATTGAAGATATTCCAGAAAAACAGTCGGGATAGGGTACTGGGACGTAACCATACCCAAAAATATTTTTTTAGTATTTTTGTCTGTTTGTCTGTTTATCTGTTTGTCTGTTCGTGCGCGCATCACGCGAAAAGTACTGATGTTTTCACAGTTTTACAGTTCGATAGCTTAGGATCCAACTTAAAATCTAAGCTACGTTTTATCTAATTCTGATGAGAGGAACCACAGATACAGCTTGACCTCTTGGTAGTATTAGCCACCCTACACTACGGAGGTCATTCTACTGTAGTCCACGCGGACGAAGTCGCGGGTGAAAGTCTATTTTTTTAGTAATAAGATTATTGTTTGACATGTATCTACGAACAATATCATTTATGATTAATAATAATATCTTCGGCCAGAGTGTTAACAAATCGTGCTAACTAAAACCATAAAATTTCCTTTGCTTGGATTAGCAAACGACTTCAACACCTCGAAGTCAGCATCTGCGCTAACTCTGGAAGTCTGAAACATTGACACGTCTCGCCAAAATCAACACAAACTTTGTCAACGTACGTGACCAAACATATTTGATTTCAATCTCAAATACGAGTACAAGTAACAGCTACACAACTTTACATAAATACTAAGAATAGAATACTTTAAAATAAAAATAAGTAGGTAAAAATATTGCATCAGCTAGGTAATAAACTGACCTTGACATTTCTAAGTAAATAAATCTTTATTGTATTTACATCTTGTACGTGAACATTGAAAATTGAAGTACCTTTTTTAGTTTTAATTATATAAAAGGTGGGGAATGAAACTTATTTAATTCGAAAGGAAGGTACAGTATTCCCAAACTAATAATGCGCATGCAGATCTTCGCTAATTGTCGTATTCCCGGAATCACCGCATTGAATCGTACGAGCCCTAAATTATGCATGAAGAAAATGCACTTAACCACTCTATATACTTTTTTTTTCTATATACTTTTTTGTTTCCGGGAATAAGACAATTAGCGAAGATCTGCATGCGCATTATTAATTTGGGAATACTGTACTGAGCCATAGATGTGCCCAAAAAATAATCATGTTGCCGCTAACGCAGAAAAAAAAAAGTAATCATACACAACAGATGATTTTTCCAATACCCATGTCCAATTGTGACAAAATAAAACAACTTTTCATACATTCTGGCTACTTTTGTATTATGTAATTACTGAATATTTGGTTGATTTTTTTTTTACGAATCGGATATAGGTCTCATAGAGAAAGTTATATATTATGGAGTCGTAACGAGTAAAATCACCCCTGTATTAATTAAACATCAGGTGCTAACAAAGCGCATTGAATTTAAAATCTTTAGAGCGAATTAATTATCGTCACACTTTACAATTTGGCGTAAAATCGAGAACAATCGGCTACACCTTCATAGAATCTGCTTATCATTATACCATGATTGGCAACAGTTGGCACAGCGAGTGACCTCGGCAGGTCCTATAAACCACTCACCTTGACCTGGCCAGTGATCGCAAGGTCATTGTCACTTGGCAACCGCTGAAGGCATAGCCAGGAAGCTTCGTTTGAAAATACACTTAGATTCTAAGCGACAGAAGATAATTTAAGTTTAGCCCGACTATCTGGCTCGTGTCGTTAAGTCTATGCTAATCTCAACTTAAGTTACAGTTCATGTTAATGGGTTAGATTCTGTGGAAAATGTGGAAAAGAAGTTTCGGAGCCGAGTTAGTTTATTATAGAGGAATATTTAAAAAGAATTTTCAAGAAAATTACTGTTTAAAAGTGCTTCAAGGAGACTTGAAACTTTGAACTGGTGCGTTAGAATTAGGGTAGTGAATTCTAAAAGAACGGCTATTTTATTACATTTTAATTCTGATTTCGTTATCCATTATTTTTCAAGTAATTTATCACTTATCCCTTACACGATTAGCTCTGATTAGCCGAAAAAATAAGCCGTCATACTTTTCTTTCATCTAGTCATTATTAGTTAGATTCAAAATAGCACAAAATAGATCATTTTCAAAGGAAAAAACCTCAGGCTATCAGACATAATGACTTCATCATAAAACAGAGCTTACCCGGTTATTAAAATAGCCAGCACTAGATTTTGTTTCAGAAACATTTCAAGAATCCCATTTGGTTCTAATTAGCGGTAATTATTCTAACAATCAGCGGATATATCTTTGACTGATAAGCTTCTCAAGTACGCTATCCACGAGTTCGAGGTCAACGATCCTTTGTACGAAATTGTTTTATTTAGTTGTTGTTGTTGCTAGCTTGAGCTGTCGAATAGGTATGTTTATTTGTACTGATTTTGATATTCATGAAAATATGTGTCACGTGAAAAGGTTCCTTGTGGCCGTTTCTAGTTTCGAAGATATAGATGTTTTGTGGAAAAGTGCATTTTTTTTTCTTTAACTGCAATATTTGACATTAATTTGTTTTGATATTTTTAATTTATTATGTAGCTTACAACTACAACTTACTATTTTGTGTTACTAAACTTAAATAGGCTGTTTCGTAAAACTGCAGAAATCAGATGAATTTTAAAAAAATAATTTCTCCGTCAAGAATACTACACATATTTTGATCTTTTTGATATCGATAGCTAATAAATTGTAGAAGATGGGAGTATGCTCAGATCACAGAAACAAGGGAATATAATGTGCCAAGGCGCTATCGAGCTTGATGCCTGATTTTGAGCAAATTGCTCATATTAGAAACGTACGCGCTGGCGACGAACCGAACACGATCGATAGTTTAAATACAGTGTTTTAGTTTAGTGCTAGTGTTGAGTGACGATTAACAGTGTTATATTGAGGGTGTGCGGAATGTTTAATGCGTGGGAGATCTTTTTATTCACAAGGAGCGCTTAATTCTGCGCGTAATTGTGTCGAAAAATGTACTAAAAGTGGCATTAGTTGTTCCGGTAATAATTTGCTATGATGGCATATCTCCTTGTTTCTATGATCTGAGGGAGTATGCATAACTCTAAACCGGCCATAAGGTACCTTTACCCGTGAACTGATACATATATCTCACGCGTTTATATCCTAAAGGGATAGACGCCCCTTTTTGTAGCAACGCCGTTCACTGACGCTGATATTAAGACTTGGAACGAACCTTATGCCGTGTATTGTGGAAAATTTCCAAACTACTGCAGATCTGACGGCGGAATAGCACTTAAAAACGATAAGCAGACACTAGTCAAGGTTATGAAATCTATCAAAGGAGAGATAAATCGACTTGCAGTGTAAACGGGTTACTATGATGATTATCACAGGTCATTGTACCTCAAAAATATCGTGAAGGACGAATAATTGTCATTCCTTCAGTACTTTCTAAAAAAAAAGTTCACTCGTCGTTTTCTTGGAAGAATTATGAACGTCTCGCTTTTATGCAGCCGGTACTTGCTGACAAATTACTTTAACAATTCTCTCTGAAGTCCCCTTTGATGTTATAATTTGTTCTAAAAATCAATTATCGACGTACATAATAATCTTTTGTCTGAAGTACCTGTGAAATGTTTAACAAATGTTTCTTTCAAGTCAGGTCAGTGTTTTGTGGAACTGGGGTCGTAATGTGAAGTCTTATTGCCATGATTGTCAAAGGTGAGAGAAAGATGGAGACGCAATTTCAATGTTGCCACTTCACAAAATTTTGCTCGAGTGTGGACTTATTCTCATACGAATGTGACGCATTTTTTACTTAATTTTTTTTTTGTATGTGTCATATAAAACAAATAATATTTTCCCTTTTTTTAACCGACTTCCAAAAAGGAGGAGGTTCTGCATTCGGTTGGTTTTTTTTTTTTTTTTTTTTTTTTTTTTTTTAATGTATGTACACCGATTACTCCGTGATTTCTGAGCCGATTTACGTGATTCTTTTTTCATATGGTAGATAAACCTCGCGCGGTGGTCCCATATAAATTTTATTAACTTTGGTTGAGTAGATTTTTAACCAGGTGTAATAAACGGTATTTTTGGTGTATCTCGATGACATCATGACGATGATGAAAAAGTGATATTGTGTAGGTACATGAATTCCTGAACGCAATCGATCTCGATATTATGCATACATAACATCACGCCGATATTTCCCGCAAGGTTAGACAGAGGTGTATAGTACACACAATTTTTTCATGCTTAAGTCGCATTTGATAGAAGGCTAGGGAGCGAGCCTATTTCTATTACAAATTGAAAAAAACACTGTTTTTAGGGTTCCGTAGTAAAACTAGGAACCCTTATAGTTTCGTCATATCCGTCTGTCTGTCCGTCTGTCTGTCCGTCTGTCACACCCTCGTCAAATCTACAGTTCATAACCAATTTGTATGAAACTTCGTATATAGAAGTCTTTTACAAGCCGCCATTAAGGCCTATAGTGAAATTACGAAAAATAAAATTATTATGGGGGGCTCCCATACATGAAACTGAGGGATGAAAAAAAATATTTTCGCGCACCCCACCATGTGGGGTATCGTTGGATTGGTCATTGAAAATAACATGAAGGTTTCTAAATACCTTTTTTATTTAAGTGCATATTGAGTGAACTAGGAGCTCCCAAAGTCGTTAACAATGTGTCCCCCCCCCCTGTAATTTTCCAACCCCGCTATCGAAAAATCTGAAAAAAGTCAAGCTTATAGCACTTAATAAATATTATACTTTCGATTGAAATTAGTTTGAACAAGATACGTCAGTAAATTTTTGTAATATTTGAGTTTGACAACCGTAAAAATAATAATATTTCATAATAATATTATGAAATACAAACTTGTATTTGCGGTCGGAACACTGAAATACTTCTTGCTACGGAACCCTACACTGTGCGTGGTCCGACACGCTCTTGCCCGGTTTTTAACCGACTTCCAAAAAGGAGGAGGTTCTGCATTCGGTTGGTTTTTTTTTTTTTGTTTACTGAAATGCTCTCATCCACCAACATCTATGAATATAAGTACCTATTTAAATTCGTGGAAGTAATCGATCTCGGTAAAAGTACATAAATGATCAAAGTCGCTCTGTCCATGATTTTATGGTACTTTATTGTAATAAATTAACAACAACAAAAATGGTTACACTACACTAAAAAGATAAAAATAAAAACAGGTTTAAAAAAAACCGACTTCCAAAAACTACACTAAAAACTATGAAATAAAAATGTTAAACTTCCATAAATAAAAATCTAAATGTATATTGAAGTCGGCGGGGCCTAAGCATACATATAGGAATGAAAGGAAATTTTAATTTGTCGAGGCGCAAAGCAAGCTGCACGTTCGCTGCACACACTGCGCACGTTCTTCCTGTTCAAAGGCTGAGAGGTAAAAACCTGAAGAAGAGGCCCCGCCGACTTCAATATACATTTAGATTTTTATTTATGGAAGTTTAACATTTTTATTTCATAGTTTTTAGTGTAGTTTTTGGAAGTCGGTTTTTTTTAAACCTGTTTTTTGTAACGAAACAGTAGTAGCTTAACGCTAAATGTGTCCCAAGCTTTATTGATGACAATGATAATAAATTATATTCAGTCAACATTGAAATACTACATTGCATTGAATCTTGCTCTACAATTTATACTAAAAGGTTTTATTTTATACCTACTTGCTCTTTTAGCAAATTCCGAACATAATATTATTATTGAAATACAAAAAAACGATAGAAGGTAAATAATTCTGTAATTTTTATACAAAATCTTGCTATAAAGGTAATAAAACAAACTAATAAGTGAGATATTTATTTTTCATTGCACAATCGAATGAAATACCAGCGCCACATAGCTGCTGTAATACCAATGCATTCAGAAATGAAGCAAGGAAATGCATAGAAGCACAAAAAACGAAGACGACTCTGCGTTAATTTGCAACATTGTAACGCATCTGCGGCAACTTGTGGTGTCGGACACTGCGTAATGTACTGCTTAAATCAATCTTCGAAAATTGTAGAATTGATTTATGGTAATCTCCGTATATTTGTCTTCTAATAGAAATGAACGTTGGAAAGAAGAGATCAGTTTGAAAATATGGAAGCAAAACTTTTGTTTTAATTTTGGTTACTTACCTACTCCGTAAAAAGTTCGGATTGACGCTTGTTGCTTTATAGCTAGAACATTCGTAATTTATAGTTTTTTTTGTAGCGTCGTCAGCCCTATAGCATAAGTCATTGAATGATTGTTTTTCTTTAATTTTAGTACCTTTTAGGTATCCTAGTTTTGGTAAACATAAATTATAACAGTATTGACTCATGAGTCTTTCTCATGGTGTGATTTTATTAAATTAGGTTTTGTGTAGGTACCTAATTGTAGGTAGGACTCCAAAGTACTTTGGAGTCCTACCTACAATTAACGACACATAATATAGATAAATATTTTTAGCATTTTTAGCTTTATTGTGGTAATCAACTTTTAATTTTATTTAAATACACAGAAGCAGTGAGAAAAAACAAAAGATAGAATTACAGATAAACACTTACGAAAAGATAATAGTCAATGGCAGGAGTCGAAACTATCAAGATAATTATATTTTTTGAGGATTATCAAGAACTTAGAATTTTGGTAATATAGTGGTCAGTGTTGCAATCTTATTATGAATACACAGTAGAATTTTTATTTCCAACAGAACTATTACAAAAAGAAAACCTAGGTAATGTCTTGCGTCATCTAACCACACAAAAAAATTAAAATACTATACTGGCTGTTTATGGAATATCATAGAACCGTATATTTTTTATACAAAATCAAGTGCCAACAATTGCGCATTTAAAACAATGGGAACTGATTGAATTAGTTGCGCCGTTTTTTCTAAAAAGCTAGTTTATTTTTGACGTCGATGGATGAACCATAGCGAAGTCTTGTCTTTTCTAAACATTATGTACAAGGACACAACAACATTCTAAAATAAAACTAAAATCTAAAGGAGAGCAACAAAATTTATCTCCGTAGGTATCGCTGCAGACTGGTAGCTTGCCCAAAAGATTGCATGTTGGATGGCAATGCTATTCCCGTGGCCGAAGTAATAGCCAACCGACCATTTGATGGTGATGACCACACGAACACTATCACCTTGGTCGTTTCAACACCAAACTGGGGAATAGAGTTGTTCTTTTGTCAACACCATATTTTTTTTTTTACTATAAAGTATCATGATGATACCTTATTTGAACTACAATCTAGCCTAATAAGTAGGCTAATTTATATTTAACCGAAATTGCTACGTTAACGTATTTTCTAAGAACACGTCCAATAACTTTTCTTAGTTTCTAATATTAATAATATGAGAAAGACACTTTTTCATGTGTTCTTAAAGTCAGCACTTAGTACTACTTTTTGCTGTCTGTCACTTTCACATAATAGTCACTATTCACTACACTAATTCAAAAGGTTTTGTCCGTTTTAATCTTCTTACTATTTCCATGATGTCGTATCAATATCATATTTGATTTTTTAATTTATTGTTTATAACCCCCTTATTGATGAAGGAGGAGCTAGTGGCTAAATGACATTCGCGCTGATCGATCGATCTGCGAGATTAAGCTGCGCTTGCCGCGGTCAGTCCTTGGATGGGTGACCGTTCTTTACACATCGAGACCCCTCCGTGCCTCGGAGAGCACGTTAAGCAGTCGGTCCCGGTGGTCATAGGAATATCTTTGACAATCGTTACGGGTAGTCAGAAGCCCTAAAAAGTCTGACAGCTGGTCTAACATTCGAATACCGGTATTACCCATTAATTGGGTTGTGGAGGTCAGATGGCAGTCGCTCCACGTAAAATATTAATATTCAGCCAAATCTAGTTAGACTGGAAGCCGACCCCAATATAATTTGGGAAAAGGCTAGGCAGATGATGAACCCCCTTATTGATGAAGAGGGCTCCGAGTTAACTAATGAAGAAGACGTACGATTCATTTTAGTGTTAGTCTCCATTAAGGCGAGTAGGCATTTTAAAGTCATAATACTGACTTTAAAATGCAGCTAGACTCTTCGAGAACTTTCTTGAACAGTCTAACTGCATCCGAAGTATCTTCGGGTCTTGAAGTACTTCTTCTGTTTCTGGATCTACCCGATCTAGACATTGATCGTTTCGGCTTTAGTGCATTTATTGCTGTATCATTTTAAATTTTTTCAGTTGTCATGACTGCTAAAAAAAATTAATTTTTATTGTATTGAATTTGGATCTACTTTAGATTAGAGATTTAGATTAAAGGTACTCGTTCTACTTTTATATCAATTTAATATTTCCTTTTAGTATTTTGATATGCGATGATTATTTTTGAATGTCATCCTTTAGTTGTTATACAAAATATTATGTGACGATATTTCTTTCGTAATTTTTATGCAAACGTTTTACATGCAGTAGGTGAATCCATTCAATAGGCAATTTGAAACAACTGTTAAATTATCAAGAAGTTTGATCAAATTCGTGGCATACATTTATAATTATTACAGAAAGTTAATAACCAAATGCAATTCGTACACCTCCATTTAAACCAGAAAATTGTATCTATGCAACGAAAATATTAATGGCATTCAAATGCACCATTGTTTAGACGTTACGGGTAAAAATAAAGAAAAATTTGTATGTCATGTGGGTCGTGCATCTGCCCCAGACGATCTGTGATATTTTTTTTATAATTGTGATGATTATCCGGTCTGCTGGCTTGAATATCTAAAGCGAATAAATAAAGATTCGACGTGCTGATATGACGTAGAACTGTTTAGGATATCAGCACCAAAGGCTAATGAACTGATCCTGTTAAAGTGTTAAGGATGTCTTAGGTTTTCGCGATCACTACACATTATAATTAAAATAATGAACGTTCGTATTCGCAGAACGACTGGGACTTCATCCTGCGACCACGAATGCTGCAAACTGTTCGAAACGTCGGAAAAAATCAGTAATATACGCGATTTAACCCGTTTATACCTACTTGTTTATTATAATGATCCTGTAAGGATCGTGGAAAACGTGCAATTTTTAAGTAACGATAAAAATTGCAATCTCATTTTGTTCGTCTTCTATTTCTTATAGTGGCAGTTTGAATAACCTATCCATAGGCTCTTTCTCCTACCAGAGATCTATTTTGGCATAAGATGTATACTTAGAAGTAATGTCGGAATTCTAGATGTAGTAAACAAACCAATTAATGCATAGTTTATATTGTTGAAAACTACCAATAGTTATTTAACCCCTTCAATGAATGAATGGCGGCGAAGTTTTACCACCTGTATCATAATATCAAACGTATATCAGTCAAAATATTCACGCCGCTTCCACCGACCTTTTCCCTGACATATTCCTGATTTTCCCTTTGATTATTATGTTTTATTTCGAGCAAGTGCTGACCCTATCAGATTCTCCAAACTTGACCTTTCTCTCTCGTTGAATCTAAAAATAATGACGGTCTGGGAATAATCAACCGTATTTTTAGAGTTCAAACGTAGTAAACAAAAGAATTTGAAAAATATACAACTTTGACGTGTGTATTTTGCAACATGTTCAATGAAACATCTGTTGTAATTTCAATCAGATAACGCAGGTACACTGTTTTTTTGAACAGATACGAAAATGTTCTCTTTATTTTTCACACTTTTTTGACACTTCTTGATTTTAATTCCTTTTGTCTTTTGAGTTAATAATAATTAACTGTATCAGCAGAATCGGTCTTCAGTCTTTCAGTCTGCTTCCGAAATTTAGACACATGGTTTGTACTTTCAAAGGCTGAAAATGAAGCGGATTCACGAATTCTGCAGACATTCGAGCTAATCAAAAAGTTCCTCAGTAGCATCAAGAAAGCAGGCCTAGTCCTTCACAGGTAAAAGAATAAACTGAGCAAGAGTAATTTTTGTTGCTGCGTTGAACTTTATTAAGATGAAGGATCTTACCAATTACCTATTTAGAACCAAAAATAGCATACCTGCAATCTCCATACCAGTCTCATCTGAATTCATTGCTCATCGTTTCCAATTCCTAGACTCGAATTTATTCAATAGGTACCTCGAATTTATTTTCAATATGAGCGCTAGCTTCAACAATATCCTATTGTTGATCAATAGCCCTATCGAATGCGATGGCATCATAATCTTTTATATCTATATACAGGAATCGGTTACGCCCGAAAAACAAATGTTAGGATATTCGTTCCGAGTTTTTTTAGGACCTCGCTTTTATTGGTTCCAATTATTTTTAGCTAATTGTGGGTCTGGGTCGAAAAGATTATGGCATAATAGCGGGTTGGCGCAAAAAGGGGTCCATGACTGAAGTTTAATTTTAATTCTTTGGGCACGGTTCAGTTCACTTAACTTAAAGGATCTACACCTAATACCTATATTGTTAGGTACATTATAATATTTTTTGCGATGGTTTTTTTCTGGTTCGTGTTGCTTATTACTGGAATCCGCATTTTTTTCATGATTCATATTGTAATGCGTTAGCATATTAATCCAAGTTAAAAGTGCGCTTTTTGAATTATCACTATCATCAACCTTTTGTGCTGTTATCTTGTAACATGTGATTTATTTCACGTCATTTTCGTTTTTTTGTTGTTTTATGAACAGTTTCTTGTATAATTATTCGTTGTTTTATTATACTCTTGATTTAACGGAGTGACTTTTTGCGGTTTTATTCACGAACCTCGTTTTAATAATATTATTATACTTTTATCATTTTCATGGACTTGGAACTTAATAATTGTGTAAGTATTTTTTTTAACATATTTCACAAATACATTGACGTTTTGGTTACAATTCTTACATTAGATTTAGAGAACCTTCTTGATCTCATCATCAAAAAAGTGTTGATGACGAAAATAGTTTTCTACGAAGCAATCTGCATCTCATTGAGTATGAGCATAAATCTTTCTGATCTTTCTGATCTGACTTTGCCTATTTGAGTAAAATAGACAAAGTTAATAACTGGCTTATTTAATTGGTTATTTCAGGATTATGTCCTTTCTTTTCATTAAAAGCCTCTCACTTTTTTCACATATTAAAGCTTTCAAAACCAAATTAAGACTAAAATATTCTTAAGTTGCCCATCATTATACTGTACGCTATACAGAGTTCACAAAATTATGGAGATTCTAATATTTTGACACATATATTTCCCTGTGACTGCCTGGTTGATCTTAGAGGCACCAGCGTGACTACTGAGCGTGAGGTCCTGAATTCAATTCTCGGGTCGGGCAAAGGGTTATTGGGGTTTTTCATTAGAGAATTTTCAGTAACAGACTGAAGACTGGATCTAAGCTCGATCCTATGGGACGTACCTGTCGATATATGGGTGTACAAACCCCTGCCTGCGCCTTCGCCGAATACTGCCGTGACGATATGACGATTGTCTCTTATTTCGCCTCAGTCTCACATTATTTTTATTCACAAAACACTGCTATATTTTTCCCCATTGCATCGAGTGTTTACATTGTGCCCCGAGTCAGCGGTTGAAGGTTAGAGTTCGACGATCGTGGTCAATGATACTCGGTGGGCGAGACGTCTACGATGCTTTACCTTAATAGGATTAGCAGTGTGTATGCCGATTAAAAATGTTTTAATACTTACATTGTACAATAGGTACCTTTGTTGTGGCTTAGGTAGCGAACGCTATTAATATTTTCTTTTTTGGTATTTTTTAACCGACTTTAAGAAGGAAAGGATTCTCATCTGTATTTTTAGGGTTCCGTACCGAAATGGTAAAAAAGGAACCCTTATGGTGCGACTTCGTCTGTCTGTCTGTCTGTCTGTCTGTCACACCTGCTTATTTCAGCAACTACTAAAGCTATCGACTTGAAATTTGGAACAGTTATAAAAAATGCTTGCCCAACTTTATTGCAAATGAAAAAAGACAAAAAATATTTTTATTTTCATTGCAAAAGGGGCCAGAGTGGGGGTCCGAAATTTTAAAGTGGGGTTACTAGTTCAAGTGACATATCATATGAAAGGGCTTAATTTGCATATTTCAAAATATATTTTCATTTTATTTGCATGCACTGCGTGGTCCCATATTTATTAACTTTACTTGAGTAGATTTTCAATTAAAGCTGTATTTAGTTCACTTTCCTTATTTCGGTTAGTGATAATGAATTCACGCTATTGCTGTCATTGCGTGTTTTCATGTCACTCAAAATAGAGAACTAAAGAAACATTAAAAAAGTTAAAACATTTTTATTAGTTTCGTTTTTATGGTACCTAAATTTTTCACCGGTAATGGTGGGAATTTCAGATAGGTAGGTACCAATTATTTGTTAGTAATAAGTTTTCATATTTCATCTATTTCTTTACACTTCTCATCGTAGGGTTTATAAGATGCATTTCTATTTGTTTCCACTGCTCATCATCAAGGTATTTTATGAAGCATTAATTTTCCTTTTTTCCAAGCTAACACAACGTCTCACTCAGTTCATGAAAGTGCATTTTGTAATTGCAGGGTTTAAATCTTAACCCTATCGATAGCCTGACCTATCCATTAACAGTTGAGCTATTACGCATAGCTTCTTAAGAAGATTTAATGACAAGCCCATAGCTTATCTAGTAAAGCTATAAACATATCCCCCAGACGACTTTTACGACTTCAATGATAAGCCGCTGATAGATCCTATGTTTTTACTTCACATGTCAACATTCACGTTTTTACGACTTTATTATCACCTAATTTGTTTGTATTAGCGATACCTTATCATTAATATAAAACATTAAGGTTAGTTGTCGGCTAATTTATAGGCTTTTTCTATCTTTGGACTGAATTTAAAGTACCTATTTGATTATTTTTAGTTAATAATACTAGAGGGCCCGTGATGCTCCATAGCATTCCAATGCTTGATGATAAATCTGTGCATCAATACTTTCATAAAAAAATCAAGCAATCGGATCTTTATTTATTTATCTATTCGTCAGATAAGTAGTGGATAAAACTTTCTACCCCTTTTTAAGCATATTGCGTGCAAGGAGTGTGGGATTTGGCTTAGTTAAAGTTTTTGTGGAGATGTTTATCTTTCACCATTGGTCGAATTTGGTCGGAACTACAGGCGATACTATTAATGTTATTAAGTGACAAAAGCTGTATTCCTATGACCATCAGTATTAGATAATAAGAGCAGTCAAATGTGTGACTTCATAGGTATAATAGGATGTTTTCTTGATGTTTCTTGATAGTACCTATTATTAGAGATCGTACATCGCATCCAGTGTACGGTATAAAAGAGGGCGCATACCAGGTACCGCCTTTTTCTCTTTGTCTTCAGCCGTCAGTCCGTCACAGACAACACGTCTGCATCATTGCCATGGTTACATTATTATTATTTGATTGTCTGTTTTTTTTTCTAAAAATCAAACTTACAAAATCAGGCGGGCGAGATAAAATGTCAAAGATTCTATCCCACTTCTGATCTTGTGTATTTGATTTTAATAATTAACGAAAACAAGTAATTTCTTATTTAATTTCTTTTACAATCAAATACAACAGAAAACATGTCGGACAGCGAATAATATTTTAATGTAACCATGGAAACGAAAAACACTCTCGTAGTCTCTGTGACTTCTAAGAGTAAAGAGGTGTAGTAAAGAGGCTTTAAACAGCATCGCAATCCACCGTCCAACAGTATATTCTGGATTTTCCAAACAACTTTTGAAACTTAGAGCATCTAGATAGGATTGCCATACCTAGGCGCCTTACATCCTGGACTTAAGGATATAAGTACCACCACGGTATCCTAATCTGCTAGTGCCGTCAGATACATTCAATAGGTTCTAAAAAAGAAAAAAAAAAAAGATGATTAGACGTTGTTTATCTTAAATAGCTGTTAAGTCAATTGCCATCTCTATTTATTAACATACAATTAATGACAAGGATAGTTGTATATTTAATCAGTGATTAAAAGTGTAAGAATTTTAAAATTTAAGATACCTTACACGGTGTGAAGCGTATGTTTTTAACAATTGCAACATTTGATCCATCAGTAACATTTCTATTAGCGCATCCGACCGAGATTAATGTTCGGGTTCGCAACAGTTCAACTCGGATTTGAACTCGTGACCTTCTGACCGGGACTTGTATTGTTAGTGTAATAATAGTCTCTTTATACTTGGATAAACAATCGGTTAATAAAATAGAATCAATATTATAACCTAAATCATGACCAACCTTTTGCTTTGCAGTTAATTTATTAAGTATCATTGTATGACCCGTCTTTTGGAGATGAATAGCAGAATTTTATTTTAAGTTTAAGCGACAATGGTGCTGATTCTGTTAAATATCGCACTAAACTAATTTTAATCACACTATATCTCTTTCTTACAAATATCATTGAAAAAGGACAGAAAATATTTACAACTGTCATATTAGTCTACGCCCTTGTCATTTACGGGAAAATAGTCGTGACCTTTTGCGTTTGACAGGATTAAATTTAATCTATCCCTTTCTCATGTTTCTTATTAGAAAGAGACTAAATTAGTTAAGTTCGTAAATAACAAAATCGGCATCAATAGCCCAATGGATAGTGCGTTGCTGGACTGGCGAGCGAAGTCGTAAGTTCGGATACAGCAGAATTATGTGAACCCACTCTTACAAGCATACTAGCTGTTCCCCGCGGTCTCACCCCCGTTGTTCGGCTTCTAAGAGTCGTAGCGTGATTTTAAATAGTCTATACTATTTCTCATGAATCAAGCTATAATATACAAAATTTTTTTTTCAAATCCCACGGGTATTTCCAGAGATTAGCGCGTTCAAATAAACAAACTCCTCGGCATTATAATTTTAGTATAGATTTGAAGGACAATCAGGGATCCCCAACTATTATTTAAGATCCTACATATTCCTCTTTGCGAAAAGCACCGCTTTCGCATACACTTTCCTTCTTTTTGTGTTTTGAAAAATCGTTTTACAACCATTGTCATTTTCTTTCATTTCAAATTCAGTTTAAAATGTCGAAAGTAATGTACATTTGTACATATCTAATGGATAAAAAATTAAGGATACATGTTGTTGCAAATGTATTGACATGATATCTCTCAAAACTTCGCGGTACGACAAGCAGGCACTCAACATTTTCCTTAATTCCAAAATGTATGTGTTTTCCGTGTACATAAAAAACTCGCTCAATTAACCTGTCGATGGCAACATGGCAGAACTCCTGAAAACGACACGGTACACTAAAACCGCGATGTTTACGACGCATCTACGGTAAACGTCATTTTTGAACCCCACAGTACTATATCGAGCAATTTATTTCCCACGAAAAACGGGAAATTGAGATTTTTATGTGAAGATATTTATAAAAAAATGTGTATTCGTTTGACGAACGCATTCGCCTTTTGAGGTTGAGTTAGGTAGGAACGTTCACATATTTTGGGGTGAAATCTTGATAAGACGTCACTAATATTTCTTTGCTGAATCGGGAATGAAGGAGAAATGGGGACGGCTTGGATTGGAAGGTACCTAAACATTTTGATTCTTGATTGCAAAACTGATACATTTACGGTGTGTTAATATTTCATGAGTTGGAAAAATAACGTTGTAATTTGATGTGGGCTCGAAAAAGGGTTTATATTTACCGATTTCCTATCTTTCTTGGATATTTATTGACTTGATAAGTCGATTTAACCTTTTCAAAAGACTTTGAATTGTTTCATAGTGTGCCCTTCCAACCCTTCCAAAATACAGCTCAAAAGCTATTAAGATCCTACTTGTTTCCTATGGTATCTTACAGATTTTCTATTCGTAGCAAAAATCCGGCTCGAAGGACCAAATGTTGCTTCCGATAATTCGAGTTCAGGCCAGTGTATAAATGATCGCAATGGTTTTATAAGGCGTTTAAATATAAAACATTGAAAAAAGATGGAGACTTAAAATATATTTTGTAAACTTAGACTTATATTTGACAGTGACCCAATCAAAATTAGTTAAAGTAAAAATAACCTGATTTGATTGTTTATGGTTAAGTTCTTACGCCTCATCTAATCTTTTTATTAGGGATACGAATATTTTGTGACATGAGACATTATGTAGGTCGGATATTTTCAACGTTATCAAACAAAATATTCCCCGAATTCTACGAAAGATAAGCCTTGGGCAAAAGCTGGTATCTGCTTAAACTTGTCCATATTTATTATACTAGAACCCTCTGGTTGTAAGCGTAAATAGCCACAGTTATTACAAGCCGGTAAGTCCTTCCTAACTTCGGACTTTACCAAATTACAAGCGTTTAAAATTCAGGAGTTTTGCTCACTAATCTCTTACTAGTTCGCACCAACCGCGTCCGATGTACAAATATTTACAGGGACGACCCAGCTGAGGTCAATTTTCCTAGTACCCGCTGCTGAAACATCATAAAAATCACAAGAATGTTGCACCAAAGTCATCTTTAACACTCCAACATTTGAGTTGAAATTGGACTGACAGAGTAACAGTCATAAAATTGAAAACGGGTGCAATTTAACGTACAAAATCGATTTTTAAATTTAGGCTGCTTAAGTTCATTTTGGGTTGGTACGATCGTAAAAATCTTTCCTAATCCAAAATGAAGTATAACCACTAAACTTACTAAGTGATTTTGGACTGTGTGTCGTGGTTTCAGGGTATGTTTTTGAGTGATTTTCACGAGATACAAGTGCAGTGCACTTTGCCTGCGGTTCAGTGATGCACCTCAGAGCACAGACTGATTTATGGTTATAATAAATATATGGGTGTTTAATGTTCAAGATTATCTATAGTGAGTAATAAAAGACGGTGTTTGTGTGTAAAATCTGTATGCTAATGTGAATTTTATGTCTAAGATTATTCTGCTCAGTATGCGGAAAAAATATGTGATTTTGTCTCAATTTTGACTTGAAAGAACAAACTTTGAAGACGTTTATGCATTTGCGTAAAATTGCGTATATGATACGTTACGGGGTCAGTTTACATAATGATTGATGTGGTTAATAAATTGTCGCTTGAGATTTCTGTTCTTTTAGCTGTATACACTTTAGGTATTCACTTCTTGGACTTCTCCGTTTTAGCATTTAAGCTATCAAATAGAGGTAAAACATCATGAGGAAACCGGCATGTCCTAGAACCAAAACTTCGAAGACATGTGACGTCCACCAAAACGCACTGGGCCTGCGTGGTGGACCATATCCCACTCCCCCTTACAGAGAGGACGCACGTGTCCCAGTAGTCGAAATATTATATATAGGCTGTATGTAAAATAATAGTAAAATCATGTTAAGTTGTAAACATTTTATTATTAAAACAAAAAAAATACCGCTGTTATAGATAACTCGGTTACAGACAAAGATAACTCGGAACTTAAAAGGTAATTCGTTACAAATAACAACCAATGGTAAATAAAATGGAGGCGCTCGTGGCTAAATAACAGCTGCACTGATCAAAGGACCTGCGAGGTTAAGGACGCTTGCCGCGAGATGGGTGACAGTATCATAATTTGTGGTGACTGCCCCGACGACACGGCGCAGCACACACTGGAGGAGTGCCCAGCTTGGGCAGCGCAGCGCCGTGACCTCTTCGCGGCGGTTGGTGCTGCGGGTGGCCTCTCGCTCCCGCCATGGTTGAGGATGGGGTCGGCAGCGAGAGCGCTTGGAACGCCGTCACGTCGTTAACATCTGGCGAGCCAATACCTGCCGGGGGTGCGGACGAATGCGCGAGTGACTCCCGTGCCCTCGGTGTAAGGTAGTTGGAGGAACACCGGGGTGGTTTGAGTCAGTAAGAGTCTGACAGACCCCTCCGCCCTCCCCAGGGCGGGGGACATCCATGAGGATTTCCACCTCAAAACAGTATCATTACACAAATACACAACGAGACCCCTCAGTGCCTTGGAGAGCACGTTAAACAGTCATTTACCGATTGGGTACGTATTACAATACCGAAATACAAAAGACCGAATTTCACAATACCTATGGACGAAATCCAGAAAAATTAAACACCGAATTTGATTGTTTGGTCGAAAGTTTTAAATCCCGAAAGTTCATTTGCCCGAAAGCTTAAAATCCCGAAGATTCATATCTCGAAGTTAAAATCCCGAAGATCCATATCCCGAAGTTTATAATCCCGAAATTACGTCACTTATGTCAGAACTTATACACTCTTTGGGATTTCATCCATCGATATTTCGTCCATTCGGGGTTTCATCCTTTCGGGCATTTGGACATCGGTATTTTATGTTTCGATATAACAGGTATCGGCATTTAAAACTTTCGGTATTTTGAATTTCGCTGTTTTGTATGTCGGTATTTCGGTCAGGTATTATAAAATTTCGGTATTCTAATACGTACCCCTAACAATTATAGGGTAGCGTTAGCTGATCTTAAGATACTGGTGTTACCTAGTCAGTTCCGGAGGTCAGATAACAGTCGCTCTATATAAACAAAATATTGATAATATTCAACCGCATCTAGTTGACTTGAATCTTATACTTACCACTGAAAGTGTTATCAATTCTGCGAATTCCGCTACTATTTCTTCTTATACCTTTCTGGAAATTTCCCTGATAAGAAAATTATTTCCTGATGCCGACGTCATATTTCGGAATCCATATTTATCAATTATGTGGAGTCTGCTAACATTATTTCTTTATCTTCTTATACCTTTCTGGAAATTACCCTAATAAGAAAATTATTTCCTGATGCCGACGTCATATTTCGAAACCCATCTATATCAGCTCTCATTAATATATGCGGCCGTAATTTATATTGGCTGATGTACGTAAACGTTCTGTGTTTATTTTATTTAGCAATGGTTTACATTAGCAGTGCATGTGATCACCTTGGATGCAACGAGATGTGAGCGTGTTGAGTTCAACATTTTGTTTGGTTATATGTAAAGGTGCATGTTTGGTTTCTGATTTTGTGAATAAAGCTGATGTGTGCATCTTGAGGTGGTCCAGATGTGTGTTCTTGAATGAGACTAATTAGTGTATTTCTTGGCGTGTGAGTCGTAAATTTTTCTTCATTAACACTATTGAAACCTTATAAAAAATAACATAATCATAGACAAAGATTAGCATTATTTCTTAATTCCTAATCTACTCTGGCATAACGAGTTAGGCATAACTTTGAATGCCATAATATTTTTTGGCATTCTGTTTGGATAGGCATAACTATCAGTTTGGCAAGTTATTTCTAGTCTAATTTTAATTCGCATAATGTTATAAGTTAGAAGGTGATGGATAAAGTTATCGCTTATTTCCACATGACAATAAAACCAGTCAAGCAGAATTCTGCCTTCCTTCAAAGGACCAAGTCGTGAAAATACTCCAGAAATCGACCCGTATCAACAGTGATTGCTATAAAAGCTATTTTCGGTTCACACTTGCTTTGCTCGAAAATGTGTTGTTTATACGTAAGGACGTCTGGGTCAAAAGCCGTACTGTTTTACTCGAGATGTTATTATTGAAATATATATGTAAATATATGCCCAAATTTACGAACGGTCTCAATTATACTTTTATAGGCACTTGAAAAATGCAGGGGGGAATGCACTGCATAAATCAGAATCACAATAATGTAGGTATGCGATTGCTGCCCAAGCGAATACTTCTCTTGCGGTGCTGCTGAATTACGAGGTTCCGACGATCAATAAATGGTTATGATGTAGTGATGGTGTCTCCATCCAAAAACTAAATTCTTACAGCTGTTAAATACACCTCTATGATTAGCAATGCACTTTTTTGCCCGTTCTTCTCCATAGGAATCTACGCTTTGGAACGGGCATCTAGCTTCATCATTCTGACTAACTGATCAACTCCTTGACAGGTTAAAAGTACCTGTAAGTGGTCTAATTTAAATAAATGCTTTGACTTTGACTTTTGAATCACCATGTCAGACCCGTAAATGCTCACCGCTGAACTTGTAGGCACAAGGAAATAATGTCAAATTCACCACGCTTGGGTCATTTATTTGTGATTTTGGTGTTACGCAAAAGATGGTGCATCTCCTTACCATTATTCTTTTATGTTGTCCCATTTGAATTATGGGAAAAGTCCATTCTTTGAACTGATCTGTTATGTTGATTCGTTTTTCAATAGAATAAAAAAATACAATCTAATTCCCAAAACATGATACACAGTTTTTCTCGTATCTAAACTCGCGCGAATTAACTGCAAACAATATAAAAAAATGTCTAAGTATTTATCATTTCCAGCGAGCCGAAATCTGTTCGTCTGACCGGAAGTTCGTCATTATCGGACGGATTCTTGTGCTCTGGTACGGAGCCAAGTTCACGGCTGTCCACGTAACTTCTAGAAAAACTTTGCACTTGATTTTTTTGGCAGAGATTTAGGAAAAATTTTGTCTAGCGTGTTTTGACGTTTACGTCTAATTAAATGGCCACGATTATTTAAGAGGTGTTTTAAGCTTAATAATATAGTCTTTAACAATCCTTAGTTCCTTACACACTTGGATTTCGCTTGTTTTAGAATGTGCCTATTTACAAAAATACGGTTGGTGCAATGGCTAAGCAGTCAGTTTATACGCTACGTGTCGTTGGTTTGATTCCTCTTCGGAACAAATATTTGGGAAAGAAATTCCCAAATATTTGTGTGAGGCAAAGTAAAAAAACTTACTGTGATCATCGAACCACTCTCTATCGTGCAAATACCTACTCTTTTATTTGCATATATATTTGCTTAGATCAGGTATCAAACACACTACTAGCACTAAAAAGACTTATGCAAGCTGCAACTGGGTTGCAATAACATTTTGACGGCTTTATTGTCAATTTGCAAAGTAGTGTGTCAACCAAAGTATTTGCAGTGTCTACATCAATTATGAGCCAATACTAGCTTGTGTGTGCACGGCCAACAACCATACAACTCCAAGAACTGACTTCCTTATTACTCGTACAATCACTGTAAGATATTAACTACTTTATTGCCTAATGATTAATACCTAGTAGGCATTAGTAACTCATTTGATCTGCATACCTAAATACTTGCCAGCGACAGTTGGATGGGTGCCCAATTATAAATGAGGAAAATACCTGAGCAGAATATGTAGGTACTTACGTTGTAGGTACTCGTAGTATCGTGAAATTGTTGAAAGGAAAAATCTTGTATTTATATGAGCCGATTTTTTTTAAATGACCATGATGTCAAACAGACTTACCCACCTGCCGGCTTAGCATGACCAATTCTATCTCTATTCTACCAAAGAATAGACAAAGTTCTTTCTTTCCAAATCGTTATCTCTTCTGCCCGAGCACGCGGCGACCCGTGCTTTGTTTATCAGAATTTTGTCTACTGAAGAATAGAAACATTTCTTCTCTTCATTATATGCATAAAACGGTAGAATTTTTTCTACAATCTGTCACTTTGTCTATTCTTCTGTAGACAAAACCCGTTTCTATCGAGTCCATGCTAGGCCGGCAGGTGGTAACCGGTTACCGTAGCATATGAAACGCTTGCAACACCAAGTATCGTGATACTTGGTGTTGCAAGCGACAAAATCCTCCTTGAGTCGGCAAAGCTCATGATACGTGTATCATAAGCTTTGCCGACTCAAGGAGGATTTTCTGTGCCAACAGCTTAAGGGACAAGCAGGTCCTCTGCTGTCAAGACAGCGCAACCTCTGGAGCTCTGGCGTCCTTGCTCGCTACAGAAGAACTACCGAAGAGTAGCGTTATTTGGCTGTTGTATTCTGTAAAGTGACGGCACTTCCCCAGTCGGGATGCTCTAGATTAGAGCGAGATATTCCGCTGTGGTCTACCTCTTTGATTTGAGAAACGACTCTTGAATGAATCTGACTCTTTGATACGAGAAATGACCCTTGAATTATTATTTTAGTGGTCTAGCTGTCGCAAATGTGACTGATGTAAGTCCTGGGTTCAATCTCCGGATCGTGCAAAGTGACTTCACTTTTCAAAGAGTCGGATTCATTCAAAAGTCATTCCATCATTAGGAAATTCTCAGCCCCGAGTCTAGATGTGTGCCCAAATAATCGCAATAGGCACGCATCTTAGATTATTTAGATTCCACACTCCTTGAATGCGACAACTCGATATCGCAGTGTGTATTGACTATTTGCAACTAATCTATTGCTGACTGATCATCAAATATTGGTCTTTACACTAAATTAAATATGTGTGTTTGGTTTTTACACAATTTTGGACTCAACATCTGACTCGTCGTCAAATCTTGGTCCGTCTTACACTGATGTGTTTTTGGTCCATATAATATACCTACTATCATCTGTAATAGACCTTTTCACAGTAATGTTTGTGATACGACAAAAAATATAATAGCCATTACATTAATCCTCCCTTTACCATGTCAACTAGTCTATTCGGTCCAAACTTGATATATCTACATTCTCAGTCGTAAAATAAATCATATTACAAAACAGGACACCGGAATTGAATGTCATAAAGTTTATATGTATCCCTTTGTGAGATGAATGTTGACTAATCTGTCTGTCTGTTACGCTATGAGAGATTGTAATGGAAAGTCCAGTGGACATACCATCTTTTCAAATCAATTAATCAATATCTCCTAAGGAAAAAAATATGAAAATGAGAATAATCTGATAGGCTTTTTATAATAAAGAAGTCTGTGAGCTACAATATGGTGACTTTCTGTTGTTATGGTCCACGGGCAACATAAACTAGTTAAATTGGACCAACCGCGAATTGGCCCTACCTCGAATAAGGTGAATTGGACTAACCACGAATTGGACCAATCGCGCCTAAGCCCAGCAAAAGAATTTGTTGACACGTAGTGGAAGAGCACTAGCATTATTTTTATCTCGGAAAATAGCATATTTAACATTCATTAGTTCGTTGGTTAGATCAAAACTCAACCCTAACATAATTTTGAAAAGACTAGATTAACGATTACAATGTCATTTCACTAATAAAATGTTACTGCTTATTCCATCGCGGGTAAAAACCGTTATTGTATTATTGTACTCTTTACATACAAAACTAATCAAAACATTATTATCGTTGAAAATGTAAAACAGTG
Organism: Thalpophila matura; assembly: GCA_948465475.1. Taxonomy (NCBI): domain Eukaryota; kingdom Metazoa; phylum Arthropoda; class Insecta; order Lepidoptera; family Noctuidae; genus Thalpophila; species Thalpophila matura. The sequence continues at coordinate 1,315,710 of OX419191.1, forward strand.
CCATCTATCGATTTTGCCCCGTACTACGGCGAACCTTGACCGAGTAGCTGGGTCGTTAACCTATGACGCGTGACGCAATTATCTGAAAAGTGCGCAGGAGTCTACTATTTAATGTTTTGGCTATAAAAATATAAGTTTGCGGCCGTGTTTTTAATAATGTTGTGTTATTTATTTGCCATTTTGTAATGAGGTTAGTGATATTATTATCAATGTACGTAGTTATACCTATATGTAAACTAGTATTATTATAATTATTAAATATTATGTGGTTTATTTGTAGGTATGTGTACCTACTGTATTGATAATAAAACACCATTCTTTATTAACAATGTCGATCGTCTTCGCATCGTATTATTTGGCATTTTTTTCCTTACAAGTAAATTCATCGTAATATCATTAAAAACAGCCGTTAGGGTTTCGAAGGATAATAAATTATATACTATAGAAGTCATTCCCTGGATTGCCAGTCCGATATGTTATACTTATGCTATTAAGCTAATTATAATAGATATTTTTTTCTGTCCATTCGCTCAATTTTTGCAATAAAAAAAATATTTATGATGTTAGAAACGCTCGCGTACTTTTTAATAATTATGCCAAGGAGATTGCATCTCTGAGGAGTATGCAGCTTTAACATCATCGCTTACCATGAAATATTTATATTGGTCAATCGCGAGCCTATCTATACTATAATATTGTACACTAGCACTTCGCCCGCGACTTCGTCCGCGTGTCCCACAGGAACTGTGCATTTTTTCGGGATAAAAAGTAGTCTATGTTACTCAGTGATAATGTAGCTTTCTATTAGTGTATAATTTTTAAAATCGGTCCTATAGTTTCGGAGCCTATTCGGTACAAACAAACAAACAAAAAAATCTTTCCTCTTTATAATATTAGTATAGATAAAGCTAAAGAGTTTGTTTGTGTGAACGCGCAAATTTCTGGAACTACCAGTCTGGTTCGAAAAAATATTTTTGTACATGATAGTTAGATTCATGAGGAATAGTATAAATTATTTAATATTACGCTACGACCCTTATGAGCCGATCAACGGGGGTGAATCCGTGGGGAGCAGCTAGTAAATTATACAATACATAGACAATACAAATAGTCGTGATCTAACTCGAAATGAACAGTAACTGTTGTTGATTCTGACGTTATGAATTTAAATTCATTCGTTATTTACACCATATAAGGCCTTACCCTTCATACTCGAAATATTTTAAGAGGTACATCTGTAGGTGGTAAAGATGCCATACAAACGAAAAAAAAATTATCTGAGAATATATATTTTTTTAATAAATAAATAAAATTACCAACAACATACAAATTACATCAACATACGACATCACCTGCTCCTTATTGATACCTAATACAGTGAAATCATTCATTTGGCATAAATGGGCTGATTTCTTTCGTTTGTGTCAATTCATATTGAGTCTAAGTAGGTATACGCAGTCAGATAGGCCTATCGTAATTACCGTGAAAATTATTCTTAGGAAATCTGTAGGTACAGTTGCGGGCAGAAGTCTTGTGGGTATTGTTTATACTACAAAAAAATCGCGTTGCGCGCTGCGCATAATAAATAATTGCTTTTAGGTTTCCGATCTCCAAGAAGTTTTATTTTGCAGTAAGCCTGCGTTTTTTCGCTGCAGCCAAACTGTGATTTAGGCGCTCCGCAAACGCAGCAACTTGATTTAAAGCAACTGTCAACTTTTTACAAGTTTCTGATACCTACAAAACAAAACGGTCGACGGATTATCGAAACTTGCAACTAGAGTGACTCTGTCAAACGTCATAAATAGCTAGTTGCGAGTTGCCTGTTGCTGCAACTCGGAGATCAAAGTTGCTCCGTATGTGGAATGTCTTAAAGCAGGGGTTCGCAAAGAGTGCGTCGCGGGGCCCTCTTGCTTACCTACTCTCCAAACAAAAAAAGTTCTAATTGCATGCATTATTAAGTAATATAATTTTACTTTAATAAAAATTTATTCCAATACCTACACATATTTTGATAAAGGTGCCATGACAAAATACAATACGTAGCCGTACATATGATATTGTATGATTGACAGATACAACGTCCTGCAAAGCCGAAACTAACCGATTATTTCTTTCAAGAGTTCGATGTCGATCGATTCGATCGATTAACATTGTACCTGTAAGTGTGCCGTGAACTAAAAGAGTTTTAGAACCTCTGCCTTAGAGCGTAAACTATAGATCACGTAGCCACAAGGCAACACTAAATTATAAAACTAAGGAACAAAAACTTACCTTATCGAATCACCGATACAATGATACGGAACGTGCGTTAGGTCCCCAATGGTTTTTCGTCCAATCAATTGGCTTACTCGTCTTATTTTGCGAAACACAAAATGGCCTTTATGCTGCCATCCGGATACAGAAGCGGAATTATCATGTACTCGTATTTTGTTAGGTCTTCAAGGCGTTCTTCCGCGCGGAAGGATTATAATTAGTTTTAAGGAAGAACGGAACTGTTCAAGTTTGTAGACAATTATCTGATAGGATGCGGAAGACGCAGGGCTAAGTTTTGTGATACGTGTGCAACTTGGGGAGGAGGATTTTTGGGTTTTGTATCTCAAAAGGAAAAAACCGGCCAAGTGCGAGTCGTACTCGCGCACGGTTCTGTACCTTCCCGTCCTTGCACGTATAAAAGTTAAGAAAACCGGATGCAGTCCGGTTTTCTTAACTTTTATACTCTTTTCCTCAGGAACACGTAGAGGTATCAAGTTGTAATTAATATCAAATATATTTTGTGTAACACTTTTGCGCACATCTCTCCTACAAATCCGTTCCTCTGACAGAATATATAAATTAGACATAATGACAGCCATCAGCCTCTTCGTTGCTCGTTTACATCATTTGACAATCACATTACATACAATTTGTATGAAACCACTTTGGATAGTTAAATGACGAAATAAATTGTTCTCGTATTATATTGAAAGAGTTGCGTACCTCAGATTGTTGTAAGTGGAGTAGGAAGGCTGGATTCGTAATGTGCCAGTTTTGCTCAAATTTACGTGATAGGAAATGTTTTTGTGGGGAAACAATAAGATATTCTTAAGGTGGATACAAACGTTGCGAGGCCTGCGCAACGCACGGCGCTCATCGCATGATTCGCAAAGTGTGGACGTTCATACCTATTCGTGGCAAGGCATCCAGTAATGTATGTCAAAGCGTACGTTGCGAGGGGTGCGCGGCGCATGCCTCGCAGTGTCTGTATCCGCCTTCACGCGCATTGGTATCAAAGACTTTTTTATACGATGGTGGTGGCAAATAGGCCCGCCTGATGGTAAGCGGTGATGAGTCTGATGATCGCTGATGAAATGCTTGCAACACCGAGTATCATATGCGCGTTGCTGACCCGATAAAATGAGGATTCGATGTGCTTATAGCTTGAAAGGACAAGCAGGAGTCCGTTGTCAGCATAGCTCATCCCCAGGACCTCTAGCGACCTTACTCACCACAGGGACACAACACTACCGAAGAGTAGCGTTATTTAGCCGTGGTGTTCTGTAAGGTGGTGGTACTTCCCCAGTAAGGCTGTAACAGATTTGAGTAAAACATACTTCATTAAAATCAAAATATAAGTATTTTGACTAACCTCGACGTTTTGATCAAGTTGCGCTAACCGTGGTCACGAGAAGACTGAATGAAAACATTGAGGTTAATCAAGCATGCGTGAATAGTCCTGATATAAATAAAAATCACGCTTACCATTAACATGAAAAATTGTCTATTTGGCCAATTGAAGCCGATCAATATTCGACTATCATAATATATTGTACGCTGTAAAGACACGCGGAATAAGGCAATGGTAAATATTTGCTAAGAAACAATATTATTTTCTTTCGCTACGGCTACGGAGTCTGCCCAATTTGTAGTCGATATAGGTCCGATGGGCATAGATTATGAGTCATAATTCGGGTAGAAGTGACGGTTGCAATTCTGAACGCTAGTAAGATTTTATGAGACAGATATTCGACTAGAATATAACAGACAACAAATAACACAATAAAATTATACATGATTAGTAATTAGTAACTGATTTATTGATATATAGATTTTTTTGTTTGTTTGTACCGAATAGGCTCCGAAACTACTGGACCGATTTAAAAAATATTTCACTAATAGAAAGCTACATTATCACTAAGTAACATAGGCTACTTTTTATCCCGAAAAAATGCACAGTTCCTGTGGGACTTTCCTTCGCCCGCGGACGAAGTCGCGGGCGAAGTGCTAGTACGAAATAAAAGAGATTAACAGCTAGAACCTTCACTTTCAACTATAAATTATTGCTTTATGAAAGTGACCTAGCATGTATTACAATGCCTCTATTTATTTTCTCAGAAACCTTCCTAGGCGTGGCGCACAACAGCACAAAGTCAATCAGATTAGCTTAAGGCTTAGGAACGCATATAAGAAAAATTAAATAGTCTTGTTTGCGTTTTAAATTTACCACAACATAAGCATAAGCATGAGCATAGCATAATCGACCTATAATGTTCCCACTGCTGGGACACAGGCCTCCTCTGTGAGAGGGAGTGGGCCGTAGTCCACCACGCGGGCCCAGTGCGGGTTGGTGGACATGTCTTCGAATTGTTGGTTCTAGGACATGCCGGTTTCCTCACGATGTTTTCCTTCACCGTTAAAGCAAGTGATAATTAATTTCTAATACGCACATGACTTCGAAAAGTCAGCGGTGCGTGCCTCGGGATCGAACTCGAACCATTCGCCGTGGAAGGCACATGGTTAAACCGCTAGGCTATCACTTAATGCAACAACATAATCTCCCTTAATTCCTACTGAAACGTAGGCACTAAACGACAACAACACCGCTTCTGCAGCCCGTCACATAATCTTTGACAATTTGTCGACAAGTCAGGTCACGTAGGCTGCCGACCGACCACCGTAAGCTCAGTTAGAGCTGTGCATAAAAACTAAGCTTTGCTTTGAACTTTGAAATTCAAATGTATTTCGATACGCCAATACGTCTGCCTGCTGGATTTTGATAGCGTTTTTACGACAACACATTACATATTTGAGATATGTGTATCGCTAGGGCCATGTGAGTGCCGCCTGTGTATCCCAAGGTTTGGAAATTTGTATCTATTAGGCCCTTGACTTGGCACACCCGATGGTAGCGTAATATAGCTCTTTGAAATTCTTTGTTATAGAATTCGACTATCAGTCAGCAACGCTCATAAGATACTCGGTGTTGTAAGCGTTTCAAAGGCTACGGTAACCATTTACTATCAGGTCGGCTGTACGCCATTTGCCACTATTTTGGTATAAAGAAAAAAAAAAATTATAGCCATCTTTTTGAGTATGCTGGTAGGTACTTTTTTTTGTTTTTAGGGTTCCGTACCAAAATGGTAAAAAAGGAAACATGGTGCGACTTCGTCTGTCTGTCTGTCTGTCTGTCTGTCTGTCCGTCCGTCTGTCTGTCTGTCTGTCACACTTGGCCGGTTTTTTTCTGTATTATGTTCGGTCAATATCATCAGCGAGGTCATCACATAGGCCAACAGTTTCTGGTTTTTCAGTTGCTCCGTGTTGGTGTCTGATGTGGTGTTTTGGACCCGGGATTACCGAGTTGTTCTTGCTCAAAGATTTCATGCCATGTTACTTGAGCTTTCAATTTATTTTTCTTGGAAAATATTACATGAAAGACGAGTGCTGAAATAAAATTTCTATCTTCACTATGTGTTGAGAATGCCAATTTCTGCAATAGGTAGGTAGGTATATAAAGACAGACTGAAATAATACCTATTACCTACCCGTATTACTGTCTGAGCTAAAAGCTGACACTGATTAAATAAAAAAACAAAATGTACAGCATGCATAGAATATTTCTGCTAGAAACCTGAGTTAGAGCGTCAGCATTTATTCTCACAATTCCTAGGTCTTCTTTTTATGACAGCTATATTCTGGCACGAAGCAGAATTTACGTCGAGATCGTAAAAAGGCATGAAATGAGTGGATTTTGCACGTACTTTACGTCGCTCGTGAAATGCCGGCGATTATTCTGATCACGCGCCGAATATGGGATAGTTTGCTGTGACATTGACTGCGCCAAATGCGAGATTGGAATCAATCTTGGCTTTGAGATTTATGTAAGATTATTCTTAAAAAGTACTACGTGGTAGTAGTATGTGTGAAAAATGTGTGATGAACTCTAACAATAATAGGGTTAATAAAAGTAATAAATTAAAATAAACACTCACCCCCACACATACAAAGGATGATTAAATTAATCACCGCTTAAGTCAATTGTCATCTCTATTTATTGTCATACAAATGACAAGGATAGTTAATCAGTGGTTAAATTTAAGACGCGTTTATAAGTAAGGTGGCAAGTTGAAAATTGCTGTAAATCTAAACAATGTCCTTATTAATACAAGGTGAATTACTTTTCACATCCTGGCCGTTTGGGTGAAACATAAAAAAAAGTTGTAAAAAAGCAATTGCAAAATGCATTCATCCGTCAAAACACAAAAAAATCACACTACATTAAATAAAATGTACACAATTCAATGATTTCAGCGACAAAAAACAACTCACAGCTAACGAGGTTTTTGCTTTAATTTCGCGAACGACAAACATTTTGTCATCGCCACATCAAAATTGCACCAATAAAAACAAAAATTAAACACTTGAACATAAAAGTCAAAACTCACTTTCATGCAAAATTCTCAAACATCTTTGGCAGCGCCGGGTTCATCAGATAAGTGTGTTTTTAGCAGACATGGCAAAATTCCCAAGTTTCCTTCGCGGCCTCGTAAATTTTCATTACTATACTAAAATGTGAGAAAAAAGCATTTTTGGAGCGTACCGCGGCCTTTTAAATGTATCATTGTAATGCATAATTGAGATTAAAAATTTCATAATGCATAAAAGGTCGGGGATACTTGAGTTGATGCTGTTTTTATGCGATGTGGTAACAGTTTTCTGATTGTTTAGGACTTAGACATTGAAATAGGAATCAAATTTTCTAGTTTTTTTTTTAAGTTTTAGAAAAACAACTTTGTAGCTCGAATGAATCTCACCATACTCAGTTTAAGATTTATCTAAACGTTGTGAAGTAAATTAATGAATTCATGCTGATGATCCTCCTATATCCATAAAAAAAAATGTAATAATAATGATGAGAGATATAACTCTTTATATTTAAACCACTACAGATATAGCGCGTCCTATTTTTATTTCCCCGAATGCAAAAGTCAACCATTAAAGCATTTTAAATTAATAAAAGCTTCTTTCGCTTGATACACAAGCTGACCTGATTTACATAAACGAATTATGTGCTATAAACAATGCTAAATGAAAATAAGACATTCGCTTAATCAACACTTATATAATTATCTTTTAAAAAGTGGATGGTATAAACATACCCATGTTGATTTTTATTAAGTAACCATTGGGTGTTAATACCTAACACTGATTTTATGTGGATGTGGGGAGCGCCGGATCGTTCGTTGTGTTGCTTCTGCTCATATAATGATGATGATTGACTTTATCAATTTATTATACTAATGAGTTCAACTCTACATTTTGATATAATTTTATTGTCAATAATCCATTTAAAATTAATGCTATCATTATGGAAAATCATTTAATGTAAGACAATGACTGTAAAAACTATAAAATATAGTACCTACATAATTATTTTCATCATAGGTACTAAAATTTGGCGTAGTTCCTTAAAAATGCAACTGGTAATATTCCAGGCTTTTTAGGACACATCAACACCAAAAGTACTATTGAGACAATTTCGGTGACCCAGTTCAAATTGACATTGGCACAGTGGACCGAATCTGGCTCCCTGTGGCACTCCAAGTGCGTAAATACAGTAAATATTATTTTTGGTAAATAACCCGTATCTGTTCGTAGACTATAAAAAGAGTATTGACCGTCTAAAAATAGACTATATCTCTTGCCGTGGGTGTCATAGGCATCGACCGAGTTGTGACTTGACAGTGAAACTTATTTGGATGTGGACGAATAAATAACGTCACGTTACGAATTGCACCGATCGGCTTGCCAAGATTGTTAACAGAAAACAATTTTTGCAGGACATCGACCTAAGGTGAAATGGTCTACAACAACTGCTTAGCGCTTTTTTTTATTCAATTATAAGGTTGCGTTTGATCGTCACCTTGCCTGATGTTGACCGATGATGTGGTCTATGACGGAGCACGCTTGACTAGAAGAAACCGATTCACTCGCGACTTGAAGACACTCAGATTGTAACTATCGGGAAACACCCACTGCGGCAGCGCATCTACTGTTTGGCGGTTTTCATAATGAAAACGAAGCGCTTTGATTCCAATATATATATGATAGGAATATCCCGAAGTACAAGCCATTGTTTCATGGCTGATATCAACCATGAAACGATGGCTTGTACTTCGGGATATTCCTATCATCATTGTGTTTACCAGATACAGTATCACCAAAAAAACACAAACTTGTGTTGTCATCAATTTGCTATCGCTAAGTCGCAAAATTCAAGGTCATCACCTAATTTACCAAGTTTATTTTGAATACAAATTTAGTCGTGCGCTAGTATTTGTAACCTTGAGCGTAGAATGTATGTACATAAGAGATTAAACTGTCTCGCGGTTGGCCGTAGCGGACGCGTGATATGAATTCAGAACATTTCTGCTAAGGTCAATGCTGGTTGGTCCTTTAAGAATTCTCGCAATGGGCTGGAAAATGTGAATGGTTCAGTCGTGTAATCGTGTTCCTTGACATCGATATTGATGTTCTTTAAATTGTTTCGACGGAAATCATTATTTTCTGGATAAAACTAATGTTGCTTGTCTTAGCTACTAATTTTATCCAGAAAATTACAAAGGTTTAACCTAGTTTTTAGGACTTAATTTGATTACTTAGCCTTAAACAATACCTATTTTGCTAGATCCGTTCCTTAAAATGCAATATACATAGTTATCCACTCATTATTAACTACTATTATAACATGTAAATTTTTAGCAATCGCCGTCATTGGCTGTCATGGTCGAATTGCAATCATTGTTCTAATACCTATATCAAATAAGTGGAGTTAAAGACATAGCACCATCTCTGTTACTACTCATTCACATTATAACCGTCATCAGCATTGGTACATCATCTTTCTGTTTCTTATTGACTACAGAAGAAAGTCCAACAAATATTCATTTCGCAAAATCCGACTCTCCAATTTTAATTGTCAGTCAAAAAATAACCCTTACAAAACAATGTTTTAGCACAGAACAGCTAACAATGCCGCGATAATAGTGTTATTTAATCCATCGTGTCACATAACTTATTCATCGCCATTTTGCATGGCAACGGACGCGAAACCTTGCTGTATGCCTATGTTATTATTTACCCCTTCTTTATAACATTCGCAAACCCATTTTGCCATCCGCATCTAGCTGAATCAGCTATATGTCGATGGCGTAAGGTTCATTTTCAAATTGATCGTCGTTAAGCCTGTAATAACCGTCTATTTCCGCCGATAATTGCGACGGAGGCACATCAAGTGTGCGTTTTCCCTCGCTTGCTGCGCCAAGACATGTATTTATGGAGCCCTCAGTAATGGACAAAATTTTCGCCCTTGCATATTTCATTTGTGTCTTGATTTTGGTTTTGTTACCTCTTGGTTTGTTTTATGTTTAGGGAGTTGGGAATTACCTACTTGAGTGATTAATTTATGGGGTGGTCCTTGTTTTATCATAATTAATTTCTTTGTTTCTTGCACTAATATAATTATTATTTGTTGTTTATGTTTCTGCGTCAGTGGATAATTAATTTACTAAAGCCGTATATTCCACTTATAGGTCTTCAAGAGACTATTTCAAATTAGTATCAATCGTATGTTAGAGTATTTGTATGCAATATACTCATTGCTTGAACAGGATACCTAATATAAATTACATATTTGTTTTTTCGTAAAGTTTAATTGCACTTCTACTATAATTATTACTTCCATTACTTACTATCCTACATGCGCCTTTTAAATATCTTTCAATGCACAAATTACTTAATTTACTTTCTAGAAAGATTTCTTCGCATTTCTTTCTTTCTAGCTATTGAAATTAGACCAAGGACAGTAAGTGAATATTTAATAGGTACGGATTGGCGGTCTCTATTAGAGTCGAGCGTTTTTGATGAGCCTAACAACTTAATTGTGATCTAAGCCTGCAGTTTAAGTTATGAACTTCAAGTGGCATGTCGAATTGCAATGGTTTTCAGGCTATAGCGGCCAAGAAAGCATCACCTGACGTGACTACCGTCAATTGTCACTTAGATGGTTTGAATAATGTGGGAGCGTTAACCCAGCAAAAGTGATTCGCTTATTTTTTTTTATCTTTACTATAAAGTTAAAAACGTTCATCCTTTGACTCGTTGTTGCTTTAATCTACCACAGAAAAGTTCTTGCAATATTTTTGCTGTATTATCTATAGTGTAAGTAACCTACCATATTTACTTCCTCACTTATGAAACTTCACTTCACTTTTAACCACTGATTACATATACAACCACCCTGTCATTTCTATGCCAATGAAGAGAGATGGCAATTGATTTAAGAGCTATTTAAATTAAGTAACATTTAATCATCGTTTCAAGTAAGTAAGGGGTAATCAAGTAAGTAAGGGGTATAACGCTTACTTTTCAATATGCACAGTGTATTTTTTCTACAAATAGCCTCAGGGCAAAGAATTTGTCTACAACACTTGCACCACACCAAGACGCAGCGATTAATGATCAGTAATTTCCAAGGCTGGCAATGCAATTTCGAACTTATTTATTATTAGGTAGGTACCGGCCTTTGATTGGCCCATTAAATTGATTATTATGTTTTCTACATTAGATAAATAATACATTTTATTGTAGCACGTGGAGAATCGAGATTTGAAATATGTGATTGTTGACCTAAGTTTGAATCAAGGGCCAATTAATTATGATGAGAGGCTATTACGAATCGCCCTACTAACGACATGGATGGGAAAATATTGGGTAATTACAAAAACTGGTGAGTAGATACGCGGTAGTCTTATTAATATTATCTTGTCAAATAACTTCCACTATTTTATTGTTGCTATTCGAGAGATTTTTCATTCATTTAGTTTTGGATTAATTTTATTTTCACATAGAATTTTGATAAGTTTTGTTCAAGAATTTTAATGATCGAAATCTGTTAAAGGCACTTGAAATATTTTTTGACAATAAACATAACCATTCTGTATCTGTAAATTCTGCTTTTTGAACAACCTGTATTATTTCATTCACGGAAAAATCTTTATTATTTTCTATCATCATTAATCCATCTCCATCATTACCTATTTAAATTAAATACAGCTTCTCAATTTAGCCCATACGTTTGAGTGGTGACGCAGTTTCTGAGTTCGTCGTTTAGTCCTTCCTCACTTCGCGAATGTACAATGTCATAATATATCTTCATCTTCATCCTAGTGTATTCTTGGCAATTTGCCAGGGTCCGTTTTACTAAACATTGGAGAAGTCATATTTCTGGAGCATTTGCCACCAGTAGTTTAGGTAAATGCTATCAATAATTTCTCGAAGAACGTTTGGTTCCATATTATTAATATCTACGACAACTCTCTCATCGCTGTTTTTAAAGGTTACTAGGAGTTTACACTAAGAAGATGTGTAGCAGTTTTCTTCTGCATCAATATAGGTGATGGGTGATGGAACATCACCATCAGTAGGTACCATAAAAACAATCATAAAAATTTTGTTGGCAATGTATTTTTATTTATTGTTACGTTCTAGTGAAATGCCCCAGCACTATGTGATAATTAAGATTTCTGAATATTACTGCACATCTACAAAATAATCGTATAGTTTTCTTAGCCAATATATGGATGTATAACAAACGTCGTGATATCAGAATCATTCCTTTAATGATTTCAGGTCAGAAGTTCAATGCACAGGCGATAATTTATTTACCACTAAAACAGAGAATCCTTTTGAAGAACAATGGCCCAATAAAATGGTGTTATCGCAGTATCGGTCAGCAAGTTTATGGTAGCAATTGATAGTATTATCTGCTTCATTCTAATTTGCTTTCCTTTTAATGTTGATTTGTTAGCCAGTAAATTTGCTCATTGTGGCCCTTTTAAGGATAAACCATTAAAGGAGTAGGAAAAAAGTTATTTTATCGAATAAGCATAAAATGAAAATGTTATTTATTGGTAGTGCAACTAATGAGGAGTATTAATGAGGGGATTAATACGTGGATGACTCTTGATGATTATAATCCTGTTCCAATTAAGGCTTAAAATAAGAGATCTTCTGTGTTACTTTCGAATTTGGTTATGGGCAGGCTCGGTCAACTTTGTATGGGTGACTTTGGACACAAGGTGGGTTCCAGTTCATGATAAGAATAGCGATATCGATGACTCTGTCTAACAGGCTGATTACAATGAAATGTTACCAAGTAAAATAAAATGAAATATCGTGTAACAAATTATGACCTAAACATGATTAATTTAAAATGTACCTTTAACTAACACCTATTTTTTTTACGGTTATATAATTAAAATTATGAACTCTAAACGAAATTTGGAAAAATAATTATATCTTTAGAAATAAATTTGAATTTAAAAAATGGACTCTGGTAGTTTGCTCTGGCAACACCATATGATAAATGTCTGCTGTTATGGTTGGTCGTTTTTTCTTGTTTCTGTTTATTTGTTGTGCTTTAAAACGATAAACTGTTTCTGATTTTTCCATCATAACATAAGTCGGCATACTGTTACGCCGTTGCGGTGAAAAAGTATTGTGTTGAGTGAGATAGTGATTCTTTCGAGATTTCTTTGTGAGAACGAGAATTGTTTCGCAATTAATCAAAGTAAAACATAGGAAAGTGCGTCAATTGTGGATTTCCAGCTTTTCAAGATGTATTAATTTGTATTATATTTATGAATAGATATTATTTTATTATATATATATATATATATATATATATATATATATATACCTTTATGAATAGATATTATTTTATTGTCTTACTGTCAATAAAATAATATCTATTCTAGGTGGGCATATATTTTTTTTCATTGGATTTACTGGGATCCCACTAGATGGCGTGCAAATTCGTCTCACATTTTTACTATGAAGTTGATATTCTTCTCGCTAGAGTAATATTGTTCTGTGGTTATGGGTTTCATCTGCACATAACAAAATATTGAATGTATTATCGACTAAGTACCTAAATATCTGATCAATGTAAAGAATATTCTTGCTTGAAGCGTTCTTGGCTTTTCCTATAGTACAACGATAGTTATTTCAGGTCTATGTTGTAATGTTTAATTTTCATAGTCTCTTTTCAAGGATTAATATCACATTTCTGCTCGAAGATCATCAGCCCACCTGACATTACGACAGGTGCCATGTCACAGTCGCACATACCCTCACTGGGGCATAATTATGCACATACTAAGTCCATGGCGTGACAAATAGCCACATTGTTCGTTGTTTCGCATACTAGTGCGTACAGCGGGTTTGCCTGAGCTTGTTTTAGTATTGTTTTAGTATAGAACTTTGAAATATATTATGAGTTACTGGACTACTATTTTCTCTTTTCGATCTTTGGTTGTTGATGTTATAGAAAAGCTTTTCTCGTATCTTTGGGCCTTAATATAATGATGGTAGAAATGACTTTACTTATGAAACAGTACTGTGGCTGACTTACTGAATGACAGACAAAGCACATCCTAATGGCCGTTCCCAGTAACCGATCTATCGGCTCTTTCCACTACTAGAGATAGATTTTTGACATAAGCTTTATAGAAGTAAATCCAAAATGAATCTTAAGATGGGGAAGAGGCGATAGATCGGTTATTGGGAATAGCCAATAATCGGTAAAATCTAAAGATAATTTGTTTGAAATTCCATACCCAAAGTGGTGAAAAGGTAAAGTTTTGACGAATAACGACTTTGTATAGTTTTTTCTACGCGGACGAAGTTGTGGGCACAGTTAGTATATAAGTACTAATATTATAAAGAGAAAAGATTTTATTGTTTGTTTGTAATGAAATACTCAAAAGCTACGGGACCGATGTTAAAAATTCTTTTACCGGAAGAAAGCTACATTATCACTAAGGGCGGGTTGCTTCAAACCATCTGTATCCGTAAGTCAGTACGTAATCGTTAATTCAGTATGAAATTGTCGTACAAGCCGCCATATTTTGACGGTTACAGATACGTAACTGTAAGATGAAACAACATGGTCTAAGTAACATGGACTACCTTATATCCCGAATAATTTCACAGTTCCTGTGGGTCACGCGGACGAGGTCGCAGGCAAAGTGGTATTATGGTATAATTTGTGGGTGCCTCACTTTCTGTAAAAGTTACGATGCCTCTGTGACAGGTGCATTTGTAACCAGTATTTATAATGAGATAATTAAACTTTTTACTTCAGTTTAATTCCCACCATCTCACAATTCTTTCCATAATTCAATAACAATCCACACACGCAAATTTTTATTACTAGATGCAAAACATTGGCAATGAACATTCAATGCCATGCGGGCTGGAATTCCGTTTGTGGTGTAACGTTGAAAAAATCCGGAAGAGCGCGGCTTCAATGCGCAGGAGCATGTTTTATGCTAATCAACACATAACTATGACAGAAAGCATTTCTATGTAACATCCTTGTGACGTTGGCAGGCTGCCGCGTTCCGGGTTTGTTTAAAAGAATTAAATAATTGTATTGTTTGTTTAAGCGCTCTAATCTCTGGAACTACCAGTCCAATTCAAAAAAATATTTTTGTATATGATAGCCAGATTCATGACAAATAGTATAGGCTATTTAACATCACGCTATGACCCTTAGGAGCCGAGCAACGGTGGGTGAAACTGCGGGACACAGATACTAATAATATACTCGTAATAGAAAAGGCACAGACGAATTCAAGAATACTATTACAATAACACAATATCATGCAATAAATTGCGCCCAGATTTCGCAGACCCCGCGAAATATGAAGATCATCAAAAGCTGATACTTAGAAAATTAAACTTGAGATGATTCAAATCACAAGTGCTACCAATGATATGGAGAATTATGAAAAGAGAAAGCCATCAGGATTGGCTCTGAAACTTAAGACAGGAGGTTTATTTGCAATGGATAATAAATAAAAGAGGTGATTAAATACAAGGGGCCGGGCAGTTTTTCTACAGTTCGCGTCAAAAAGATACACATCAAATTTCAAACGGAATTTTCTCATAGAGTATCGAATAAATCAACAAAATCTGATGGGTAGGTACAACACCTAATAATTTCAATTAAAACTTTCGGAAAAAAACGCTATTCAGTTTCAGTTTGTGTATAGATCTTTTTGATACTGACTGTATGTAAGTTGTTGGCAACGTTGGCAATTTGCCTCCTTCCTGGTTCTTATTATTGTTTGTTTTGCGGAAATAACGCAAACACAGGCAGCGTAGGAAAAGTAAGAGTCCAAGATTAACAAAAATAATACATTGGCAATTTGGCATCATACATTGCCCGCGACTCCGTCTGCGTGGACTATAATAAAATGTCAATTTTAATGACCTTCTTAGTGTAGGGTGGCTAGTACCTACTACGAAGACGTCAAGCTGTATCTCTGGTCATCTAACAGACCCTAAGCTAATAAACTATGAAAACCACCTCAAAATCAAATCGGTACTTTTTGTTCGATGCGGCGTATAAAGAGATAGACAGACAAAAATTGCAAAAATATTTTTTTGGGCATGGTTACGTTTCAGTACCATACCCCGACTAATTTTTCTGGAATATCCTCAATATACAGACACGGCTTTTTAAAAGTTTTATAAGAGTAGGTATAGGTATGTCGAAGTAATCAAGTAGGTACATATGTCTAAATTATTGGGATTTAGACTGCGAGACAAGACATTAGCCAAAAAGTCTGTCCGTGTTTTAAAAATATTAGAATAGTCTCCATGCCTTAGGTACCTAATCTCCAGCTAATTAGCTTATTATCGCTTAAAACATACGCTATAATAACTACAATACGTCCATTTAAAACTATAAGTTGCAGTTCAAATAACGGTACCTACCCAAAAATACTTATAAAAATAATATCCACGATCCCGAGAGCACTGTAATAATATTCGTCATTCGGTCAATCACTCTCAAGAAAATATCAACCCAAACATATAAATAACACAAATTCATCTCCAACCGCATCGCCAGCAAAATAACGATCGCTAATTTGACAAACGTCAAAAAGGAGGAGTGCACACAACCTTGGTGAGCGCAGTTTACATTATGATCCAGAAATAAACGCGCTCACTTCCTTTTGATCTCAGTGAGACATGCTGCACCGAATATATGTGTCCGTAGCTTTAGACAGACGTTTTAGTGCTCTCTGGTGCATTTCGAAATATAACCGATATTACTCTCGATATTTTCTGCTTACTTCCTGGAAACGAGAAAATCTACGCTATCAAATACTATAATTTTCTGATGCAGAGTCAAACTTATAAACTCAAGACTATTTTGCTATAATGACAGTGAATGAAATAAAAACTTCATCTAGATACACAATGTAAGAATAGAAACTGGTGAAATGCCGTCTATTAATCTAGTGAGTCATCTGTAAAAAATTTTGAAAGCATTAAATATTTTGTTTTCTGGTTATGTTTCTTTAGATTGAGTGACTTTTTCTGAATCTGCAATCCACCAGAAACTATCATAGTCATCAACAGTCGACCAAATTGCTGGATCGTGTCAATGACATTATCATACATTTTCGTCATAAGCGTACATTTTAGTGGAGTTAATTGTGTGTGGACTATTATCGTAGGGTCATTAGCTAAATTACTTTCCAACGCATAAATCGTTTGACTTGGAGCGGCAATAGCCCAACGAGTAACGTGAGGTCTGGCGGGAGTGAAGTCGTTAGTTCAAATCTCATCCGTTGCACTATTTCTTACATAAGTATGTTGAGCTTAGTTGAGTCGATTAACAGGTAATGTCTCACCAAAATCTTCGTTCTGGTAATTTCTAGATCTTCGCTAAACCCATATTTAGCGCCACCTACTTCGCAACCCTGAGGGGTCACCCACCCTTATCCAATAATAATCCTACCGAGGTCGTTTCACTTGCGATCATTTACGTTGTAAACGTTAATAAGCTAAAGTTTTTTTTGTTTCGTCTGCCGTGTATCCTGTGCGAGCTATCCGTCAATTTGCAACTCGTCTGTGTGTTCGTTTAGGTGTTTGTCGTTATGGGTGCTAAGAAGGGTTGGGTGATGAATGTGTGCAATGAGTTGGATGGTTTTAGAATCAGATGGTCATTTAAAAAATATTGTTCAGGCGTAACCAGCCGAGTCTAAAAAAAGCTTAAATTACCTTTTGTGGTTTTGTTGATAAGTTGTAGGTATTATTAGATTTAAGCTACCACAAAATGTCATTTGATAGGACCTAATTTGGCTTTTAAATGGTCATCCAGACAAATGTATTTATTTTGAAAATAGTCGTTTACATTATTGGGTTTGGTTATTTGAATAATACATTATGTGAGGTTTATATTTTACGTTTATTTAATATGGCAGTTATAATAAAACAGATAACAAGATAAAAATAAACAAACATTAAAGATACCTAGTTAAAAACCTCGATAGACACCTTCAAATGTACGGTCAGGGAAAGGTATTCTTTAGCACCTGCTAAAGACTAATATTATGAATGATAGTGTACCTACACTATCATTCATAATATTGGTCGTAGGTATATTCAAACTTCGAAGCAAATCCGAATCCGAAATGCTTCGAAGTTTGCATAAACGACCAATTATGAATGATAGTGTACCTGCTCAAGAATCCCTTTCCCTGACTGTACTATCTTTCAGTTCTGTATTTCCATAAACAACAGTATTTTTATCATTTACCATTTTGACATTGCTACCTATTTACTTAACGACTATCCCAAACATAGGTACTTTGAAATAAAAATTAACAAGAGTTACAGTCATATAATTTAGGTCTACCGTAGGTAGTACCAAAAAACTTAAGGAAAACATTCAGGAAACTCGTCTAACAAGAAATGGGTTTGATAATGAATGTCACACAACACGACACTAGACATGTACGTGTAGAAGGTACAAACATGCAAAGACAATTACTGTAAAAAAGTCATGTCTGTACTTCATTACCTACTAATTTATAAAGCCTAAGAGTTTGTTTTGTTTGAACGTACTAATCTCTGGATTTCCAGTTGGATTCGAAAAATCTTTTTGCTTAAGATAACCAGATTCATGTGCAAAAATACTTACATCTTTTCACTTAATTTTCTTAAAAATATGGTTCTGTGAGAGCGAGAGACGTGACAAAATAGGATAGCCCTCTTATATTACCTACTTTAAAGGCGGCTACAGACATTGCGAGGCATGCGCAGCGCACGGCGCTCATCGCATGCTTCTCAATGTGCAAATGTGAAAGCAAAGCGTATGTTGCGAGGCGTGCGCGGCGCATGCTTCGTAATGTCTGTATCTACCTTAACACGTTTTGTATGGAGTTGTTCTTCTGTAAATTGTCAATTGTGTTGCCGGCCACCTGTCACATTGGTCATGAACTCGGCAGAACATCATCAGCCCTGCCAAGTACTGTAACAGACCAATTAGTATTTCTCCTTACAGTACGGGAAAAACGTAAGTGTATGGGTAATTTTAACTTTCGTCGTTCTTGCTAATGCTTTCATTTAGTTTAATCGTTGAAAGGAAAGTAGGTTTCATTTTGATAGAGGTTTTTGACGTTGCGATGGTAACGGTTTGACTTCTTCATAATAAAAAAACTAGCTGTTCCCCGCGGTTTTACCTCTGTTCCTCGGTTGCCAAGGGTCCTAACGTGATGTTAAATAGCTTATACTATTTCTCTTAAATCTAGCTATAATATACAAAAAGAATTTTCCGAATCCAACTGGTAGTTCTAGAGATTATCGCGTTCAAACAAACAAACTCTTTAGTTTTATTAAATTAGTATAGGTAGGTACCTAGATAAACCATCCAAATACCACAGAAATTTAAATAATAAGTCAATAGAAGTCGCAAAGGCGCGTGACCTTGTCACCGGTTTTGAGCATATTATGTAAATAAGGCACGTTCTGTCATACACGACCCCATAACATCAAGAGCGCGCGTTTAAAAATGTGACGTATGTGAACGGAATTAAGTTTAATTTATACAGGGTTATTTGTGAAACACCGGTAACCTCTCAGGACTACGTTACTAACATCATAATCAACAACTTTTGTTCTATGACTTTTAAAAATTCATCATATTTTAATTCATCAGATTTACACACAAAAATAAAAATATTTAAATTCAACGCTCTAAATGTTACTTTAGAGCGTTGAATTAAAATATTTTTATTTTTTCTTTTGCTTCGCATAGACTTCGTAACATTAAGAGCGTTGAATTTAAATATTTTTATTTTTGTGTGTAAATCTGATGAATTAAAATAAGATGAGTTTTTAAAAGTCATAGAACAAAAGTTGTTGATTATGATGTTAGTAACGTAATTCTGAGAGGTTACTGGTGTTTTACAAATAACCCTGTATTGCATTGGATGTGAAAAATGTGTGCTTTAAGCCGGCGACACGCATCTGCACGCTTAGCATGACCACGATAGAAACGGGTTTTGTCTACAGAATAGACAAAGTGACAGCTTGTAGAAAGATTTCTACTGTTTTATGCATACAATGAAGAGGAGAAATGTTTCTATTCTTCAGTAGACAAAACTCTGATATGCCAAGCACGGGTCGCCGCGTGCTTGGGCAGAAGAAACAACGAGTTGGATAGAAAGAACTTTGTCTATTCTTCGGTAGAATAGAGATAGAATTGGTCATGCTAAGCGTGCTGGTAGTGAAATTTACTAGATAACATTTCTATTGACTTATGTATTATTTAAACTTCTGTGATCAGAACTGGTCAACAATTTGGCAGCAATTTGACAAAACTATCTAATTACCCCAAACATACTTTTGAAGGGTCCCTACCCAAGACATTTAACAGCGTAAATACACAAAATTAATTCGGTGTAAAACTAAAGGGGTCTCGTATCCCGGCCGGCCGGAATCCAGCGCTGGCTAATGCGACGTCGAGTTGTTCACGCGACGTTTTTGGCGAGCTCTCAACTGTCACACGCATCGTACTGCCGACTCGGGACGAACATGAGGCGTACTACAAGATGTGAGATATACAAAGATATTTTAAGTTTTTTGACTAGTAAAATTATTGAGGAAGTTTTGGACGCCCATTTTGTATGGCTATGGATCATGGACAGAAGTGGACGAAATGACCGATGAATCGACGAATGAATGAGATCGATGAAATCTCGCTAAGCAATATGTGAAGCAGCCATAGTATGTCGGCTATCATTTCATAATATAAGTCGTCTGATAGAAGTCGTTCTCTGAAGTGTAGAACAAAATAAAAAACATCCGTCTTGTGTATTTTTTTTTTATCTCGTTGATTAAAGAGCTGATTCGCTAAGGCGAATATGGTGCTCTATAAAAACACAATAGTACAAATCAAATTAAAATAACACTAAATCAAAAATGCATGTCTTGTGTAAAATGCTGCAAAAATAATAATAGTTTCATGAAAACATGCCATTGATGCCATGGAATCACCTTTCATCGGTAAGTGAGTTATTTATCACTTATTTTCATGTCGTAATTTTGAACTAAACGACATTGTGATGTCCATTCCTCTAGCCTGTAAGTTCTATAAATAAACACACAACGTAAAATGAGAATAATAAACTGAAAATCACAAATGTAAACCAATAAACAATTTGTCTTTATTTTCGATCGACTTCAAAAAGGGAGATTCTCAATGTAAACAAGCGGTAATATCTGATGGGGTGATATCCTTTGAAGTTCTGAAACCATTCCATAAACATCGTATTTTTAATTTGTACCAGTTTTCTTTAAAAGCTGGTATTTTAAATTACATCAATAAATACATTAGCGGTATCAAGTCTTATAGTCAAATACTTCTTATCAATATATCCATTGCTGGAAAGGCCTCTCCTTATCAATACATCTGTCGCTGGTCTGCTGGAAGAGATTTCTTTTGAAATAAGCAGTATCTTTTTGCTCAATGAACTGTTTTTATTCTTATACTTTTATATTTTGTTTTTATGTGGACATAATAAATAAATACAGCCATTGCTGAAAAGGCCTCACCCAATATTGTCATAATGACTGATCCTGCTCTGCTAGCCGGACTTTATATCTATTGGAAGATAATTAGCTCATTAGTGTTCAAGATATCAATAGTTCCAAAACTGGAAACTTGTCCTGAATGCAACTGGGAGTCTGGGACAAAAGAAAAATTCTCATATCAGGAATTGTCATTTTAGGATTTGCAAAACTAGGCTGTGCTTGCCACGGTCCGGTCGGTCCATGAGTGAGTCCAATCTTTATACATTGAAACCCATTTGTGCCATGTTAAACAGTCAGTTCCATTTGTCATACAAATGTCATCTTTGATAGTCATTACGGATAGTCAGAAGCCTGAAAATCTTACAACTGGTTTAACCTTAAAAGACCGGTATTACTCAATAGTTGGGAGACAGAGCTCAGAAACAGATGGCAAATGCTCCATGTAAAATATTGATATTCAGGTTTAAGGTACAATTTGGACACCAACGACAACGACTGATCGCAGCGGCAGGCGGCCGATTTTAACGTAGTTAGGAAATAGCTAGGCGTATGGTGACCAAATATCGCTTTATATCTTGCAGTACTCTCTTACCCTAAAACGCGTTGCAAAGGAATTCCTATTCCGCGCGGGTCATATTAATCTCTTTCACATTTCCGCGCTAGACTCCGGGATATTGCCAAACGTAGCAGCTAATAGTTGAAATTGTTCTGTTTTAATTAATACGTCATACTACCACCTTTTGGCTTACTGCAGCAGTTTTAAGTATCTTCGTTTATGATGAAATTTTTTATTAATCTACAGATTTTTTTATACTTTTTTATGGTATTGTTTAGAAGAGATTTCAAAAACAACTGATTACGGCGGAATTTGAGCCCAAGGCTTTTTCCGCACCGTGGCGGCGCTCTTATCAACTGAGCTGCCGTGTCCCGCACGCATCATTTGTAATTTCAAATCTCTTCCTTCAGTTCCAATTTGAAAAAACATACATTGTTTAAACAGTTGAAAACGCTTTTATAAAGACCACTAATTTAATGAAAAGCAAAACGCAAAATTGCTACAATTTATTTTCCAATGTTGGAATGAAAACTATTTTTTCTAACCACAATTGCTCCGACCTTTCGCATCTAATTTCGGTTTCTGCTACCCACATCCGAAGCTTTGGGGGTAAAGCCACAAGCCATGGGCCCGTGCCGTACCATGAGTGACAGCCTAGCGTGCCCAATAGTTTCCTATTGCGCACGCACGTTGAATTTTAATCTGTTTCCTTGCACGCCTTTTTGTTTTTCAATCTGCGTAGCATGCGATGAACTGCATTTTAGGCGGTAGTTATTGTAGGTTCTTCGAATTCTCGCTAATACATATTATAAATGTGATTGTGAAGATATTTGAAATTGATGTTTCAAGGGAAACACGGAACCCTTATAAGATAACTATTGCACAACCTTGAAATTACGAAAAAAATCAACTGTTCAATACAAAAATATTTGTTGAGAAAATGTATGACACAGCTACACACTATACCTACATCTAGCTTTTGAGTCAGGGGGGAGTAGTCACAGTGGGTCACTATCACTACCTACATGTATTTTACTACAGTTTTTTTTTAAGATTGATTGATAACCTCCACCTCTGGATCCGCCCTTGCGCATGCTTTCTTTCTGTGAGAATGAGTGGGTACAGCCCACTCATTCTCACAGAAAGAAGGCATGCGCAAGGGTGGATCCACTACATGGACTCATTGAGAGTTGGTGATTACTAAAGTTTGGTAAATCATTAACTTTACCTATTATCATGGAATATACATGGTGGCAGATTAAACAGTGGAAATATTTTAAGGGGTCATTGTACTCATCATTATGAACAACTTTTACTATGGGACCAACCCTGAAATCGCGAAAAAAAAAATCAGCAGTTCTATACATTTTGTTGAGTTTTGTGAACATAAATGTATGGAACAGCTGATTTTTTTTTCGCGATTTCAGGGTTGGTCCCATACTAAAAGATGCTCATAATGATGGATACAATGACCCCTTAAAATATTTCCACTGTCTAACCTGCCACCCTGTATATTTTGGGCTACGTGCCCAAAAGAAACAGCGATACGGACAAATATTTTGATGGCTTTTTTTTCTGTATTTTATTGAAGCTTATATATACTTGGTATATAATTAAGTAAGAAAATACGTTCTTTATAATAATAATAATTATGTATGAGTTATGACTTTTTTAAAAACTAAAAACATAATTACATTCGCTCTCTATAAAAGCAGGTCATCAAACAAAATCCAGTCCTGTGCCATAAAACAAAGTTTATTAGAAAAGCCACGAACATTATTTACAACTAAATTATCATAATACCTCGTTGGCGATTCTCGGAAATAATAAAACACTGGCATGATAAGCAGAATTCAGTGTAAAGTGAATCATGGAGACGATAGCATGGAACTGAGGTCAGGAGACGATTTAATAAATTAAATTATAGTAATTGGTGTAAAATAATTTATTATAATAATATAAGCCTGTAAAGCAAAGGATTATTTTTAAAAAGAAAAAAGTTTGGCACGAAATGAGTATTGGAATGAAAGCTAGGGGGAACTTACTTTTATCGACTTTGAAAAAAAAAGGAGGTTATGCATTCGGTTGGTTGTTGGTCTCTTTTTATTTTATTGATCTGGTTAATCCACGGCTTCATAAAGTCTATCCAATTTACTCTATTTTCAAAATATATGATTTGTTGATGTTATTTTCCTATCCATAAATACAACCAACATTACCTACATTTTTTAAGCTGGGTAAAAGATGTTATGTTATTGTAGCAGATTGTAGCAGCTTACCTCATAAACAGAATACAGATTCTAATACGGTAACTTCTACCATAAACAATTATTTAATCAAGAGACAAACATTCAGCAAAATTGTAAGCAAAGAACTCTACAACACTAGCGCTGTCAAATGTTTACCGGGAACCCCCCCCCCCCCCCACTGTTTACCTTATTATACGACAGACAATTACAGACTAAATTACTAATAGTATTGGCACAGCATAGTTCGCTGTTTGCTCAGCGGGAATTAATTCTCGGCATTCGGCATTCGGCGACGCGGATTTACTTTGACTGAAGATTATGTTTAAGACATACACTTCACTAGGTATACATGATGTAGATATCTTGTAAAAGTTTCTTCTCATACTGAGAGCGAAGAGCACTGATTCCATTTTATTGTGAAAACCGCCAAACAGTGGAATGCGCTGCCCGAGTGGGTGTTCTCCGACAGTTACAATCTGGGTGTCTTCAAGTCACGAGTGAATCGGTTTCTTCTAGGCAAGCGTGCTCCATCGTAGACTGCATCATCGCTTAACATTTGGTGAGATGGCGGTCAAACGTTTTACCAAATAAAAAGAAACACATTGTATATGAGGTGTTGGCGATATCAGACGATTACATGCTGGTTTTCTATGGTTTATGGTTTAAGATACTTTGTTTTCTCCGTGAAGGTCGAGAGAATTCGCTGGACTCGAGAAGCACAGGACCGATCAATGTGGCGACCCTTGGGGGAGACCTGGGTCCAGCAGTGGACATCTTTTGGCTGAAATGATGATGAAGAATATTATATGTGTGTGTAACTTCGTTCTTGACGGGGGTCCCCCGACCGCACACGTTTTTTTTTATTAATTTATAACCAGCCTATTTATAACTCCATATTAGAACCTCTACAGCTGAACATACAGGTCGATTATCACCATTCATTTTTCAGAGCGGATCAACGATGATTTTTACAAGTCACAATACCCCAGGCTGCCAAGAAGCTTATAAGGTTACAGTTCAACAACACAAATCCATAACCAGCGCATCGCATCCTAATTCTCGGAAACATTTATCGCACGCACATTGCGCCAACTCTTTTGTGTGGACAAAAAACCAGTGCGAAAGAAGAAAAAATCGCAATCATTTGTCCATCACGTACAATGGTCCACAGTTATCCGTTATAATGCAGGATGCTAAATAATTACACATTCATACTCAAATGTACGGTACTGTATTGAAAATGGCACACTTACTGCTGTTTTGAAGAGCGTTGCACTGTGGTGTGATTAGGGTTGCCAGGTACAGACTTATCATCTCCCGGAAATTTCTGGGATTACGAACAGAATCACGCCCTTACTTAAAGACGAGATTAAATTAAACAGCTCTTATGTCAATTGTTATCTCTATTCGTTGGCATACGAATGACAAGGATAGCTGTATATTTAATCAGTGGTTAAAGTTAAGAGGCGTCTTTAAGTAAGGGGGTTGGGGTTCAAGTTCAAACTCCAACTGTGGGACGGATGACAAAAATTATTATATTAAAATTACTGAGTATTTATATTTATGTGGTATTTGTAAAGGAAAAATAAAATAAATTAATACAAAACATTTATAGTTTAGGTAAAAACCATGCTACATAACATCTTACCATACCCTAGTTAATTACCAAACTTAAAACAAATGTTGAGTAACTCTGTAACTCATGCATACCTATTAAAAATTGTAAAAAAAAACTGGTGTTCGGGAATTTCGGGACAATAAAGTGTAATTACTGGACGCGGGATCATACGCAAAATTCCGGGACCTTCTCACATTTCCCGGCCATCTGGCAACCCTAGATGTGATCCAATCGTTTGTTAAACTGTGGAAAAATTCTGTGTAGGTACTTTTTTTTTTGTTGCTCAGTGCAACGGTTCAAGATGTAGGTTAGGACACAATGGTGTCTTAGCGTGTGATTGATATTGACATTTTTGTGTTTTTTGCACTTCTGTGAAAATAATAAGTTAAGTAGAGTAGGTACGGTCTACTAATTAAAAAGTAGTTTGACTGGTTTTTTCACTCGTTGTGGCTTAGATTCTCTTTTGGAACAATTACTTTGTTTGGCGTGTCTGAGGAATCCTTGTAAAGTTGGATATATTTTTTAAATAAAATACATTTATTTCAGAGTAAAAATTATGTCCATATAATTACAAAATATTGTTCACAGGTGTAACAATAATTCACCATACTCGTTGTCCTCTTCAGTTGAACTCACATCATAATGTCTTAGGTTTCGTTGTTGCGTTCGTGGTCGTCTTCAGTCGTCCTGCGACCACGAACGCTGCGAAGTGTTCGAAACATCAGCAAAAATCAGGACCTAATATACGCGATTTAATCTGTTTAAACTTGTTTTATTATAATGACTGAGTTTACTGGTAGTTTCCTTCCCTTTCGCTTAAGAATAACATTAAGAAGCCGTATTCTCGTAAATAGTTCCGATTTGGTTTCGATATAATACCAATGCCATATTATATCAGAAATGGTATTCTCTTTTCCCTTTTGATGTTGTCATTGTAGGTACATGAGAACACCATTTGTGACTTATACGGCACTGAGATTAGGTATATCGAAACCAAATCGCAATTAAATTTTGAACATTCTTATTTACTTCTTACCTTCTAATTGGCCTTCTAGCTACCGTGTCACACCCGCGTCGATTGAAATTTTAAATCTCTATATTACGCCTCATAAAAGCTCAAAAAAATTACAGATAGTAATTGTAATTTTTGAAAAGGGTAATGTTAAACCGATATTTTTACGTGTCGATACGTAATTATGTGATTGATGTACCTACCTATACTTGCACAGCACTTGTTTGCTTCTTAACGTCAGACGTATCGTTGGGTTTATTATTTTGTGTAGTTCGAGTATGGTTACTATGAACCATATCTAACATATCGGTACGATTACGCAAAAAACCTAGCAAATCATCATCCGGCTCGAAGGACCAAATGTTAAATCGAGTTCTTTCTTTCGCTTGCCTTTTCGTATAGTTTCTAGGCTCATATAACGTTCAGGTGATGTAAATAAAACGTAGCAAAAATCATGGAGACAAACTTTTTAAACGAATTTGAACGAATTGACGAAAAACTATACATTTATAATGTATAGATGGTGATATCGCATCGATGTCCGATAACTGCAAAGTAATTGGCATTGAGTTGGAAATACTGCATAAGTTTTCCGATAGATGTCGCCAAACGCTCCTAAGAAGTGTAATACAACGGGGTCTCAAATTTCAGATGAGTCGGGCGAGACCCGGTAGCTCAGTTGGTTCAGAGCACTAGCCACGGTACGGCAGAGGTCGCGGGTTCAAATCCCGCTCTGGTCATGTGATTTTTGAGAATCTCTTATATATTTCACCAAAAAAAAGTATAAAAATCACTGAAGGTTCACGTAGGAAATTAAGTCTTCATGATACGACTAATTATGGGTGTAAACAGGTAGCTTAAAGTAATTACTATACATTAAACTCTTTACTACATCTACAAGACATTACTCAAGATATTCTAACGAACAAAAAATCCAGACATAGTCACAGTTTTAACTATAGCTGATATAGCCATGCATATAAAATCCACGAGAATATTGTCTATTCGTGTGGCGAGTAAAACGTCCGCTTCGGCGAGTCGACGTCACACGATAATTTGACAAGCAACGCCGCAGTATGGTATTATCTTCTATGCATCAGACACGCTTTGTCTCGCCGTAAGTTAACTATGGATAACTTTATACATTCATATTTGTTGTCTCATGTTTCCTTTATTCGATAAGGTGAGGGATAAATTCACTATACGGAACATAACCACAAATTAACAATTTTCGTATTTTCCGCTTTACTTGTGCTTTGAGACCTTGCTTCTTGTCAAAGGGAATAGCCTCAGATCATAGAAACAAGTGAGATGTGCCAAGGCGCTATTGAGCTTGACGCTTTGATACGGTCACATTGACCGCATAACAAACGTACACGCTGGCGACGAACCGAACACGGTCGATGATATAAATACAGTGTTTTAGTTTAGTGCTAGTGTTA
This sequence comes from Thalpophila matura, assembly GCA_948465475.1. NCBI lineage: Eukaryota > Metazoa > Arthropoda > Insecta > Lepidoptera > Noctuidae > Thalpophila > Thalpophila matura. Next base: position 1,343,797 of record OX419191.1, read on the forward strand.
AGTGACGATTAACAGTGTTAGATTGAGGGTGTGCGGAATTTTTAATGTGTGGGAGATCTTTATATTCACGAGGGGCGCTTGTAATTGTGTTGAAAAATGTACTAAAAGTGGCGACAGTTGTTCCCGTACTAATTTCCCTCAGATCATAGAAACAAGGAGATATGCCATCATCTCCTTGTTTCTATGATCTGAGGGAATAGCTCACTTTGTTCGGAGCTCAGGCTAAAAGGTGAACAAGTTGTTCAGTTAAAAGTGTTTTTACCAAAAAATATAATTAATTCTGAAAACAATATTTTTCCAACCCTCGTTGCAGGATATTCTATGTAAAAATTATCTAAATAATAAGTATTTAAAGCGTTTACATCCCACAAAGCAGCGCCATTTTTAGGTTACAGACCGTGTTATTTATGATTCATAATCACTAAAGAGGTTTTAGTCTTTAGTCATTATAATTAAATAATCATTATGTTAGCGTACAAAAGTTTTTGTTGGTTTTAAATCCAATAAAATAAATAAGGGTACATTCTAAGGTCATATAATAACGTTTTTAAAAACAAAACAGTTTTTATTCATTATTTTTATTATAAAAACTAAAACCTCATTGTTGATTATATACTCATAAATCATAGGTCATAAATGACACGGGTCTGTAACCAAACAATGGCGCGCTTTGTGGGATGTAAATGGCTTAAATAGGTACTTATTAATACGACTTTCTTTACATAGAATTTCCTGCAACGAGAGTTACATAAATATTGTTTTAAGAATTAATTATATTTTTAGGTAAAAATACTTTTAACCAAGCAGCTTGTTCACGTTTTAGCCGAGAATGGACGATTCCCTTTCATGGTTCTATGTCAACGGGAAGTACCTAAAAGGTTTTGATATATTTGCGAGTGTCAAAATATGCGGCATAAATGGCAGTATTTTTTTATTGTGTTGGCTTAGAAGCTTGAAAAATATCAAGTTAAATATTTGTTATTAATTTCCACTTGCAATACTTCTACGCGTTCCTGTGAGAATTGGTATTGACAAACAGACGGGCAATAGAGTGGTCTTGGTTCCTTGATTCTTCCTTTTTTTAAAAGAATTCTAAAATATATTATTTAACTTCAAAAGTACCGGTGATTATATTGCTAAGTATATAAACAGAGAGATATTTTTCAGCTATCTTTATTTATTAAAAACATAATTTTATTCATTAAACGCTAAAAATAACGCTCAAAATATTGACAATTGACTCATCTCGTCTATAAAAACAAAACAAAAGCTAGCCTTGAGTTTGACCTAGACTGAAATAACAAATTAGCCTGATATCATGTTACTACTACGCGTTTTCTCTTGCACAGTGCTATATTAGACATAATTGCTAGTTACTCCGTTAAAAAGTCATATCAGTAATTTTCCTGGTTTTACTACTCTATTTAGCTCATTGGGTGAGCAGTTAGTACTTTGTTTATTATCATCATTGTTGTGGTAAAAGACCACATAAGTGCTTTGTTCATTATAGAGCGAGCAAAGGAACTTGATTAATTTTCTAGTCTTTAAGAGATTGTTGTGTATGTATACCGGACAGAACGGGGCGGTACAGGACGGGACGGAACGGGACGGGACGAGACGGGACGGGATGGGACGGGACGGGACGGGACGAGACGAGACGGTACGGGACGGGACGGACGGGACGTGACGGGACAAGACGGGACGGGACGGGACGGGACGGACGGGACGTGACGGGACAGGGTGAAATGGGACGGAACGGTACGTCAACGAAATTTCAATATAAAACATTTATTGACTAACATGATGAAGTTCTCGAGTCTGTTCTGAATGTTTCAAATTTTCATTTTGTATGGTTTGATTTGGACATGAATAACGGTCTCGCCGATGTTGCTGTTACGTACCATCCAATATAAACAAACCGTGATGCTAAACATACGGTTTTGAGATTATTAGAAAAAGGATACAAAAATTTTTTTTTTTTAATTGAAATTTCGTCTGGTAGTTCCAAATCACATGCATGAGTAAAATAGTACCTATAAGTACAATCATATTGTAAAGGTGAATTTACGGAAGTTTCTAGAAGTTCTATCAATTTATGAACTGTAAGGAACAATGGCACATGAGGTCGTTGAAGCGAAACCTACACCAATTAATTGGTAAACCAGACAAAAGCAAAAGCTTGTACTAGCCGCATTATCGTAATAAGTCACTCAATATTCACACTATCATATTGACCCTTAACGCCATACAAGATTTTTGGAATGAAAGCTCAAGATATACTGGTGTTTCTATTAAGTACAATGACTATGTTGACCTCTAGCGTCATGTCAAATGTTCGGAGAGAGGGTTCAAGTTATATTTTGAAGTCGCTCACTACGCAGTATTGTCACCCATCATGTAAGTTTCTACGCAGTGTTTGTGTATTGCAGCCCAGGAAATTCAGTAAAACAAATATGGACCCTGTTGCGGCCATTGTATGTGCGTACAGCACATACAATGGCAACAATAGCTATAGGTACATGAAGGATTATATTAAAAAATTGCTTATAAAATATGTTTGAAGTACAATAACATTTGCTCAGTAGGTACTTTGCAAACAAGATAACAAAATAAAACCGTCTGTGTAATATTTAAATAATAGGTAGGTATATATATTATGGCCTATGGCATAGGGCAGGGCTGTCCAACGCACAGCCCGCGCGGCCCGCAGCTTATATTTGTGCGGCCCCCGACGTGTTTGTGATGTACCACAAATGCGAAAAAAACCCCATAAAATGGTATATTATTTTATTTTTATAGCATCAATTATTCAAAAAATTAAAACTACATGTTTCTGCTGCCCTTCAAGCTATTTAGTGATTCATAGTGGCCCCCGGTCGTATCTGGTTTGGACAGCCCTGGCATAGGGTATATAAATTACATATTTAAATATTACGCTGACGGTTTTTGACGGTTTTTGACGCAGGCATAGGGCCTATGCCATTTAAAATATAATACTCAACAATGAAGACAAATCTACGAGTCAACACCTCATAAAAGTCGATATCCATCAAGCCGTTTAGACTGCAGAGCTTGCGAAAGATATTGACATACCTACATACATTCATACAAAATAATATTCACTTGAAAAACATTACCCCCCTTCAGGAGCACTCGGGTAATAATACAGAATACTTAGCATGTTGCAAATTATTAAAAAAAATGCCGAACTATTGACAAGTTACGAAGAAACTGAACACTGCTGCCATTGGAGGCTGGTGGGTTTTGGGATCCTAAACCAGTGGGAGAAGAAATGTCTCTATTCTTCAGTAGACACAATTCTGATAAACCAAGCATGGGTCGCCGCGTGCTCGGGCAGAACAGATAACGATTTGATAGAAAAAACTTTGTCTAGTCTTTAGTAGAATAGATATAGAATTGGTCATGCTAAGCGTGAAGCTGTTAACTACAGTCTACTGCTGGATTTGGGTTCAATGAAGGGTTCACTCGTATTACCTAGGTTACCTAAAAGGTTACTAGACTTGTCCTTCTGCCTACCCTTGTATCGTTGCGAGAGTGCAGTGCGCGGGCGTTCCCTCGTTGCACTCATCATTAGATAATTCGAGTTAATCTGCGCGAGCGCACCAATAGGTGTGGGGTTCGGTGAACTGCTAATAAATTGGTCAAGTTGTTAGTTTAATGGCTTCATGTTTGTTGCCAGTTAGCGATGTTAACTGATGTTTGTTAGTGTGAGCGTAAATCTTAGCGAATTTGAGGAAAACTTGCCAAATATTCCAAGGTTAGGCATGTTATTTAAAAGGGATTTTGGGCTGATTTGCAAAATGGATCGTTCTATCGTATTAGTAAAAAAATATCAAAATCAATGTTTTAGACAGGTTAGTAGGTAATTACAATTACCTGTAGGTAGGTACCTAATTGTAATTATCCTTAGTGTAGGGTGGCTAATACTACGAAGAGGTTAAGCTGTATCTATGGTTCATCCTACCTGAATTAGATGAAATGTGATTTAAATTTAAAGTTGGACTTCAATCTATCAAACTGTGAAAACCACATTAAAATCCGTTCAGTGATTTTTGCGTGATGCACGCACCAACAGACAAAAATTATAAAAAATAAATAATTTTGGGCATGGTTACATCCAGTATTCTATGCCGACAATTTTTTCGAATATCTTCAATGCACTGACACAGCTATTTTTATTGTTTTTTTAATAATATACAGGGTGGAATTTTGTAATGCCACCTGAAGGGAAAGTACTCGTAATACTGAAGATAGAAAATTTTACTCAAAGAAAACATTCCTTTATTTTTGAATAGAAAGAAAACTGCATTCAAAGATTTTCGATAATTCGCTTGCCACACCCAGGAATTGAACCGATTAAAATCGGTAAAAATTACACCCCGTACTTTTATTGCATTGATCGTTAGGATCAATTATAAGGATGAAATCTCTCTAACATACTTGATTAATTAAATGATAGGAAAACCGTGAAATCTTAAATTATTAATTTATTACGGTTCGATTCCCGGGTGCAAGCGAATTTTTGAAAATCTTTGAATGCAGTTTTCTTTCAAAATGAAGGAATGTTTTCTTTGAGTAAAATTTTCTATCTACAGTATTAAGAGTACTTTCCCTTCAGGTGGCATTACAAAATTCCACCCTGTAGATATGCCTCACTCTAGTTCAGCCCATTTTCAATTAAAGTATGAGCACATTACAACAGTTATGGGAATGCAGGGGAAACTATAATTTTCGTGGTCCAGTTAATTGCCTATATCCGTTTTATCCGAACGATCACATTTCCCAGTAACTGAACCTTTTAATTTGCGAATTAACAAAAAACGGATGGAAATATAAATCATTTTTTGTACATAATAATGTCTTAGGTTTTCGCGATTATTACACATTATAATAAAACAAGTTTAAATGGATTAAATCGCGTATATTACAGATTTTTAAAACGTCATTTTGGAAGGTCAGGAAAACTCTGTAAAAATCTGTAATATACGCGATTTAATCCGTTTAAACTTGTTTTATTATAACATTTTTTGTACGTTTTTTGTAGCCGAAATCGGAGTGGGGCCAAAATTAAATTCCGCTAAATACTGCACTGCGCTACCAAAAATAACAGAGTTCAGCAAAATAACTGAGCGAATTCCTCATATTTTTTTTAATAAATGACTACTTCAACCTTTCAAAATAATATTTAAAATTAATAAATCATCCCAAAAATCTGAAAACTTAAAATATTAACCGCGAAGTACCAATCAACTAAAATAACATCAAAACACTCCTCAGAATTCCAAAAACGTTACAAAACAAACACGTTTTCTAAAACAATATGACACTTAACATAAAACGCACACAACTTACTCACAATTGCAATTTGCGCCAAAGTTTACGTTTACGTCTGACGGTCGTACAAATCCGCTTACATTTCACGTGTTTACGTTACTGGTTACGCGCCGTTTGCTCTGGCTATTTGCAGTTATTTATTGCGGATTTAAATGAGTGTTCTCTTTTCGTGCGTATGTATAGGTTTGTGTCTAATAGAATGTATTTTAAGCATGTGTGTATTAAGGGCAGTTATGGAATTACTTAGAGCATGAGCAGAAGTAACCTCTTGTCTGTTTGTTGATACCACCAACATATTGCAACCGCCAATTCGATTACTTACCTACCAATCGTAGTGATTATTATTTTCTCCTTTGTTTAATGGTGGATTTGAACAGACTGATATAATACGAATTATATTAATCGTATTTGCTAATTATGATGTGTCACAAAACCATATTTCAGATTTTTCGCCCCGCAAACTTCGGAGATAAGGGGGGGGATGGTATTTTTTTGGTCATTTTTCATCATATGTCGAAAACTGTGAGACATAAAATAAAAATATATTTTGAAATGTGCAGATCAAGCCCTTTCATTATGTCACTTGACCTAGTAACCCCACTTTGAAATTTTGGACCCCCAATCCGGCCCCTTTTGCAATGAAAATAAAAATATTTTTGGACTTTTTTCATTTGCAATAAAGTTGAACAAGCATTCTTTATAACTGTTCCAAATTTCAAGTCGATAGCATAAGTAGTTGCTGAAATAAGCAGGTGTGACAGACAGACAGACAGACGAAGTCGCACCATAAGGGTTCCTTTTTTACCATTTTGGTACGGAACCCTAACAAAACAAGAGATTGCAGTCGGGACCCATTAAATATAGATATTACCAGGAAATAGTGGGTCCCGACTGCATTTCTTATTTTATTTTCCTTTTTAGTGGTTTAATCAACACGAAATAAGACTTAGAGCAAACTGCGGTCCAGTTTTTTTTTATTATTTTTATTGCTTTTAAGATATATTAAGTACGGTATCTACTAACATTAGTTTCTAAGTTGTTTGTATACCAGAACCAAATTGACTTATACAGTTTATAATAACATAATAATGGTAATATTTAAAAAAAAAAAAAAAAAAAAAACATTTATTTCAATTAGACCATTTACAGGCACTTTTGAAATGTCAAACAATATTACAATAGTTGTCAGTCGGTTTGTCCGTTAGTTGAAGCTAGTTTTCCGTTCCAAAACGTAGATTCCTATGGAGAAGAACGGACAAGTAACTCCATGGTTACTCTCTTTCAATAAATTCTGTTACAATTTCTTTGATTACAGTGATGCCCTAATATGTGAGAACTATGTTTAGTAAGGTACAAAATAATAATAATATCAACTAGACAAGTGAAAAAACATTGTTTAGGCAGTCAAGAGATGACCAGCACCAACTGACAGCGCCCGTTCACGGACATGACGTGCGCATCAGCACCGTTCAACTCAACCATTTTGGAGGGAATCGAACGATCCAATACACACGCCACCGTCAGCGGTACCTTTAAGCGAGCATGTCATGCTCTCAACTGCCATACTACAGATAAGCTTAAAACTTAAATAGCTAGGAGCATGGCACTCACATTCACAATTAAAATTAAATTAAATGGCAAAATTCACAGACTGGCGAGTAATAGGTTGTGGGTTCAATACGTATTCACCCGTTGCACTATCGACGTTAACACACTTCTCGCAAGCATAATTATTTAGTTTAGTTGGACGGGTTAACAAGAATTTTAGTGAAGTGTTAACCTACATTGTTAGGAATCCGTACTAATATAATATATTAAGGTAAAGTTTTTTTGTTTACACGCGGTCGTAGTCTCTGGAACTACTACTTACTCGGATTCGAAAAATCTTTTTGTATAATTATGAGAGTCAGAATTATAAGGAACTAGCTTCCGCCCGCGGCTTCGCCCTCGTTTTTCGGGATAAAAGGTAGCCTATGTGTTATTCCAGACGTCCATTCCATCTATCTGTGATGATGATGTGGTCTACGATGGAGCACGCTTGCCTAGAAGAAACCGATTCACTCGTGACTTGAAGATACCCAGATTGTAACTGTTGGGAAACACCCATTCGGGCAGCGCATCCCACTGCTTGGCGGTTTTCACAATGAAAGTGGAATCAAAGCGCTTTGTTCGGGTTCTAGGTATATCTACCATGAACTGATGGCGCCTTGTCGTGCTTCTGGCCGCCCGATAGAAGAAAGGGCAGGAGGGAATTAGATCATGCAGATCTGAAGCACTCTCCGAAATGTATCCGGTAAAAAACCGATAGACTAGCATCAACTTTGCGCCGATGCTCAAGACTTTGGAGCTTGGTCTGAACAAGGCAGTCGTTGTTGATGAGCTTCGCTTCTCAATAGACTCCAACGCCTCAAGCTGATACTGGGCTGTGCCATCCCAAATGTGCGAGCTCCATGCACGAACGAACCTGTGCTTGGTACAATTGAAGCAACTGTTCCGACGTGAAGTACCGCCGCACCTTCGAGAGGATAGGTACCCAGTTTTTTAGCAGCCACTTGAGCTTTCGACTCAATATAGGAGCCAAAGTTGCAATAAAAGCCAGCCGGGAAAGCGGGATTGTCCGAAAGGGATACCGCTGACCCGGAACATAAAGGGCAAAGGAAGGAACACGGGTGGGTTTTAGTCAGTAAGAGTCTGACACCCCCTTCCGCTGCACCCTAGAGCGGGAGTGGTCATTTGATGATTTACCATCCTCAAAAAAAAAAAAAGTTGCAATAAAAGGGGATTTTTTAAGTATAACTGAACTTAGTCATCATGAAGAAAACTAGTTAATTGTGATGTTATTGTGTGGTCTACATAATAACATCACAATTCACTAGTTTTCACAAACATTTCACCACATAACTTATATACGTGCGCAAATAAAACTAAAAACGCAACAATCGCAGATGCTACGGGTGAGATCGACGCAAATAAACGCACGGAATTTACGACGCTCAGCGCACGAGCACGTGGCGTTTACTGAGTTTTTTTATTAGCGCAATAAGTGATGGTATTGTTTCGAATTTATGCAATTAAGCGTATTTATGTACACCGAATTTATTTATTGGTATGCAGGATAGGAAAACACGAAATAAACTTAATTATGTGTGGATAGGTAATTTAAATGATTAAAAGTTATTACACTTTCGAAAGACACTTTGTTTGTATGAGGGTTGGGTACATAAAACTAAAGAATAACCGGTCAAGTGCAGTTCAGTTCAGTTTTCAAACCGCAAACATAAGTATAAATATAGGTATAAAATACAAATACAAGTTATTTTTGCGGTTGGTAAATTCAAAACTGAAAAATAGCGGGTGCTACAATGTAAGGTATGACATACGTACAGATAGACAATTATGACAAAACTATAACAATCTTACTACAAAAAAGAGAAATATCTGTTGAGCAAAATGATAATATTTGCAATGAAAATAAAATATTTTTAAACTTTTTTCATCTGAAATAAAAGTGAGCAAGTGTTTTTTATAACTGTTCCAATTCAAGTCGATAACATTAGCAGTTGCTGAAATAAGCAGCTATGACAGACAGACAGAAGAAGTCGCACCATAAAAGTTCCTTTTTTACGGAACCCCAAAATATCCATTCCGACCTCGCCGACGAGGCCCGTCGCGACGTCCCCATCATGACCCGAGTCCGCCGCCGCGTATGACTCAGTCCCCTAACCGACCCTTGCTCGAGCCAGCCCGCGCTGAGCCTGTAGATTTAAATATGTCCCTAAATCATATTAATCCGTTCCAGCTAGTAGCCCCTCCCTCTAGTTGTCCTCCCCCCAGCGATGCCCTAAGCCGAGGTCCGTACCCCAGTAGGGGGTGCCCTTAGCGTGTAGTCGCTTAGTTTGTAGTTTACCTTAGTTTTAAGCCTGGCTGGAGGCATTTGTAAGTCCTCACCAGAAGTCCGCGTTAAGCAGTGACGGCTGTTAGAAGCCAACTGCGAGAGGCCCTGTCAAAAAAAAAAAAAACAAAAAAAAAAAGGAACCCCAAAATGTGGCTTCACTTCATAGAAGCGTCGCACCTCACGGGATTTGATTTGTAGAAACCAGGGGTGTAGTTATTCTAGTCGCCTAGAGCCTAGATAGTCACCTAGCGAGTGGATTAGTAAAACAAATATTTTAGATTGTTCGCGACCGGCCGCACTGCGTGCTTGGCGCCTAGCTAGTCGCTCATAGTCGCGAACATTCTAAAACGTTTGTTTCACTATGCTACTCATGCATAATCGGCCTATAATGTTCCCACTGCTGGGACACAGGCCTCCTCTGTGAGAGGGAGTGGGCCGTAGACCACCACGCGGGCCCAGTGCGGGTTGGTGGACGTCACATGTCTTCGAATTTATGGTTCTAGGACATGCCGGTTTCCTCACGATGTTTTCCTTCACCGTTAAAGCAAGTGATAATTAATTTCTAATACGCACATGACTTCGAAAAGTCAGCGGTGCGTGCCTCGGGATCGAAGTTGAACCATTCGCCGTGGGAGGCACATGGTTAAACTACTACGCTATCACTGCATTCACTATGCTACTCGCTAGGCGACTATTTAGGCTCTAGGCACTAAGCAAGCCACCTGTCTGTGCGTTCGTAGCCTTAGAGTCGCTATCTTCACTCTAATCAGTAAAATGCACCTGATAATAAAAAAAAAAAACATTTAAAATGGCAAGCGCCATGTTCGCGGGTTGACAGTCAACCCGCGATCATGGCGCTTGCAACAGCGTCGAAATATCGGGAACTCAAACAAACCAATAATCACGGAAGATATCCCGTAAGTGACATTTTAAATTTAGAGACAAGCCGTGAAAGCGTAAACAGTGTTTAAAAAAAACATTGATATTCATCAAACGAAATTGCTACAAAAAAGTATATCAAAAAGACATTTTGCCAAAAATACTATATTTAATAATACGCTTGACAGTGTCGGATGTAAACTCAACCCGTACACATAATAAGTGTCTGTCTGTCAGTCATCAAACGATTTCTCGGAAACGTAACACGACAAAGGGATTGTCACTTTGTGCCGAATTCGGTTTTATGGACGATAAATTATATGAGCCCCGAAATTGCGAAGTCGCGGAGGAATTAAAAATAATTGTGGGGCTTTAGTTGTGTAGGTTAAAACAGACGGAGCTAACTGTACTTTTACGTCACGAAAATGACGTTTTAAAAAAGTAATTTAGTTTTATGCCTTTTTTGAGGTAGTCTGAATTTGAGGTGTTTAAATTTCTTGGTAGGTATAAAAAGCCGCCCTGATTTGATCTGGTTGTCGACTAAAAGATTAGTTAAAAATGTAACCATCAGAGCAGAAGATCACCTCTGGGACCTCATATAGCTGTGACAGATTGCCCTAAAACTCCTCTCCCAAGATGCGCTAAAAATCTCGACGACTTCCCATCCAAGGGGTTAATTCTTTGTATATTGATTAAACTTATATTACAGCACTAATTGCTTAGTTTAATAATAGGTAATTACTTTATCAACTAAGTTAGAACTTTAGAACCATGTGACCATGACAGTGACCATTCGTCAAGCTACTTCACGTATCGAATTGAATTGGTGGAAGCAAAAATATTATTTATTTATTTAAATGCCTTAAGCTATTATGACAGGTCTTAACCTAATGCAATAGCTAAGTCACACACACAAAGTTAAAATTAAAACACAAAATAGGTACATAATATCCAGATTACCTTATAAAGATTGATTGTAACACAATGTGAACAATAGTACTTTTGCGAATTCACCCCAGTTACATGTAAAGATATCGTTATATTAAAACTTATAACTGAGTCACAATTGTTTAAACTAATTAATTATTAACTAATGATTTTCCAAAAAAATACTTTAAAAAGTAAGGCAAATCAATCTTGGCATTCAACCCAAGTTAGAAGTGACTGTTCGTCATGCTACTAAAATGTAACTTCGCGTATCGAATTGAGTTGTAGGAAGCAAAAATTTACATCTTTTCTGCTTTCTACCTCATTTGTATGAAACATATTTTATTTTACAATTTTACAAAAGGTTCTGTACATATATTTTTAAAAACTAGGAGCTTAAGCGATTCCACGAGTTTTTTATTAACTGTTAAGCCATTTTAAACAAAATACAAGTCGTAATTTGGATTTAAAAAGTTACTACAAGTGTGTACCTATAATTTATTTACTTACTAGATATTGCTACTAATTTTTTTGAGGTGACAGTACCGTTATTTAATGCTACTCCATAAAAAACCCAGGGCCTAAGAAAACATAGCTTTCCATTCAAATTTCATACTTAACAAATGCAAATGATGACGAAACATAAAATTTGTATTGCCAACAACCGCGCCGTGGGCTATTCTTTAGGTGCAACTGAAATTTTAAGGTAGGTAATAAGTATTAAAAAGTCCCGTTTGCTTTTCATTAGCACTCCGACAAATGTCTAAAGCTGAATATGAGCTACGTAACTTGGAATGAACTTGTGAATATTACTAACTTTAAAAGCTGTTGTCTGCGACTTCGTCTGCGTGAAAATGGATGAATAGAAGCAAGCCTATGTGCTTTTTCAGGTTCCAGACTAGCTCTTTGCCAAATTTCATCTAAATCCGTTAAGCCGTTTCAGCGTGAAAGAGTAACAAACACACATAAACTTTCGCATTTATTATTAGTGTGAAATCATTATGCATAATATGAATCATTTGGAAATATTTATTCAAATACCATTAGTTAAAGATGGTGGCTTGTTCTGTCAGAAATCACCCTTTTCTAATTATGAACGTGTGGAACCCAAAATCAACCGGTGCAATGTAAACTCTACATCGTGACGAATCGCAAAACGTTCAAGAATTTAACTAAACGCGGCGCTTTTGATGTTTAAATTATTATTTTGGTTTATTGCCCGTAAACGGTTGTTACTTGTTGGTTATCGCAACCTTCCTGGCTTTATTAGTTTGTGTCAGTAATTTGAGTAACTGTTCTGACTCCTGCAGAAGTCGGTAATAAAAGATGCGTTTTGAGTTTACCAAATTAGTGGAGATAAGGAAATGGGTACGTTTAACGGTTATGAATATTTTTATTAGTAATTATGAAAAATATAATAAACAACGACACAACGAATACGTTTCAGCACTTTCCGGAGAATACGTAAAACATTAAGAGAAATGAGCACGGCCCTGACTTACAAGTCCAGTGGAATGCGCTGCCGGAATGGGAGATCTGGGTGTCTTCAAGTCGCGAGTGAATCAGCTTCTTCTAGGCAAGCGTGCTCCATCGTAGACAGCATCATCAGGCGAGATGGCGGTCAAAGGCAAGCCTATTATTAAATAAAAATAATACATCCTCACAAACTTTCGCGTTTATAATATTAAGTAGAATAGGATGAGAAATATAAATAAAACCAGATGTCTATAAATTGCAACTGAGCAATGACTCGGCAGAATAAGAAAAGCTAATGAAGAATCAACCAAAATAATGGTGGCACAAATTTTCCCAATGATGTGAGAAAAAAAACCTTGGAAACAGAACTTCAAAATCATTCTAGAGCATCGGTTAATGTAGAGGTGTAATTTCTAGGAGATGAGATTTTCCTGTTTGTAAAATTAGTCCGATTCGAACGCAAATTTTATAAACAGGACAATCTCATCTCCCATCATCCTACATACACAATTAATCTTCAATTGACGCTTACGATGCGCACGCGACGCTTACAATTTCACGTTTATCTGGCCCAGATCAGCAGGCAAATTTCCTTTTGACTCATGTATCTGAATCATGTGTTTTGCTTCTAACGTTTATTGTAGTTGGACCTTCATGCGGAACTAAATACTGTTTGAAAGTATGCAATTTTGTAATGCATCAATGATATTTCCCTTTTGAGGTAGGTACTTATGCACAAAATGTGTATACAGCGTCACATAACAATTCCCTTCGAGGCTATGTCGGCTCTCCTGAATGGCAATATTATGTTACAGTACCCGGCAATAAATATTGCACATCGAGTTTGCGAAAGAGATAATCGGCCAGCTTCGGCTTTGTAGAGCGTCGTATCCGTCACTCATACCTATGTGACGTTTTGTCGCCGACTTGTTTATTAGATACCAGACTGTTAGTGCTTCGTGCGACAGAGATGACGCTCTATAAAGTCGAAGCTAGCAAACATCTCTTTCTGAAGCTCGATGTGCATTATTTACTGCCACGTACTGTACAACGTTTTTAACGGTGTTGGAAGGTTTTTTTCAGCACCAATTCTCGTTCACCACTTTCAGTTTCTCAGAAATTACTATAACACTTAAACCTAAAAACAAAGAAAGTTTAAAATCTGGACAAAGTGACAGACCGAGACCTGGACAAAGAGCTGACACGAGAGAGGAAGAAAGAGATATAATATTCAATATTGTTCTTATGAGAGATGGGGCAAAGCGGGATATCTCGCTCAAATCTGGAGCAACCCAACTGGGGAAGTACCTCCACCTTACAAAATACTAGGTACAGCCAAATAACGCTACTCTTCGGTAGTGTTTTGTTTCTGTGGTGAGTATTATCGCCAGAGCTCCTGAGGATGCGCTGTGTTGACAGCGGAGGACCTGCTTGTCCTCTTAGCTGTCGGCACAGCAAATCCTTATTTTAAAGAGTCAGCAGCGCGCATGTGATTCTCGGTGTTGCAAGAGTATCATAAGCTACGGTTGCCACCATTATCATTTAAAAAAAAATGTCCATTGCAAGATCAATTGCATCATCTCGCTTTCAGATTCGCGGAAGACTCTTAACTGATTAAGCAATTACTAAAACGAGTATCATCTGTTTCATGTTATCAGACACGCGACTTTTTTCCACGAAGTTTCGACTTCAGTTTTCCTCATGCTGAAAACTGTGGGGGATTCCGATGATGAGTCTAACCATATGTGATGGGGTGACTAAACGGAGGCAGTGTTGCGTGTAGTTGCTTAGTGATGAGAGATTTCATACTTGTGTGTTTATTGCATTTTTTTCTCATAATGTGATGTGGAATTTTTATGCATTAACGGTGTGTTTAGCAGGATTAAGAATAATTGCGTATCTGGGTCCAATATTATGTATTTACTGATAAAATAAGAAGCGATACAGTATTTTATCTGTCTTGAAATGTCAGCCAGATTATATTATTATATGGTACAATTGGTTCTACTTTATTATGGTATTGGAGAATTCAAAAACGTTTCGATCAAGATATTATCTTGGAAACTTCTTCTGCGTCTTGAGCACGGTTCCGTGATAGCACTGGGTTGTTTATCAAATGTGCTGGAAGCATACATTCAGACTTCGGCCCTCCCAAATTGCGGTTCAACATTTTGTCAGTAATAATCCCATATGTGACTAACACAAACCAATAACAACAGATGACCTGAGATTTGACAGCAATTTACTAATCAGGGTTGACCAAGCTTTCAGAAACTAAGAGTTAAGTCTTTAAAATAACAGAAATAAATGAGGTATCTTATCTTTTTTAACTTTTTTAACCTACATTTGCCTCTTGACACTTACAATGATCATAAAAACTAGTATTTGTCAAGACTATACAAAGCTAAACGCTGTAGCCATTACAAGCACCTTTTATCTAATTACTTAACTCCATAATTAGATGGGAGATTGTTTACAAGTTAGTTATTAATTCCGCAGTTTAATTATTATCAATTACACCCAGTCGGTTACATACGGCTATTGTTTTGCATAAATAAACGATTTGAAGTAGGTATTAGTTGAAATTATTAGCCGATTACCATGTGCGCAATACTAAGCCAATAAATAATAATATAGGTAATTGGTCGATATTAGTACCTAGATGAAATTGGTTTACAAGACCTATCGATTCACACAATTCCCGCCCGTAAAAGCTAATAATATACGGGTCACAATGGAGTGAAGGGAAAACGCTTGCAACACCGAATATCCCATGCCACCAGTATCATCGTATGAAAAAAAATATATATATATACATGTATATTTAACTTTTATTTTTACAAAAGGACGAAAAAAACACAACCAACGCCATCTATCAACCGCTTTGTACAACCAGTTGTATGCACATAATTGCGATTTAAACATAATAACGAGTACGGAAAGTAAACACTGGTTGACCTCGGGTTATCGAACCCGTAGTACTATAATACCTACCGCGCACATACCTATACATAACATCAACATTAATTATTATACATTGGTAGGCCTGCGTTTTATTTTTTAATATAAAACCGACGTAGTAAATAGCTTTGCGGACGCTAAGGGCCAAGTTCACCGACAAGATAACAGTCCGTTAAATTGGAAACAGCTGTTTATCACATATTTTTCTATACAAAAAGTCATGTTAAACGGCCGTTTTCAATTAATCGGACTGTTATCTTGGCGGTGAACCTAAGCCTAACTCGTGTCGTAGTTAATATTGGTTACAATTTAAAGCTTTAACTTACCTACCTGTCTTCATAAGGAAACCTAAGTAGGTAAAGTCACGTATCCACTAAAAACATTTATTTTGTATTTAAACGAACATAGTAGGTACGTAGGTAGTATACAAACAATATTTACATGTATCTGATACAACAATTACTTATTGTAGGTATCAGAAAACCTTTTTAAAATCTTATCCAATATTAATCAGGAGAACGGGAGACTTGCTTGACGTGCAATCCAATGGCTTTCCAATATCTGTTGGCGTTCACCAAGGCTCGGCTGTCGAGACCGCTGTTGGCGAATCCAATGGCTTTCCAATATCTGTTGGCGTTCACCAAGGCTCGGCTCTTAGCCCGTTCTTGTTTAACGTGGTGCTCGATGTAGTTACGGCAAACATCCAAGATCAGCCTCCATGGCTAATGATGTATGCCGATGACACCGCCCTTGTTAATCAGAACAAAGCCCATCTTGAGCGCAGAGTCAACATTTGGAAGGACACGCTGGAAAACGGTGGTCTGAGACTAAATGTGGAGAAGACTGAGTACATGTCCTGTGGTATCACGGTTTCAAACACCATCCGAATAGGGTCGGACCTGATCACAAAGTCCGATACGTTCAGGTACCTTGGATCCGTGCTGCACGAGTCTGGCAACGTGGACGACGATGTCCAAGCACGTATAGGCGCGGCTTGGGCGAAGTGGCGCGAGGTAACAGGCGTTGTGTGCGACCGCAAAATGCCTCGGAAGCTCAAGGGGCAGATATATAAATGCATCATACGGCCTGTCCTCCTATACGGCGGCGAATGTTGGCCAGCACTAAGCAGACACACTCAGGAGCTTCGCGTCACGGAGATGAAGATGCTAAGGTGGATGAGCGCCTTAACGCGATCCGATCGCATACGCAACTCATTTATCCGAGGTAGTCTTGGTGTCCGTGACGTGGGGACGTGGTGAAAAACTGCAAGAGCGTCGTCTGCGATGGTATGGCCACATCATGCGCCGCCCTATGGAGTACGTTGGTCGAAGATGCATGAATATGGCTGTCCTTGAGGCTAGGTCCCGTGGTAGCCCTTGCAAGCGCTGGCTGGACGTCGTCAAGTCCGACATCAGAGCCAATGACCTGACTGAAAAGGATGTTGAAAATCGGGCAAAGTGGAGGAAGCTCAGTTGGAAGGCGGACCCTGGCAATAGCCAGGATTAACGCCAGGTGGAAGAAGAAGAAGAACGAGAAACTTGTATATCTCCTAAACTGTCGGCACAGCAAATCCTCATTTTAAAGGGTGGCAACACTCATAATGACACTCGATGTTGCATGTGTTTCTTGAGTTATGGTAACTGCTTACTCAGGCAGGTACCGCAGGCTGGCTTGCCACCAAAAAAATCCAAAAGGAATCCTTTTTTACACAAAATAAAGAATGCATGTGCAAAATAATTGTGCATGCCTACGTGCTATTAATATATCCACATACCTACGGTTATATGCCTATTGTAGATAACGCAGGGATGCGTCATCGATTGGTGCGAAAAATTGAGATTTGCACGCAGTTTATTTTGTTGTTGAGCTGTTTGATTACGTTCAAGGATTTCGGTAAAGGTTGACTATGGCTGATTCCTGTTTTATTAACGCCTAGAATAAACCAGAAGACGCCTTCTTTGACTTTGGAGATTTTGTTTATTTTTCCTTGAGAGGGATTTATAAAAAGATTTTGGATTCAATGTCAAAGTCTCAAATCAATTATTTCAATTAGGCCATCAGGCTGACCACGTGCGGACGGCGGCGAGTGGACCACTCGTGGACGGCGAGTGAACCACTCGGTGACCACCCTTTGCTTGCACGCTTGCCTCCCGTTGCCCACGCGTAGGTCCCGAATGGATCGCGCGCTGTCCGCGAGTGGTCACTGGTTGACACGCGGCATCCAACTATGGACCACCTGTCGATGATGAGTGGACATCGAGCACGAGGTGGTGCTGGTCGGAGCTATGACCTGAATGCTACTGAAGCTAAATTTCACCTGAACTATAATTTTAAATCCTTCACAGACGCCTGAAAAACTTGAATTTTAAATCCAACGTATCAAATTACCTATAGTTTTCCTTAGCCACAAGTACCTAGTCAATCAACTACCTACACAATGTAATACATAATATTATTATTATTTACTTTCACAACTAATCAATCAATATAATTTTCCTTCTACGCGTGCCGCGTGTTGATCACCTGACTATCAATCAATTCAATTCAATTCTTTATTGCATTCCATAATATACAGTAGGTGGTAGGCTTAAGATTAGATCGAATTATGGACCCTGTCGGGCACAGCAAAGTATAGTAGGAGAGAGGAAGATCACTTTACTTTTAAAATGCAATTAATTATATATAATTATAATTAATTTAAGTATATTAATTTGAGATCAATGATTATTTATTATTGCAGACATTTATTATATTCTATTACATTTTTATTATAATTTATTTTTGTTGCACGGGACTTTACAAAGTCCCGGACCTTTCGGAGGCGTGCGTGGGGCCGAAGCCAACACGTAGAGGCCCTTTACAACAAACTTAAAATATATAAAATGTAATGGTGACACAGCTGGCGATTATCCCTGTACGCACTATATAAATGCACCCAAGGACAAATCCCATTTTTATTTATTATTATTAAGCTAATTTAAGTATATAAATTTGAGATCATTAATAATATATCATACGATACTTGCGCACGCGCTTATTGCGTTCTTTATTACGCTGCATAGTGGTAACGATATTTTATCGTACGGAACCTAAAGAATAATTATTATGTATTACTTGTCTAAACCCTGGTTTGCTTGGCAGCAGAACCGAATTGATTTTAATTTTATAGATAGGTACTAGAACTTAATATGGATGCGTAAAATCATGTCTAGATCCATTCAAATCCTTCGTGCTCCTACGCAGTTAAGAGTTATACATACAGATCGGAAATGTTCGGGTTCGCTCGTGCAATATCGGTAGATATTGCAAGGTAATTAGAGTGCACTTGCCCTTATTCGACCTCGTGAAGTACTCAGAATAAGTTGTTGTTTTTTTTATATGGTTTCAATGAAATAATATAATGGTGTTATTATAATTTGTATTTTTAGAGGATGTACCCGTTTTTGACATCGCCGTTTTTGGTTTTGCTGTAGCCTCTAATTTGTTGAAAAGACGGGTTACTGAGAGGTTTAGTACGCTGCTTTTCCTACCAAGTTATTTATTTAGATAAATTAAATAGCAACAATAATATAGATGAGAAAACGGTGAAGAGCGTTTTTAGGTACTAACTCCACAATTCTCGTAGGATATCCGTTTTGCGCGACAAGGACGGAGAATTCCCCCTCCAAAAATTTGTAAAGCTTGTATGTAGTTCCTCTATTTTTCTATATAATTTTATGAACTTTTAAAACATGATTTTCTTTTTATTCATTCACTAGCTGTTCCCCGCGGTCTCACCCTCGTTGCTCGGCTCCTTAGGGTCGTAGCCTGATTTTAAATAGCCATTACTATTCCTTAAGAATCTGGCTATCATATACAAAAAGATTTTTTCGAATCCGACTGGTATTTCCAGAGATTTGCACATTCAAACAAACAAACTCTTCAGCTTTATAATATTGGCTATGTAAAATTCTTGTAGGTACATTTTGACAAATAGGTCATCTTTGCTTAAGTGACTTTGATGCTGGTCGTATTTATTAAAAACAACATGCTTACAATTAAAAAAAACGCTATCAAACTTGGTTTTGTTGCGGTTTATACACCAGGAATAATATTTTATGATAGTCAATTGTTTTTGTAAGCTGCGAATATTGAGCGGTTGTTTACTAGAAGTTCGGCGTATTCCGTGTATTAGTAATGTTTTGATCTGATCTGCGTTTCAATGTAAATAACTCAGATCATATTGCTATGATGGCAAAGGTCCTTTTTCTATAGAAAAAGCAGGTTTGCCATCATAGCAAATTAGTACGGGAACCACTGTCGCCACTTTTAGAACAGTTTGCAACACAATTACAAGCGCTCCTTGTGAATATAAAGAATTCCCACACATTAAAAATTCCGCACACCCTCAATCTAACACTGTTATTCGTCACTCATCACTAGCACTAAACTAAAACACTGTATTTACATCATCGATCGCGTTCGGTCCGTCACCAGCATGTACGTTTTAATTATGGCCTTGGCACATCTCCCTTGTTTCTATGATCTGAGGTAAATACTGATATGTATTGTATGCGGAAACAGCTTTTTACTACTGCTTATTTTTACTATTTTACGAGTGTTGTACAAATGCATTGTTTTTGTTTGCACGTGTAATCTGGAGTATATGAATATTGTTATGAGTCAGTCTTTATTCTGACATTGTTAGATTTGATAAATTTGTTTCAATCGATTTCATAAACGCGATCCAATTTTATTGATTTGATAAACGCGAATCAATCGATTTAATAAGGTTGTTTCGATCTGTTTAATACACTCGATTCGATCGATTCGACAAACTCGATTCGATTGATGTGATAAACTTGATTCGATCGGTTTGATACTTAATTCGATCGGTTTGATAAACTCGATACGATCGATGTGATTAACAATATAATCTTAGAATCAAAAAACTTGAGTGAGTCATCTCCAAGTATTTCTCCCAAAACCCGTCAGATCAGTGGTTCCTAACTTTTTCATTCTTGTTATTTTAAACCTATTTTATCTACCTATTTTAAACCCAGACAGATAAATACATAGATAAATACATATTGCTGTCACATCGTCAATTTATTACAAACACTCTCAACCAAACAAGAGTTCCCAGTGTCAAACTCTCGAAAGTGTAGACACAGTCGACACCAACACATCGCAGATTGTACCGTGTAATAATACTTGCAATTAGAGCAAATAGCAGTTGCAAGTGTCATCGCGCTCGCAGACACTCTACACGCGTAACGTGACACTTGGAGTGTCGGGCGCTGTGCACCGTGGCCGGAATTGTACACGGTGTGGATAAAATGTCTTTTTTTTTTGTTTTTATGTCTGGTAAAAATTCGAATATGTCCTGGCTTTATGTAGTGCCGTAATTAGCCATTTAGGCGCCCAGTGAGAGCTTATATAATTGCACCCTTGAAAAATGTTCTAACCTGATAGGGGCGCGTCTACGTAATACTTCACGCGATAAATCATAGGTGTATGTATGTATGCTACTAACTACCATGCATGACCCAAAACTCGGTCCTGGTGTGGTCATTTCTGCATCCCTCCAAGGTTTGCCCCTTGTGCCTGGACACCGCTGCATCACCCTAATTACGGTAGTGGCTTTAAGTAATGATTGTTTTGAAGGATTTAATTGGGTATCAGCCATGACGTTGTAAGGACACTATAGGCTGATAAAATAATGCCTACTAATTCCTAACCAAATGTGAAAAAAAGTTTGTTTGTTTGTTACCTTTTCACGTCTAAACCACTGAACCGATTATCATGAAATTTTGCGTGTACATTTTCATGGGTTCAGAAAAGGACATAGGGTACCTTTCATCTAGAAAAAAAGTACTGTTCTCGAGGGTAAGAACAATAACTTTCGACTGTCACAATTGCTTTAGGACGCTAGATGGCGCTACGTGTATGTCACGTGGATGGAGTCGTGGGAAAGTGCTAGTAATCAATATTTTTCATTAGGTACAGAAGAACTTCAAGCGATACTGCTGACGCTTTAATATTCGAGTTGTTCTGTACCTGACATTATATAAGAGCGCATGCTCAAAATAAATAATAATATGACCTTTCAATTCACGCAATGCCCGCTAAACAAACAATTACAGACCCTATTCATAAGAAACTTACTAACATCAAACGTCACACATTCAAAACTTACACAATACAGTTTTGCAATAAACAAAACTTTCACTTCAACAAAAGAAAATAAAACTAAAATAAGGAAACTCCTTTTTTCCAAACACATGTTGTGGTGCGCACAGTGCGCTCGGTCTCTAGCGACGACTTACGCCATAATCTGTCTTGCTATTCAGCTCAAAGCTGGCGTGTTCAGGTACATTCTTGAAATTCAGCCGCTGAAAGTAGAATTTCAGAGGACATTTCCAGAACTGGTTTTGCACGATTTTTATTTTTTTGTTTTACCTTGTATATTGACTTTTTTTTAAGTTTTAAGGACTTCAGTCTGCAAGCGGAGTTTGTAAGGATATATAAACTATAAGGAGGTAGAACTATAAATAAATAGTATAGAAATCCGTAGCTGGGTTTTAGATTTTTAATTTTTCCATCTTTATGGTGTAGGATGGATTTTTATAGCATGCTAAAGCAGAAAAGAACGTCATTTTAATCCCTTAATCTTAACGTCTTGCAAGCGTGGCAATTATAGCAATAACCCTTCACAGTGTTTACTGTGTAGGCTTTTACAGGTGATTAATTTTTAACCAACTTCAAAAACAAAGAGGTTCTGTAATCGCCCCATTTGTATTGTGTGTATGTCCGCGATTTTCTCAAAAACTATTAGACCCATTTTTGATGATATAATCTATGAACTTTCAGAAAAGTTTTAGTAGGTATTTAATACTTATGTATTACGACGATTACCTTATGGTAATCGTTGTTATGTACGAAGTTATAAACATAATTAATGCACCTACTTATTACATAGGAGATTTATGAAAGTAATCGAACTCGAGATAAAATACCTACTAAAAAGGAAAAATAAAATCTTTTCCCAAAAAAAAAAAATAACTGACTTCACGTTACAAAACAGTGAAAAATACTTTCAGTTTCCGAAGTCAGTGGCAAAAAAAGCAATCTAAACTAGCCACCGTATAAAAGCTATGACCTAAACCTAATAGCTATTATAGATACCAAATAAACATTAATTGGTACATAGACTGATGCAAATAACAAAATAAACCAACTCATATTTATACAATTATTTCCATATTCCATACATAAACAATAGACACGAGTTGTTTTTAATTAATAAATGGAACGTATTTTGTTTTTACAGTTATCAATAATTGCGGTTACCAGCATTCTTACTGGATAGGTATTATGGGCTAGCGGCATGATCAAAGGCATACCGACAAAGAATACGCAAAGTAATAGATTCGATAATCTAATTCTGGAATGTTTTGGACATTTATATTTAAATGTATATTCAAATTTTAAAAAAATGTTAATTTGAAAAATGACCATAAATTATTCTTTTACGAAACTGCGACGAGATATTTTAGTGAAGTTGATTTTTTATTTATTAATTTATTTCTTGCAGGGTCCGATTGAAGTTGACGCTGACCTTCTCAGAAATTAAAAGAAAATGGCTTTTTATATCTATCAATGTTTTTCCTGCTTTAGACATTGTATAACTAAATCTCCCAATTTTTTCTGCTTTCAAATCCAGTGCTTGCCTTATTGGTTAGGCATAAACTCACACAACATTGTACCATCGTATCTACATGAAATACTTGCTCAACTACTCAGCAACTGAGTCACACTGCACAGCTGCGGTCGAGCCACATTAACAGATAGTAATTTTAATTTAAATCTCTACACACAGTTGTTGGAAAACTGCGGTGTCTGTATGTAATTGTTTACATTACATCGTTATTGACTTATCTCTGTGACCTCATTATCTCCTGGTACTATTTGTTGCTAATATACCAGCCCATCTTTTTTTTGACATGGTCATATTTGTTGCTAATATACCAGCCCATCTCTTTTTTGACATGGTCATATTTGTTGCTAATATACCAGCCCATCTCTTTATTGACATGGTCATATTTGTTGCTAATATACCAGCCCATCTCTTTATTTGTATGGTCAAAAAAGGTGTCAGGAAAGAATCTAGATGAAAACCAGCGCCAAGTTCTTATGCTAGGTAGGTATTTAAGCTGATCTGGACACCTTGATTATTTTAATTAGTATAACATTTTCCATTAAAGTCTTGTTTTTTGAATGACTTTACGTAATGATTAGGATAAGCCTTTCATAAAAACGATGATTTCACTAAAATAGCTCTAAAGTCAATTGCCATCTCTATTCTTTGACAAAGATAGTCGTATTATTAATCAGTGATTAGGTAATGCCCGTGTTCACTAACACTAGGAGATTCCTAAATGTAGTAATGTGCCTAGACTAACTACCTACACTAGGCGACAACTATGGTTACTATCCATGGTTGTCACCTAACGGATGGTGACATTAAATATATAAGTGATTCTCAAAAATCATATGACCCGAGCGGGATTTGAACCCGCGACCTCTGCCGAACCGTGGCTAGTGCTCTGAACCAACTGAGCTACCGGGTCCCGCCCGGAGGTCGCGGGTTCAAATCCCGCTCGGGTCATATGATTTTTGAGAATCACTTATATATTTAATAACTTAATATAAGCATAACATGGCTTTGACATGTTTCAAATTCACAAAAAAATATACATTTAGGATGGTGACATGTTTTTTTGCGCTAGGTAACTCCTTTCAATACTTATGCAAAACATTTAGGAATCTCCTAGTGATAGTGAAAATGGGCATAACAATTACAAGTTTTTGGAACGAAGTTCTTTAACGCGGGTTACGTACGAGTGAACTGGGAGAAATTTTACGCGATGACGGCGATGACGTTTTCTGCCATTTCGCTTTTATACCTATTCAACAAATTAGCACTCGCGCCTTCGGTCTGTATCGATTACCTCAAAAACTACTGGACGGATTTTCATACCTACGGTTTTCACCAATGGAAGGACACATTTTCATTTTTCGAGGAAGGTTTTGTATATAATTTATAAATGTTTTATATATTTCAAGTAAGGGAGCTAGTCGTCTAGCAACATTTTGCAACCACCAATCCGTTTACCAACCTCGATTATGCCTTTCGTTGTTCATTTATACAGTCTCCACACTAGTGTATTTATTCTATAGTAGACGCTTACATGATACAGATAATTAGCAATAAATCTTGCCACCATAAGGGCCGTAAGATCAATCGTAGTAAGAGTTTAATCTCCCGTATTCGATTGTTTCTTTGGGTTTTTGTATTAGAAAACAATCGAAGACGGGAGATTAAACTCTCTTCCGTGGTTAAGCTACGATTGATCTTACGGCCCTAAGACGCTAAACTCGGCCGCTTGCTTACCTCAAATTGTAAAACCACGTACCCAAGCCGCGGCTAATTTTACAAATGAAATCTAAACTCGGTCAGTCCGTAGCTGCGTGGATTACTCACGAACATTACGGTCTTGTTGTGCCAAAAGGACAAAACAGGAACTTAGGACCAAAAGACCGTTTCGGTATTAATGGTGCGCGGGATGTGCGCAGAAATTCGTGGATTTTAATGTTTGTGAGTAAGGTGGCGTATATTTTGTTTAATGAGTTGTTTATTTGTGCAAGTGGGCGTGGTCTAAATTTGACCATAATTCATTATTTTTTTAAGTTTATTTGTTTAAACATAAATAGGTACCTATTAGCTTTTTGCACTTCTTCTACATATAAACCTTTAATTATGACACCGGCCAAGTGCGAGTCGTACTCGCGCACCGAGGTCGCGCACCGTATCAGTTTTGGACGTATAAAGTGAAAAAAACCGGACCGCATAACAAACTTTGTTTTTGAAGGAATTTTGATGATTTTGAAAAAACTACGTACTAGATCTCGTTCAAACCAATTTTCAGTGGAAGTTTACATGGTAATGTACATCATATATTTTTTGTTTTATCATAATCTTATTTTAAAAATCGGGGGACACACATTTTACCACTTTGGAAGCGTTTCTCGTGCAAACTATTCAGTTTAGAAAAAAAATATATTAGAAACCTCAATATCATTTTTAAAGACCTATCCATAAATACCTCACACGTATGGGTTAGATGAAAAAAATTTGTTTTATGTTCAGCCGGCCTAGCATGACCACGATAGAAACGGGTTTTGTCTACATAGAAATAGACAAAGTGACAGATTGTAGACCGTTTCATTCATAAAATGTAGAAATGTTTCTACAATCTGTCACTTTGTCTATTTCTATGTAGACAAAACCCGTTTCTATCGTGGTCATGCTAGGCCGGCAGTTCTGTATGTGGAACCCCAAAACTTTATTGTTTATTTTTTTTATTTTTGTGTAAAAATCTGCGGTTCACAGAATACATCTACTTACCAAGTTTGAACAGTATAGTTCTTATAGTTTCGGAAATAAATGGCTGTGACATACGGACGGACAGACAGACAGACAGACAGACAGACATGACAAAACTAGAAGGGTTCCTAGTTTTACTACGGAACCCTAAAAAGGGGTACAAACTTACAAAGTTTTCTCTTTGCATAATACATGACTGAAAAATATTCGGAATTTTAAGTACCAATACCATTTATTCTTTACGAGTATTTCACTTCTTTTGGTTACAATTTCTACAAGAAGATGGGCACTTATTTTTAGCCAAGGACAATTTAACACGTCTTCAAGGATGTGGGGGTTTGTGTGTGTGTGTGTGTGTGTGTGTCTTTAATTCCTGGACTTAATTGTTCTGTGTCAGGAAGATAGTCGAGTAGTAGGTACCAGGTGTTAAGATTTCTTAGAAGTTGTGATTTTAATTAGTTACTAGCCTTGTTGTAATTTTCCGCGCGGAGAATGGGAGAAATAAATTATTTATGATTTGTAATCTATAGGTACTAATATCATAAAGAGGTACAGTTTGTAAGTTTGTATGTATAAAGGAATCTCCGGAACTACTGATCCGATTTTGAAAACTCTTTCGCTAATAGAAAGCTGCCTTATCTCTGACTGCTATGAGCTACTTTTAGTCCTAAAAAAATCCACTACAAAGAAAATAATAATTTTGGTTTCGGAAGTCGGTGGCTTTGGTTTTTGTTTGCTTTTTTTTGCCACCGACTTCCGAAACCAAAATTATTATTTTCTTTGTAGTGGATTTTTGAAGTCGGTTATTTTTTGTTAAAAAAGTTTTTTATTTTTCCCTTTTTAGTTCTTTATCCCGTGTTAGATTACTTTCACGAATTCGTTCAACAGTAAATCTTCTACGGAGTGTGTACATTTATGCCTATAACTTTGTACATAGGAATGATTACATAATGTATAATATACTAAAACCTTCCTGAAAGTATGTAGATTACGTTAGTGAAAACCCCATCCAAATCGAATCAGTAGTTTTTGAGAAAATCGCGCACATACAAACATACATACATACATACATACATACGTACATATTTACATACATACATACATACGGGACGAATACAGAACCTCCTTTTTTGAAGTCGGTTAATAAAAAATATACATTTCCTGTGAGTCACGCGGACGAAATGGCGGGCAAAGTGCTAGTCAATGTAGGTATAATAATTTAGTCGTATAGAGATTTATCCCCTTGCTTATAAAAACTTTTCACTTATAGACGATGATTAAATGAAACAGCTCTTATGTCAGTTATCATCTCTATTCATTGTCATATATACAAATGATAAGGATGGTTGTATATTTAATCAGTAGTTAAAGGCGAATATTGTTTAAAAATCGCACCGCGATTTTGCGACTTTTTTGCAGACGATACGCAATGATACATTCAAGCTCATTTCAGACTACGCTATACTATATGGTATAGCGCATGCTATATAGCATCGATACCTTTAGGTTCAAAGGGCGTAACCACCATTTTGAAAATAATGAGACCAACCCGGAAATCGCGAAAAAAAATCAGCTGTTCCATACATTTATGTTCACATAACTCAACAAAATGTATGGAACGCTGATTTTTTTTTCGCGCTTTCCGGGTTGGTCCCATAGTAAAAGTTGTTCATAATGATGAGTATTTAGTGGCTACATCGCCGGAAGAAAGCGATGAAAATGTCAACATGTATAGCATAGCGTAGTCTGAAATGAGCTTAAAATGCGCAGTTTGATGAGCAACAACTGACAAGATCTGTTTCCCGTCACCGGAATGATCATCAAAACAATTGGGAATTATACACACACGTTAATGTCATAAAGCAGGATTAAATCCATAAATAAATTGGCATCATTTTAAAGGATTACTCACACACGTGCACAGTGTGAGTGTGTGCAAAAGGACCAATGTGAGTTATACTTTATTTGATGCCAATTAAGTTTCGATTTTATTTGCAAAACATTTTAGTAATGTAATTTTCCTTTTAGATAGAAACTAAAGTAGACGAAAACAAGATTAGATTAAAGCTAATATTTGAGAATAAAACTAGTTTTAAATAGGTCCAGCTAGATCGAAACTAAACATTGCCTTGAGTAGCTTAGACCAATATTTCGGTAAAGTACATAATAATATCTACTAAATTAAATACTTAAGTAATCTGATTGTCTTCAAAAATAAAATAAATTTAATAAAAACTTTTTTAACTAAAAATAACCGACTTCAAAAAGCCACTACAAAGAAAATAATAATTTTGGTTTCGGAAGTCGGTGACTTTGGTTTTTGTTTGCTTTTTTTGCCACCGACTTCCGAAACCAAAATTATTATTTTCTTTGTAGTGGCTTTTTGAAGACGATTATTTTTTGTTAAAAAAGTTTTTATTTTTCCCTTTTTAGTTTATCTCGCGTTAGATTATTTTGACGACTTCGTTCAACAGTAAATCTTCTACGTAGTGTGTACATTTATGCATATAACTTTGTACATAGGAATGATTACAAATGTATTATATACTAAAACCTTCCTGAAAGTACCTATGTAGATTACGTTAGTGAAAACCCCATCCAAATCGAATCAGTAGTTTTTGAGAAAATCGCGCACATACAAACATACATACATACATACATACTTACATACATACATACATACATACATACATACATACATATGGGACGAATACAGAACCTCCTTTTTTGAAGTCGGTTAATAAAAAACACAGACCACCTAGTCATGAAGTCAGTTCATCAAACATTCTGCTTTTCTTGCCCCGTCTTTCGTGCGAAAATTTTAATTTTTTCGTCAAAACCGTTTCTCTTATTGGGAAATATTTCACCTGTTTTCGCAAACTGTAAATAAGAGGGTTTAACATACGTATTCGTATTTTCTTCAAGGCATGTTATGAATTTTAATTATAGGTAAGGTAGGTACCTGAAAATACGGTCTGTTTAAATATTAAAAAGGAAAAATACAAATACGTTTTCAAATATGTTTCATAGGTTCTGGTAGTTTACCTATTCACAAAATAATAAATAAAAGAAAAACCTTAACAAGGAACTTGTAGACCAAATATTTCTTTTTATAAATACCAATAGCAATCTAACCATAAAAATCTAAAAAAGTATCTAACTCTTTTAATAGAATCCTTGCAGTCAGATTTTCAGCAATGCCTTCTGTTCATGTCTTCTGTTTGAGAAAAGACCTTAACAAGAAATATAATAATTGCATCCTATTGCATCGTATGGCATAGCATAATAAGCCCACTGCTGGGACACATGCGTCCTCTGTATGAGAGGGAGTGGGCCGTAGTCCACCACGCAGGCCCAGTGCGGGTTGGTTTACGTCACGTGTCTTCGAATATTTGGTTCTAGGACATGCCGGTTTCCCCACGATGTTTTTCTTCACCGTTCTTAGAGCAGTGATGATGAAACAAATTGCACAAAGTGTGCGCCTACCGGAGTTCGAACCCACAACTTGTAAGTCAAGGCGGCCACTGCTCTCTCTATGAATAACTAGCCTCCGCCCGCGGCTTCGCCCGCGTTTTTGGGATGTCAAAGTCAAGTCAAAAGTCAAAGCATTTATTTCAATTAGACCAATTACAGGTACTTTTGAATTGTCAAGGAGTCTATGGAGAAGAACGGGCAAGAAACTCAATGGTTACTCTTTTAAATCAAATCATTACAAATAATCATGGTTACATTGTTTTTGTCGGAAATAACACAAATATGAGAGAACAATGTATAAGTCTAGAATAATAGTAAAAACAGCTCCAAATATTAGCCATAGTAGTCCAGAGATGACCAGTCCCAACAGACGGCGCCCGTTCACGAACATGACGCATGAATCAGCACCATTTAGCTCAACCATTTTGAAGGGAACCGAAATGAAAAGACCGATGAAAAGTAGCCTATGTGTTATTCTGATGTATATGCTCTATTATTGTATAGTTTCATCAAAATCCCTTCAGTAGACTTTGCGTGAAAGAGTAAAAAACATCCATCCATACATCCTCACAAACATTCGCATTTATATAATAAGAAGTAGGATTACAAATTGATACTATTGTTTAAGTATTTATTTTCCATATGTTACAGTATAATTAAACTAATTACAGTTTATTAATCAAACAGGACTACCTACCTCAAGACGTTTAACATAAACGATACGTATTAAATAACATTTCACCATAATATTAATTTGCCTTTCCGATGAGTAACAGTTCGATCGCTAATCCATATTTATACCAGGAAATATCATACCATAAGGACCAAATGACGCATCGGGACCTATATTACGATAATTAAATCAGAGTGCGACCCTATGCGGTCTTAAATGCAAGGGAGCAGGGCAAAGACTCTACCAAACAAATATAGTGCGCAAGAGTTGAATACTCGAGAATATTTTATTATCTGTAAACATTCACACACACGCGCGTATAGAAGGACCGAGCAGTCTTGGTCGATTGTTTATTATTGTTGAAGAAAGGCAAACTCTGCGCGATTTCCTCAAGGTTGTCGGGGTTTATCACTTTTTTGCTCATAAATATGTATCATAAAAAAAAACTTTGTGGTCGTGTCAAAACGATCCCACCAGCAATCTTTTATGACAGCTGTTGTCCTAGCGAGTTCATTTATACGAGACTTAAAGTACAATTTCAATACACGCGACAGCGACCAACCACAGGCGACACTAGTGATTCCTATACATTTTCCATGAGATTGTAAGTAAATACATTCCGAGCGCGGCGACACTGTCACCTGTCACCTCCAGTAGATTTGTCCTGTGACACTGCCGCCTGCCGCTGCGGGGTCGGTTGTTGTCGCCAATATAAAATGTATCTTTGCGATTTAACCTAGTATGATTAAAATGTAGTTTAGTAGGTAGCCTGTTCTTTAGGTGAAGTCAAGTTACAAAGCAGGTAGAGGAAAACAGGTGTAACAAATAAGTTACCACAAACCACGCGAATCCAACAAAATAGCATTATCATTGTTTTTAAACGATTAATAATAATGTTATTCTTCATTGCGAACTAATAGTAGTGAATCAACTCATAAATTCATATTTTAATAAACTACTATGCTAGTTATGTAAAAGTTTTCTAGTAATTTTCAACCTAAATTGAAGTTAAACATTGAAAATGGAAAAAGTTTTGTAATGAAAATAGTAATTTCAGTTCGGAAGAGCCTGTTCTCCCTCTAATAATATTTAGGTATCCAAGATATTGTTTTTGTTTAACTTTGATTAATAACGCCAATATTTCAGCGAGAGTAAAATTTTGGGACAATGATGATTAGGTACCTAAATGAAAAACAAAAAACGCTACACAATTTTGCCTGTCTGAATTGTAAAATTGTATGGTCTTTAAGATTACATTTTTGTATATCAACATTAAGCAGGTCTTACTACAACTCAACAACAATTTGTTTTTTTTTTACTTTTTAAGGGTTTTTCAAAATCGGAGGCTAAATTCACTAACTCCATAGCCAGCTTGGTGACTAAACTAACTAACTTTTACTTTTTTTAAACCTATAAATCAACAATAGACTGCTGCGGAGGCTGAAGGAAATAATACAAACTGCAAATGGATCAAAACTAATCATTGCGCTACACCTACATTTGTGTTGATGTAAACAAGCCGTCGACACGCGCGCACTCACACACTCTCACCTCCCCATGTGTGCACCTCACATGTACGCGTAGCATTGAGCCAGGTCGTGGCTCCCGCGCGTGCGCAGGGTTTATTTGTACGTTTATGCGCGCGTATCTACGTAACTAGTATATAACAACAGATTGGCTCTATGATTGAACTTATTACGATTTAATGGAATACTGGATTTTGAAATTGTGATTTGATTAAGGGCGCTTTGCTTTTATTATCTGGGGTA
Source organism: Thalpophila matura (assembly GCA_948465475.1). Classification (NCBI taxonomy): domain Eukaryota; kingdom Metazoa; phylum Arthropoda; class Insecta; order Lepidoptera; family Noctuidae; genus Thalpophila; species Thalpophila matura. Next base: position 1,375,635 of record OX419191.1, read on the forward strand.
ATTGTAACAGCAACAGTTGTCGGTTCCAGTGTATTGAGAAAACTGGCTTAGAACAGGTTTTCGCTGAGATCGTAAGTGAGGTAACTAGCGCCATCTAGTTTAAATTATCATAAAACAATTGTAAAATATAGGGTAATAGTTACAAAAATACAAGTAGGTACCTACATTGTAAAATATTATGTTTTAAAGGTGCGTCTATTAGGTATTAGGTACTTCACGTTTTATACTAGGTTCAGTATCAATATAATTATTTACATTCAGTTAGATAATATTACAGAAATAAATCAACGATTTTAGACGATTTTACACCGGTGCAGTGATAGCCTAGTGGATGTGCAGTGATAGCCTAGTGGATTAACCATGTGCCTCCCACGGCGAATGGTTCGAGTTCGATCCCGAGGCACGCACCGCTGACTTTTCGAAGTCATGTGCGTATTAGAAATTATATCACTTGCTTTAACGGTGATGAAGGAAAACATCGTGAGGAAACCGGCATGTCCTAGAACCAAAAATTCGAAGACATGTGACGTCCACCAACCCGCACTGGGCCCGCGTGGTGGACTACGGCCCACTCCCTCTCACAGAGGAGGCCTGTGTCCCAGCAGTGGGAACATTATAGGCCGATTATGCTTATGCTTACACCACTCTTAAAAGCCGAATTTATATTGGTATAATTACAAACAAAAGGAGAATTTGGCAGTAGTACATTGTAAATTAGCTTATTATTTATTGAATCCATTCTTGGTGAGGCTGCCTCTCTGTCTATTCTGCCTATCTATTCTGTACTGCCAATTTATTAGCGAATGTTCGAGGGAGAAACTCACCGTGACATTCTCCCTCGAACGTTTGCAAACAAATTGGCAGTTCACGCGGTGATATCACGCAACGTATTGGTATACTCGGTATAGGATAGACAAGCAGGTCGGTCACAAGCGATGTCTGAGCGTAGGGTCCTAAATTCGATCCAAGTCGGGCAATTTATTATACCCAATTTTTCCATTAGAACATTCTGGGAAGCGGCCTGCACGCTTAGCATGACCACGATAGAAACGGGTTTTGTCTACAGAAGAATAGACAAAGTGACAGATCGGACAGGCCACCGGTGGCTATTTGAGTCGCGCGACCCCGTCGTGCAATTGTCAGTTAGGACACATATTCGAGTTTAATATGTTTGATTGCGCGTTCGTACGAGTGAAATTCGCGCGAACCTACGATGATCGCCGTGATCGCGCATTCGCGTTCTATTAGGACGATACCCTCTTTTTTGTATTGAGCTAGTATAATGTCCCGATTCAAATGAGGCGAGGCGTCTTGAAGCTTGGCGGTACGGCATATTATGAATTTAAGCATATTTGCGTCATTTTCTCTCTCTGTCACCCTACAGTTCATAAATGTGAAGAGTGAGGTAACTACAACATAAAATTTGAAGTAGAACCGCTCTTACAAAAAATTGTCACGTACGGGACAAATGTACAGCCTCTTGTTTGTCCTATTCAACACTATTAGCTATAGTTATAGTCGTGTGACCTTACTAACGCGTTCAGAAATGGTCCATTACAATGAATTACCACATTAGTAGGTATTAGGTACGGAAAGATACTGCAAAAATTATTTTTTTGCAACAAGCTCCGTTTTTGCTAGCAGTAAATAGGACTGACTAATACTGTTATGGTTTTCCTCAATCGTTGTACCTATTTAATAGTGCATTCGAATCTAGGTAATCGGGAAAATGTCCTAGGCCTTAAGTCTGCTATTTTACGTGATTTGTCATTCTGACAACGATACAAATACAATTCCATTACCATCTTCCCAAAAGTCCTAATGAATTTAGTAGAATTTCTAAATTATCGAGTCAATAAAGCTCCAAAATGGTCCATATCTCTGAAATCTCAGAAACAGATCCGATTTTGATGATTATTGTAAAATGGAATCTTGGATTCATGTAAGTGCGATAAATATAATATTGAAAGATATGTGTACCTTAATTGAGTTCCAAATTTTATGTGTCCTTATATTTCGTGAGGTCCCCTTATTGACTCGACTAAATAGTCGAACTATGGTCTGGTGAAGAAATTGTAGTACCTACGTAAAAAGGCGGGCGGTATTGCCACAGCCCACAAGTAACAGTAGCTTATTATATGAGCCACGTGCCATCTATAGGTAAGTATATAAGGAATACGCACGTACATAATATATTTATTTACTTCCTACAAATTGGGGAGGAAGGAAACGCTTCGTAGCCATGTTCTCGGGAAGGAAGAGGAACTTCGGTATAAATACTGAATTATGTTAAAAGCTGACGTATGTTTGTTTACTAAATGTTTCCTCCTATCAGCTGCGTTGGTATGGCGATAAGGCGGTTTTAACATGTTTTAATTTTGTAGCCAAACTTCTTTGAAGGGTCCCGTACCTCCAAAGGGAAAAAAAACACTTATAGAATCACTTTGTTGTTCGTCTGTCTGTGTGTCAAGACCTTTTTTCTCAGAATCGCGTGGAGCTGTAACCTTATCGGGTTTATTACTAAGACAATAATCCTTTGACCCCTTACTTATAAACAATGATTAAACGTTATTTAACTTAAATAGCTCATATGTCAATTGCCATTTCTATTCATTGGCATAGAAATGACAAGGATAGGTCTGTCATATTTAATCAGTGATTAAAAATGACAAATTTTTATAAGTTGTAGGTTACAAGAATTTCCCGAAACTTAAGTTGTGTCCCGAGTTAAGTTCGTATTACGCAATTCCGAAATTCCGTTTATGAATATTTTTTACGCTGCAACTAAGATGGAGTGAGAATAGATCGACGCGAAGTAAATGTTGCATGAAATAATCGGTTTCAAATGCATAGAGTTCGAGTTTTACTTGAAATGTTAGTGATAATCCCAGAGAGAATTTCCAGGTTCTTACAGACAAACCCAGAGGCAGCTTGTAAGCAAAAAAGAAATTCTACAACTCTGTTATTTAGCCTGTCTAGCGTCAAATTTAAGATAACGGTGAGTGGCCACTTACAAACATTAAATCAGAAAAGATTAATTTAAGCTGTTGTTGTACGTGTGTGACTTCGTCTGCGTGAAAATGGATGAAAGTAGCCTTGTGCTTTTCCAGTTTGTCAAAGGACGTCGGCAGTTTTGGGCTTGATATGGTACAGTAATAAAAGCTTAACCAAAAATAAAAATATATTTTAATTGTTCTTTGCCTAATTTATCTTAGAGATTAAGAATTGGAATCAAAAATCGAAATAAATAAGAAATAAAATGATAATGCCGTTGACATTTTGAAAAAACCAATAAAACAAAAACGGGTGCATGCTGGCTGGCGCGTGCCTCCATAGAATTTCATGTCGACAGCAACTAAAACCTCTGAATTGAGAACTCATTAGTCGGGCTGTACTTCATTGGACCTCCACAGAATATCATGGTGACAGCAACTAAAACCTTTGATTGAGAACTCATTAGTCGGGCTGTACTTCACTGGATCATTCACACCATACTTAACCTCAGTGTCAGAAATACGAAGATTTCTCTTTAACCCAATTACGTACAAAAACAAATAAAAAATGAATTTAAATACTCTTGAAATACTCGATCACACCAAACTAATTTCATATCTGTACCGACATACACAATCTGAGGCCCAGCGTTCTATGGGCGTCTGCCAGTGCCCTTTTATCCAAATCCGTCTAGCTGTTTTAGCGTGAAGAAGTAACAAATACACACACATACAAACATTAGCATTTTTAATATAATAATAGGTCTGTTAATTGAGTTATAAAAAAAAATAGTTGAACTTCCTTAGGTATTAACATCTTGAAAATAATTGACTTTCTGCGCATAACCTATATTCAATACCACATGCAATCGAAAACAAATATGCAACATCTACCTCGCGTCTAGCGCCACGCGGAAGGCCTCGCCAATTAAAATTCTGCACACGAGGAAACAATTGAAAAGGTCATACATACGCCACACTACACACTACACTGTATGGCAGGAACACTCACGGAAAAATGGCGGCCATGAATATCCACGCCTTCATTATAGCAGGGCAGTAGGTGTATTATACATTGTATACTATAATAAAACTAAAAAAGCCATATATCTGTATATAGTGTACAGGATATTCCAGAAAAAACAGATATGGCTTTTTTAGTTTACTGGGCTACTGGGACGTAACCATGTAAAAAAATTGTTTGCCTGTTTGTACGCGCATCACGCAAAACGTACTGAACGGATTCTACTGTGGTTTCCCATTTGGTAACTTGGGGTCCAACTTAAAACCACTAAATTCCGGCGGGATGAACCAGAGATACAGCTTGATCTCTTCGTGGTACTACCCTACACTAAGGAGATCACGTAAAATAGTCTATTGCAGTCCACGCGAACGGAGTCGCGGGCAAAAGTCTAGTATTGTATAATGCTCGCAACTATACAGTGACTTACGCTGCTGTGGAACGATTCTATTATAGTTAATTACGAGGATAAGGGATGGTAAATCAAAAACAAAAAAGATAGTTAAAAATTAAAACACGACTCCGACAAAAATTTTAGTAAAAAGCATGAAACAAGAAAATATTCGAGTCTGATAACCTGAAATTCGTCTTTAGGCTTAAATTCAGTGTTGTGAAAATCAACATTTTAATATCCAGAGTATAGCTGTGGTCAAATGCCACTCTATTACTAATTAGCTAGCCCAATGTGAAAATGGCACTTTGTAATTTTTTTGAAGGCCGTTTTAACCGTTTTTGTGTTTTTTTTTTGCTGTAAATGATTTCATAATTATGTCGTCAATATAGTAAAGTGAATACAGTTTATTGAAGCTGGTTAAAATACTACAGCCCAACCAAAGTTCATAAACCAATAAATAAAGGGGTTCACCGGACCAAAAATAAAATCGGTTCATCAGCGAAGATTTCGCGTAACAAGGTACAATAAAAAAACTTGTAAACCTCCTTTTTGAAGTCGGTTAATAATGAATAAGGAGTGGCAATGTATGATGTTTATCCGTACGGCCGTTAGATGTTATGCTTGTTAGTCTAAAAACTGCAAATAGAGGAAACAATTGTAAAGGTCGTGCTCGCTACATTAGTTATATGGTACATGGTACTAAAATGGTATGTTTTGACATTTGGTTCCGCGTCTCCACTACATATGGTGCTCACGGAAAAGTAAGGCATAAGTTATGTTGTTTGTTTATGGTAGTAGAACACCAACATTGTAAGTATGTTGGGCTTGGAGAGGCATTTGTTATGGCTGGGCTGTCATGGGATAAAAGGATGGTTTACCTTAGGCCATACCAATTCTATCTCTATTCTACCAAAGAATAGACAAAGTTCTTTCTACTCAGCTCGTTATCTCTTCTGGCCAAATACGCGGCGATTCGTGCTTGGCGTACCAGACTTTTGTCTACTGAAGATTAGAAACATTTCTTCTCTTCATTTTTAACATCGCCATGCTCTAATCGTACAACTAAATCTTTCACAAATCCTTCATTTTGTCTACTTTTCCGTCGACAAATTAAACCTGTTTCTATCATGGTCATGTTACGCATGCTGGTCTGTCGTCCTTTAACTAAAACCACGTTAACCCCAAAAAGTGATTTTGGAGAAAAACGCAAAAAACGCGGGAATCGTTGTTTCTAGAAAACTATTATACATAGATCAGTGATTGTTAGACATAATTTAAACAAATATTTTCCTGCATCATTTAGGATATTTTCTGCGCAGAAATATACTTTAAATTGTTTAAAAAACAAGGATTTTTGGTTTAGTTAAGCAATACACATATTTTTTTACATTGATTTCCGCACTAAAACGTCTCTAACCTACACTTAGAGACTCTTTAGTTAAGTATTTTCTTTAAATATGTAAGGTTTGTAATGTTTGATAGATCTACCCTGATATGCTTAACTATAAACTCTCTAAGTCAATTAACTGTTTTATAGCTAAGACTTTTCTTAATAATTATACATTATTACCTTTCGTAAAAAGAGGCTAAAGCACCTAAGACTCTTTTAAGTTAAGTGTTACCGAAAAATAAAAAACATTTGTAAAAACATACTCGTGCTTACTAAGCTAAAAAAAGGCAACTCTTACTTCGATTGTTACTAACGTCTTTATAGCTAAGCATCTCATATCAAAAAACTGGAAAACTAAATAAAATGCAATATGAAAATTTAATCAAATTTTATTAAAAAGTGTTAACTAAATAAAAGTTTCCTTCACTTATCATTAAACATAAATGGCAATTTGTATAAACAGCAACAAAAAAATGTTATCTCAAAAATAAATTAAAAATTCTTCTTTTATTCATTAAGAATAACATATTATTTCTTATTCATTTTATTTACATATATTTTACATTTTTAAATATTTCAATAAAAAAAAAATAAAAAAAAATTAAAAATATAAAAAATAGTACCCCACCGGCATCGGGAACAGGGTCCAAGCTACCGGCGGTCAGGGGTCCAGAGAGAGGAACCTCCTAACAATGCGAGCCGTGTCCAGGAGTACCGCTCTCTGCATCAAGCCCTTGATCCAACTGCCCAACGAGAGCCTCCTCAGGTGTTGGTTGAGGCTCTTGGCTATTAGGCCATTGGCCGAAACGACTATCGGCACAATGATTGCCGAATCCACCCCCCACATGCTGACAATCTCGTGTGCCAAGTCAAGATACTTGATTTCCTTATCTTTTTCGGCCTTCATGAGATTGCCATCATGCGGGACCGTGATATCAACAATCACTGCGCGGCGTTCTAATCGATCTACCACCACTATGTCCGGCTTATTAGCAATAATAGTCCAATCAGTGATGATAGATCGATCCCAGTACAATGTGATATGGCCATTTTCGAGGACTGGGTCGGGCACATACCTGTAGTACGGCACCTCTAAATCTACAAGGTGGTATCTCAATGCAAGTTGCTGGTGGATAATCCTGGCCACCAAGTCGTGTCTGTGCAAATACTCACCGTTAGCAAGACGAGAACAACCAGAAATTATATGTCGGATCGATTCACCGGGACAGTGACATGCCCGACAGATATCAATTGTGCCATCCTTTACAATGTACTTTCGATAGTTGTTCGTCATCATTACTTCGTCCATAATTGCACAAACAAATCCTTTGGTTTCTCCAAAGAGATCACCGCAACGCAGCCAGGGTACGGACGCCAAAAAGTCTACATCAGGCCCATGAAGGGCCTGGAAAAAGCGTCCGTGTAGCTCCTGAGTACTACAGGTTTGCGCCAGTTCTCTTTACCTAAGGAGAGAGGCGTGAGTCCTTTGTCCACTGCGACTACATCTCGGTGCATCCCCACTTCGGCTTTAAGGAAATATTCCCTAAGGTTGCACACCCCACGGTTGTGAAGGGTTTTGGCATTTAAAAAGCCTCAACCCCCACACTTCCGCGGGATGTACAACCTCATCACCGATGATCGTGGGTGATGCATCCGATATACAGTCAGCAATGAACGGACCTTCCTATCCAGGGTGTCTAAATCTGTCTGAGTCCACTTGAGTATACCGAAAGAGTACATCAAGACCGGCATGAAACCAACCATTGAATGCACGCACCTTGTTGCCGCCTGATAACAAACTGTTTAATACTTTTTTAAGGCGGCCAAAGAAGCACTCCAGCAATGATTGTTTCATGTCAGTCACATTGATGCCCAACGCTTCCGACATACCCAAGTATTTGTAGGTTTCAGTTGAGGAGAGAGATCTAAGGTATATGGAATCCGTGAGTTGGGTTCCCAGGGATTCCATAATCTCCCCTCGCTTGACATGCATGACTGCACATTTGTCCACACCAAACTCCATCCTAATGGCGTTACTGAAAGTTTCTGTTACCTTCAGTAACTCCATCAGTCGTAAGTTGTTGGGGGCAAATAGTTTCAGATCATCCATGTAGTTGCGATTTTCTTAAAACAATTAATTAAAATTTAAAAATTAAAAAATTAAAAAAAAAATGTCATTCTTAACTTAATAACCGCTAACCACCCACGTTCCCTAAACGTGGGTTAGCGGTTATTAAGTTAAGAATGACAATTTTTTTTTAAATAACGTTTTTTTAATGAATTGTTTTAAGAAAATCGCAGTACTGAATACTTCACTAAAATACCGTTATGGTGGACTAACTAGCATTAAGATAAGTTTTTCATCATAAATAGTTTATAGTATTGTATTTTATTGTGTTTTATGAATATTGATCCTTAACTATAAACACGTTATACGCTCTTAGTGTATTTGTAGTCAAGAATAATCAAATAACGTAGTTTAAGCTAATAAAACGTTAAAAAAATATTAGGCGAATTTGGAAACTAAGGTACTCTAACGTGCATCAAGCTAAGAAGTGTGGTTTAGTCACTTTTTAGTCAAGAATTTGTTGCATATTTTGCCATTTAACGGTATATCATGTTTTAATATCTCTAAAACTGTAAGTGACAGGGAAATGGTGCTTAGACAGAAAGATAGAGAATTTAAAACTGTAATACTTTGCATTCAAAACTCAAAATCGACTATTTGAGGGTTAACGGGGTTCTAGTTAAAGGATGGCAGTGGTACAATCTTCTCTTGTATTAGGCCGCATTCAGATAGAAAGCAGGCAGCCTACGCAGATCTGCTAGCACTTATCGGGACCGATCCGCGCAGGTAGTCGCTATATGAAGTAAGCGGCGGTTATTCATACTGGGTTCGGCAATGTATGGAGACTCGGTAGCGACTGCCTGCGTTGCGACTGTGAGGATGGCTCCGGTAGGCGCTGGTAAATCGGTGCGGACTGCCTGATTTCTACTTGAATGCGCCCTTAGGCCGAGCTATACTGATGTCGTTTAAAGCTCACATCGTGAAAATGTTAGCCAGTCTGCAGTTGGTAACAGGACTGACTGTTCACATGCCTGACTTTTACCCCATTACTTATAAACGATGATTAAATTAAATAGCTCTTAAGTCAGTGTCCGTTTTTTCCTTTTGAGGTACAGAACCATAAAAGTTAATAATAATAAAGACGAGCCTCGTGGGGTTGTTTTAATAGCAACATTTTTGCGGTCGATAATCGGATGGGTGACCTAGAGAATAGGTACTTTACTTGACCTCCGTTGCACATTAAGATGCAAATATTCTTTAACAATGCAATGGGCAGGCAATTATGATAATATGCATTCCTTTGAAATGATATCATAATTTTCTGCTAAAATTTTCCTAATAATGTAAGCATGAAGATGAAAAGAACAGTTTTGGAGATTGAACTTGTAATATTTATATATTATAGTACTTTATTGTACACCAAATATTATCAGAACATTCTTACTAAAAACATACCTACAAATGGGCGGCCTTATCGCTATCTGCGATTTCTATACAGGCAACCATAGGATGGAAACCAAGTGAGCTGGACACGATGGAGTTGTTTATGGTGTAAAAATAATATTGCTAGCTTCCGCCCCGGCTTCGCTAGCGTAATTTTTTTTACACAATAATATCTTTTATAGCCATTGTATGATTCTGATGTACCTACTTATAAGCTATACCTACAGGGTGGAATTTTGTAATGCCACTTGAAGGGAAAGTACTCTCAATACGGTAGATGGAAAATTTTACTCAAAGAAAACATTCCTTTATTTTTGAATAGAAAGAGAACCGCATTGAAAGATTTTCGAAAATTTTCAATTTTTCAAAGCTTTATCTTGACTCATTGAATTTATAAGTCCAGAATTCATGGTATTCCTTTCATTTAATTTGTAAAGTAATTCAGAGTGATTTCATCCTTATAATTGATCCTAACGATCGATGCAATAAAAGTACAGATTATAACTTTTTCAGATTTTAGTCGATTCGATTCCCGGTTGTGGCAAGCGATTTTTTGAAAATCTTCGAATGCAGTTTTCTTTCTATTAAAAAATAAAGGAATGTTTTCTTTGAGTAAAATTTTCTATCTACCGTATTAAGAGTACTTTCCCTTCAGGTGGCAATACAAAATTCCACCCTGTATAATACTGTAAAGTTTCATCAAAATTCGTTCAGCAGATTTTGCGTAAAAGGGTAACAAACATCCATCCAAACTTTCATAATACATATAAGTAGGATTAGTTGGATAGGATAGGATACATGGGCGTAGAGCAGATATCAAGGACAGATTATAACAGAAAAGATTAAAACAAAAAGGTTGTGTTCTAAGGAAGTGAAGCCACATATAAGCAAATACGTAAATAATACACCTGTGCGTTACTAATCTCGAGCACGAGGCGCGAGTATAATTGATATTATTGATATCACGACATAGTGACATGTTTTACACACGAACTCTTCAAAGAGCACTTTCTACGTCTTAAGGCTGCGTAAACCGTTTATTTTTCCATACCAATGTAGAATGTTAGCTACTTATAGGTATTCGATGTAAATCGATTTGTCTCCTCATTGTCTAGTAATCAGAACAGTAAAAAAAGTATCGATTTGGAAATTACAGATCACGTTTTAACACAAATTTTGACGGAACTTTGGAGGTAAATAAATAACATATGGAGTCTGAAAATTCCAACGAAATTTCTCAGTAACCCCAGTTTATTTAAAAGTTCGAATAACTTTATTTTGCATAGATACATCAAGTAGTTTTTTTGTACAAACCCTTTTCCCAAAAGACTGTTAATTTTTTTTCATCCGAGTGGCACGCGCACTCTTAAGTTGCTATCCTATCATCTTTATCATCAGTATTTAAAGCTAAAGATATAAAAATACATTGTAAGTACAATGTTTCACAATTACTAGCATCACTTATTTATAATGCTTAGGTCTCAAAACCAGTCTTTACACACGCCATTTACTTTCGACGAACGTACATTTCCACGGCAATAATATCTAATTATTAATTTTAATTACAGTATTGAGTACTAAGAAGTCTTGTTCTAGATACAAGTTCTATTACTTATAAAAATAAATGGTGTAAACAGAAATCCCCATCTGTATTATATTCAAATTTTGTGACCCTGAAAGGTGCCACGGGTTTGTAGTATACGTAAAATTAACAGATACTTACAAAAACTTATTATTCCAGATTTATACGTCTTTACCTAGTAAATTACTACTGAGGCCATACAAACAAGTGCAAAAACCATATTTTTTTCGTTGAAAAAAAATACACACCGATACATTTATGGCAATAAAATGTCACAGTACAAGTTCCAGTTTAATTTTAGGTTTTTTGGGCTTTGGCTTGCATAAGTTACTACGTATAACAGTCAATTTTAACTAAATACTAATTATAATTATGTTTAGAACAGTTCAAAAGTAACATTTACAATATCGTTCACAATTAATGCTCACTAAACAGCTGAATTAACATATCATAACAATCCTAATGACGTCCATAAATTGATTTAATAGTCATTGTTCTTTTTATGTGCAAACCGCGCGTATACTACGCGGTGTTTTTTTCCATTGTTTACGTTTTCTTCGGAAGAGATCGTGAAGTGTTCGAGTTTTTCCGGACTAACTGGCTGTCGTAATAATTAGTTGTTGACTTATTCCTGTTTTATGGAGAAAATTGGCGGAATGTGATTAATTGTTACTGAAATGAGGGTGTAATTTTCTTCCTGTGCTTAGATTTAATTGGCGGTTTTATTATACCGTGGAAACACGTGTAAAGCTTACGTTGCGTAGTTATCATGAGTTTATCTTTACTTTTATAAGTACATACGGGCTAAATGGCTTCCGTATTGTCTTAGATATATGTGGTTTGTAGCTATTATATATATATAAACATTTTTTCTTTCTTCTTTCTTTCTTTCTTTCTATTAGCATGTTTGGTCCTTCACTATACCTACAGTATTAGTGAGTTTCATTCGTTTTTTTTTCTTTTTTATCCTATGATAGGCTTGCGTTTGACCGCCATCTCGCCTGATGTTAAGCGATGATGCGGTCTACGATGGAGCACGCTTGCCTAGAAGAAACCGATTCACTCGTGACTTGAAGATACCCGTATTGTAACTTTTGGGAAACACCCACTCGGGCAACGAATTCCACTGCTTGGCGGTTTTCACAATGAAATTGGAATCAAAGCGTTTTGTTCGGGTTCTTTGTATATCTACCATGAACCCGTTAGGTATAAGATTATTATTTCTTGTTTTTTATTTTTCAATATTGTGTGAGATTGCAGTTTAATATCGAATTTTTCTAATGAGTTTATTTCTGGAATACATTAAATATTCGTCAATACCATGCATGTTTCTTATTAAAATGATTTTTGGAAATGACTGAAAAATATCTAAAACAATAGTTCCATTCTGAATATTAATGAACAATGATAAGTACCTATAATAAAAAAAAACGCCATCTTTTTTTCAACTAAGTATTAGGTAAGTTTACAAATCAACATCTAAGTATCTACTAGATGACCTTCCGATACCTGGTTACTGCAGCACCTCATCAAACGAACAACAAAGGTTCAATAGCTCACCAAGGTCAAAGGGACAGTCTTTTTATATACTTTTATCGTCTCCGTGACAAACATTAAATATTCTCAAAAGGACGGACCTTTTGCAAAAGTGCAAGAACACAGATACTTCAAGTAATACAGAGGCGTAAGTCTGCAATATTTATACTTTTTCCAGCGCAATAAAAGACTCATACACGACTTTTTTTCTTTTTCAAATTTATTTTTTACGCGACAACGACAAAGCCCAAAAGGAGGGTATAGTTTTTATTTTATTTGTCTCGTGTGCTTAAGTCAATAAGTACATTAAACAGAAACATTTTTTTTTTAATTTTAATCTAATTTATCATAATAAGATCTCTAAAAATGTGAAAAGCTACAACTAAAAAATATTACATTGATTTAGTGACCATTTTTTGCAACTTGCAAGACTCAATTCGCTTAAATCGTCAGATTTTATTTTTCTACCCCTAACTCTACATAAAAATTAAGACTTAGGAACATCAATATCCCTAAAAAAACATTATTTATAACACTTCATTATAATAAAGCAGTAGTAGCCTGTAGTCAGAGTTAATAATACCCATTCTTTTGTCAATTGCACGTAGTTTGAATTTGTTATGAAACCATAGTTTTCCTTTCTGCGTTTTCCTTGATCGATTGATACTATTGTCTATTCACTATTCTATTCAATTTGCTTTTAAAAGATTTGGTTATTTACATGTACCTACCTACACTCGTAATACTAGGAATTACACAGTAAAATGCAATTTTTAAATAATTTAGATAATAGCTAATATTAAACTTAACCGTTTCCCTGTTAAGATAGCTAAGCGGGTATGTACGCTGATCCACCATCTTTGACTTTTGTTAGCTTTCTTTAGGAGGTACCTACTTATGAAAATAATACCACCGCAGTATCTTGTATTGCTTATTAAGACGATTCGCACACTGCACCGCATCACGCTGGAGGTGCGTGGTGACGGAACAACGGCCACGCGCGTGAAAATATAGACCAATCGATCAAAATTTAAGACTCTCTACTAGCCAATCCAGAAATTATACTTTATCTCTCAAAACAATAAACTTTTCAACTTCTTAAAAAATATAAAAGAAAAGTAGACCATCGCAAGTCTAACCCCGTCTTTGGTCTCGGTTCTGCGTCAATACCCATAGTCGTGGTCTTAGTTTTAGTATTGTACATTCATTCTTGGTCTTGGTCTTAGTCTTGCTGTAATTAGGTGGTCTTGATCTTGCGAAAATGATTGTTGCAAGACCGATTTTGGGCAACACTAATCGCAATGAACTGACAACTTAAATAAGAAAATTAAACAGCTATAATAAAAATAGTGTAGCCTCTGTTTCGAAAACCTAATCTGTGGCGGCGAAATGCAGTTAGCAGCAAGTCCGCTGCATTCGTAAACCGCTGTGCAAATATTGATTTTGTGATTTAAACGCCATGATTAATTACCTGCCGAGTTTATTGTCTTACTGCGTTGTTTAAACGGAAATATTGGCACTGCGTAAATTACTTGGGAGCGATGACTTGCTGCAAATGACATGCGGAGTTTGGAAAAGATTGTGGTTGAGAGGTGCAATTTGGGAAAGTTGTATTTTTTTTTTTTTTGGAGTAATATTAAAAACTTATACAGGGTGTCCCGTTATGAGTGGTCCAAGAGAAAACCCCGGTAAAAGGACATGTTTAGCTATCAGTCTGCAGTATTAGTTTGGGAAATTTCGATATCGATTAGAAATAATTTATTATTACAAATTTTCATGAAAAACGTCTTAAAATCGATTACTAGAGTTTACGTGTTAATCATTCAATCAATTATTTCTAATCGGTATCGAAATTCCCCAAACTAAAGCTGCATACTGATAGCTAAACATGTCCTATTACCGGGGTTTTCTTTTGGACCACTCATAACGGGACACCCTGTATTATACTAGCACTTTACCTGCGACTTCGTCCGCGTGACATACACGTAACGCCATCTAGCGTTCAAAAGCAGTTGTGACCGCCGAAAGTTATTGTTTTTTCCCTCGGGAACAGTGTTTTTTTCTGGATGAAAGGTACCCAATGTACTTTTTAGTACCTCTGCCGATGTAGGCATATGCAAAATTTCACGGTTCAGTGGTTGAGGCGTGAAAAGGTAAACAAACAAACTTACTTTCGCAATTATAATATTAGTTAGGATATCTGGTTAGTCTGGTGGTCATAAGCTCAGTGCTGAGCGTGAGGTTTTGGGTTCGATCCCCGCGTCAGGCAAAGGGTTCTGACATTAGAAAATTCAGTAATAGCCCGACTTCGTTCGCCCCCTATCCTATGAGACTAACCTATAATTTATTGATTTATAATGCCATTGTAATTACAAATTATTGTCATAGCAAAAATGTTACTAAGACATTCGTAATTGAAATGGTTTGCTATCGAAGGATTCTGTATGGGAAGTCTGATTTCTTCGATATTTTCCTTTACAGCAGGTATTAAACTGAAAAGTCCTCATAGTGAAAATCGCCAAACAGTGGAATGCGCTTCCGGAGTGGGTGTTCCCCGATAGTTACTGTCTGGGTGTCTACAAGTCGCGAGTGAAGATTTCTTCTAAGCAAGCGTGCACCATTGTAGACCGCATCATCGCTTAACATTAGGCGATATGGCGGTCAAAGGCAAGCCAATTATTAAATAAAAAAAATATATATTATTAATTTTTCAGGATTCGAAAGCCTTTTACTAGTGGATATAGGTATAAATTCCCGAGGCAGCGCTACAATGAGCATGTGGTTCCCGCGATTCGTATGGTTAATGCATTTACAACATTTACGTTCGAACAATTACACATTCCAGAACAATTCATTTTTAGGGTTCCGTACCAAAATGGTAAAAAAGGAACCCTTATGGTGCGACTTCGTCTGTCTGTCTGTCTGTCTGTCTGTAACACATGCTTATTTCAGTAACTACTTATGCTATCGACTTGAAATTTGGAACAGTTATAAAAAATGCTTATTCAACTTTATTGCAAATGAAAAAAATCCAAAAATATTTATATTTTCATTGCAAAAGGGGCCGGAGTGGGGGTCCAAAATTTTATATTGGGGTTACTAGGTCAAGTGACATATCATATGAAAAGGCTTGATTTGCACATTTCAAAATATTCATATTCATATTCTTTATTGTACACACAAATATTAAATACAACTTTTATATGGAGATTTTATGTACAGAGGCGAGCTTAACTCAACATTGAGTTTTCTTACAGCAAACCTTAGAGTGATAGAGAGATTTGAGAGCATGAGAATAGAGATAAGTGCACAATAGGCTATAATATACTAATTATAAACATACATACTTACTTATATAAACTAAAAAAATGTGTGCAAATTGCACCGTACATAAACATAATACATAAACAGATATATCTATATAAAATAAAATAATACATACATTTATAGATCATGGTAATAGGAAATGTTCTTTAATTCTTCTCTTGAAAACATCTAAGGAGGGGCTATCACGTATGGAGTGTGGCAGTGAATTCCAAAGGCGAACTGCACGAATAGTGAAAGATCAATCGTAACGGGCAGAGGTATGACGAGGAGTCCGAAGGAGAAGAGATGAAGAGGAGCGACAGGGCTTTCCTCTAGGGATAAGAAACTCAAAGCGTTCCCGAAGATATATAGGAGAATGAGGATTATAAAGAACAGAAAAGAGAAAAGATAGAATGTGAGCATCACGACGCCGCCGAATAGGCAGCCACCTCAGTCGCGTCCGGAATTCCGACACGTGATCGTACTTCCGAAGGCCGAAAATGAAGCGGATACACAAATTCTGCAGGCGTTCGAGCTTATCCAGAAGTTCCTCAGTTGCGTCGAGAAA
Source organism: Thalpophila matura (assembly GCA_948465475.1). Classification (NCBI taxonomy): domain Eukaryota; kingdom Metazoa; phylum Arthropoda; class Insecta; order Lepidoptera; family Noctuidae; genus Thalpophila; species Thalpophila matura. The sequence continues at coordinate 1,391,936 of OX419191.1, forward strand.
GCAGACATACAGACAAAATATATTTTCATTTTATTTTATGTCTCACAGTTTTCGACATATGATGAAAAATGTCCAAAAAAATACCATTCCCCCCCCTTATCTCCGAAGTTTGCAGGGCGAAAAATCTCAAATAATTAGGGTTGATAGGAATTGACCCAAATATGGCACCAAAAATAAAACAATGTTCCTAACTAGTACAGTTTTTTCAAAATCATCAAAATTCCTTCACTAACAAACTTAGTTATGCGGTCCGGATTTTTTCACTTTATACGTCCAAATATGTTACGGAACCCTCGGTGCGCGAGTACGACTCGCACTTGGCCGGTTTTTTAACTATCAACCCGAGAACCGAACCCCAGTGCTATCAACCGCCGACACTAATGAAACGTGTAATTAAATTTATAAATATTAATCAAGCGACAGGTTCGCTAGCACGCGAACACGAACGGTGGAAAGTTTCCATCGTAAAGTGCAGGAAAAATTAGGTTTTAAACCTAAAACACATGAATTTTAAAAACGTTTGTATGCTTTTTGCTGACTTTGGAGCTAAAATAATGAATTTAAGGGTTTAATACATACTTTACGTCGTCCTATAAAGGAATTTTTCAAGTTGATCCATGCCCACTTGAAAAATTCCTTTAAAGGATGACGTAAAGTACTTATGTATTAAACTATTATAAGAAATAGCGAAAAACACTTAAAGGAGTTTCGGGGCTGATTTTAATCTTACTATCCTACTAATATTATAAATGTGAAAGTTTGTGAGGATGTATGGATGGATGTATTTATGGATGGATGTATGGATGTTTGTTACTCTTTCACGCAAAAACTACTGAACGGATTTTGATGAAACTTTACAGTAATATAGCTTCAGCATCAGAATAACATATAAGCTACTTTTTATCCCAATTACGCGGGCAAAGCCGCGTACGGAAGCTAGTAAAAAATAAAACTGCAACATTAGATTTTTGATTACATTTTCTCCTTAAATTATAACATTCCATGTCGATTTGAGTGAAAGTAAAACGTAGTATGCGTTAGTTTATCTTTGAATTTTGTACTGAAAAGTGGTAATAAGTAGTACCTTTTTAATTATTACCCAATAGACATTATGTAGTATCTACTCGATTATTACTCGACACTCGAGACATGCAGTTATGTTTGATATAATTAACCTATTATTATATAATTAATTACAAGTGGCAAAATTGTTATTAGGTACTAGCTTCCCTCCGGGACTCCGCCCGCGTTCTTCGGGATAAAAAGTAGCCTATGTGTTATTCTGATGAATAAGCTATATTACTGTAAAGTTTCATTAAAATCCGTTCAATAGTTTTTGCGTGAGAGAGTAACAAACATCCGTACATACATCCATCCATTCTCACAAACTTCGCATTTAATATATTAGTAGGAAGTAGGATAGATCAGCTTGATATAGGTATCATTATCAGCAGTCAGCAGCTTAAAACTAATATCTATAATATACTTTGTTATTGGTACTACCTTTAAATGTCATAAGTATTTTATTTTTATTTATTTATTTTATCAATTCAAGCATGGTATTTATCTATTTAGAACTGGTTTACATCGGTCACGTCACAATAGGTTCAGTTGAAAACCAGCGTCAGGCACTAGCGGTCTGACATATGCGGAACTGAACCTATTTGGCACAGCCGCTAGACACACAGTGACTTTAGTAACTTTGTTCTTTTTTTTTTGTAGGTATCTTTGTAAATGATGTCTGTGTGTCTGACTGTTGTCGTGCCAAATAAATTTCTTTCTTTCTTTCTCAGTCTTTTTCTCATTAAATTGTTCTTCTTTCGTGTTGACACACCATACAATCATTAGCACGACTGAATTCTCTAAAGGGGGATGGCACAGTTGCATAGTAGCTTAGCGTTCTAACATTACGGGCTCCGAGTTGGATTCTCACTTGTTAAAAATTTTGAAGATCGCAATTTTGTTGTTCTTGGTCTGAGTGTCTATCAGATTTATGCCTAAAACTAAAATTTTCATTTTAAGAAATATTCTTAAGTTCGTTTGGAGAATTTCAATTCTATGGATAAGTACGTGTAATAACTGCCGTATTTATAAACCCACTTCATAATATTTGAAATTCCCCCAGAATGACGATGGAAGGTGCAATTACGATTCCACGCGGAAACCACTTATACTAATTGCTGACACTTATAATTATTGTCTCTGAAACATTGTAATGATGAAAACTGTTTCTATTTTATTTCTATTTCTTTTTATAAGTGGTTTTGGAGAAGTACAATGTGATTTCATAATATTGTTATAGTTTTCTCTATATCCCGTAAACGCTTCATGGCAGAATTTATTTTTGGTGAATGTTTTCAATTCTTCATTCTGGGTCTCGCTTTAATCTATACCAAACATTTCTTTCATGGATCTTTCATTGGTTCTTGTCCAAAGAAGTCTTCATTCAAAGGTTGGGCCACATCTTAAGCTTTTATGAGTTCTGCATAACGTTGCAGCCAGCACGGACGCCTTTCTCGTCCAGACAAAGATATTATTTCCATCACAGATCATAGAAACAAGGAGATGTGCCAAGGCGCTATCGAGCTTACGCGCTGGCGACGAACCGAACACGATCGATGGTATAAATACAGTGTTTTAGTTTAGTGCTAGTGTTGAGTGACGATTAACAGTGTTAGATTGAGGGTGTGCGGAGTGTTTAATGCGTGGGACATCTTTTTATTCACAAGGAGCGCTTAATTATGCGCGTAATTGTGTCGAAAAATGTACTAAAAGTGGCATCAGTTGTTCCGGTACTAATTTGCTATGATGGCATATCTCCTTGTTTCTATGATCTGACATTTCCATCCATGCTCACAATGATGTCCATACATCTTCCATATTCCCGTGAGCACTACTTCATCATAGCGGTAGTAAGTGATAATATGCGTTGTCTAAACGTAAAATTCCGATGTCATCAGCACGCTTAGCATGACCAATCCAATCTCTATTGGACCAAAGAATAGACAAAATTCTTTCTATCCAAATCGTTATCTCTTCTATCCGAGCACGCGGCGACCCGTGCTTGCATGGTTTATCAGAATTTTGTCTAAAGAGTATAAACATTTCTTCTCTTCATTGAATGCATAAAACGGTAGAAACGATCTGTCACTTTGTCTATTCTTCTGTAGACAAAACCCGTTTGTGTCGTGATCATGCTATGTCCTGCGAGATGGTGTGGAGGAACTGTGGAGAGTGAAAATAAAAATGTTCCGTGGAAAAGTTCATAATAAGTGATGGGTTACATCTTGGGGATTTATATCTTTTTCCCTTTACCTTTAATCCTAATTTATAAACACTGCTAATTTTCCTGCGAGTTTAGTTTCAAATTTAAGGCAAGATTTGTATCGGTCGATAAGTGGTGAGTCTGCTGACGCAAGAATGTCGTACAATAATTATCGAGTCGTATTGATTGAGCGGGCGTCTCGCTGTCTACTGTCACGTATGCAGTCGTAAGGCTGCACATTCATGATGCGATTAATTTTGCAATATGTAAGAAAAAGTTACTAAATCCAAAAAAAAGTCATCATGAATTTATTTTTTAAGGAGATAATTATCCTTATGCTTGCCGGCTAATCCTTAGAATAGAAGCTATATAGGTTTATTAGCATGATTTTAGACTTAAAAAAATGTATTAAGTAGTGACCATTATTACCTATTATATGATTGCCCTAGTCATAATGTTACTAAGATTAAAATATCCTTCAAAATAATCGTCAATTTACGTAATATGCTAAGCTAAAGTAACCGTCATGAGAAGCTATAAATTTTGTAAACAAGTGTTCAGGAGTTCACAACATTTGGACCAACAAAAAAAATGAATTTGTTTAATTTAAAACCTACTTCTAATATTAACCTTAAGTTTCCAAAGATTAGCGCGTTTGAACAAACAACTCTTTCTTTTTACTTATTATATATTTTAGATAAATTGTATTACGCACCTTTTGACGTTTTTTTCGTGGCGAATTTATTTCCTTAGATGTACTGGCTACTGGCTCCATTATACGTAATAACAAATAAAATTAACGCAACAATTAAAGTAACAACAATAAAAAAGTGATAACGAAACAATAACAAAATTAACAATAACAACCAGATCCGCGATATATATGCAAAGCAATGAAACAAACTCGTACGCATTCGAAACTCGAATGACGCGTTTATTTCAAAATGGCGTCCCGATAGTTTACAATCCCTGCGACGGACGCGTTCCGGTACCAAGAAACACAAACGATAGCGCTTTGCGTCGTTAAAATATGATCCGACTAAATTAAATAGGTTGTTACTTTCATTTAACACGTCTATATTTCATGTCGATTGAATATGGTCAATTTATTATTATCTCGCAGTGTAAAATGTTTACTTAGTAAAAGATGTTTGTTTACATAATTTATAGCTTCTCGTGACGGGTACTTTAACAAACTCAATATCTGAAGAAAACTGTGTTTTATATTAAGTAATTCTGTTATACATTTTTTCCAGCCAGTACTTGCAAATTCATGGTGCTGAATAAAACCTTAGAATCCTTATTTTTGCATAAAATTTAACATATTCCACTATTTTTCCATTCCACCGCAATAAATCAATCTGTACCTAGACACTGCCTGTAAACCTTGATTCAATTAATCGATAAGTAAAACTTGACCTCGAATCGATTAATCTGATTCTAAATGTTCTCGATTGGTATTCGTTTCTCGTGTTGAGGTCGGTCGTGTTAAAGGTTCATCGCCCATAGCAAGGTTATGAGGAAGAAGTGAGGTGTTTAGTGCAATAACCGCTCAATATGAAGCACACACTTTCAATATTTACATAATTATGTGAGTGTATCGTTAATTAGTAGTCTGTTTACAAAATAATGAACCTGAGTCATTGCTGGTTTACGCAAACTGGCAAACAAATCACGTGTTTATAAGTTAGGTACTGTGTTCTTTTAGAGTCTTGATTTTTGTCGTTAAATTCGGAAGCTCAATGATCAGATCCATGGGTTCGCCAGCTAATGAAAAATACTTTACCCGGGGACCCAAACCAGGTAGATATAACAATACTTTGTACAGATCTGGATTTTTTCCTGCATGTTAGGGCTTGGTCACAACACCACGGCGCTGCCGGCGGTCGAAATCGGCACCGTGAAACAATACGGCGCGGCGCCATATCGTGGCACGTTGCCGTGTCACAGAACATTGCCGTGTTGCAGCACGTTGTCGTGCTGCACTAAGTTGCCGTGTCGCAGAATACAGCCGTGTCGTGCAAATAAATAGCGCAGCGCTGCACCGTCACCTCGTATTTCTTAGCACCAACTGACAGCGCCCGTTCACAGACATGACGCGCGCATCAGCACCGTTCACTCAACCATTTTGGAGGGAATCAAACGATCTAAACACCACCATTGACAGAACATTTAAGCGAGCATGTCATGCTCTCAATGAAACTGTCACTTTACAGGCCCTCGGAATCTGACACGACATGATGCCGTATACGGTGCGGGCGCCGTGAAGTGTGGCTAAGCCCTAAGGAACGTTGATATGTTAATGACAAGGTTGTGAGGAAGAGCTTCGAGGCAATTGGTTCAACAGCCGCAGCACACACCTACAATATTTACATACATGAATATGTCACTCAACTGTTTGTTATGATATTTATGAGCAACTAGCTTCCGCCCGCGGCTTCGCCCGCGTTTTTCGGGATAAAAGGTAGCCTATGTGTTATTCCAGACTATAATCTATCTGTGTGCCAAATTTCATCCAAATCCGTCCAGCCGTTTCAGCGTGAAGAAGTAACAAACATACACACACACCCACACACACACACACAAACACACACACACACACACACACGCACAAACTTTCGCATTTATAATATTAGTGTGAATGGAGACTCTTTGGTGCCGATTCTATTGTTTATAAACTCAACTAATTTAGCCTCACTATGCCTGTTTCTAACAAAGACATGAGAAAAGGATAGATGATTTAATCCTGTGAAATTAGGCTACTTACATAGCTGTCATAATGTCAATTTTGTCATCATCGCAATAGGTCACGACAATTTTTTCGTAAATGACGCGCGTAGATTGATTATTTTCTGTCCTTTTCAATGATATTTATAAGAAAGAGATAGAGTGTGATTAAAATTAGTTTATTATTTTAAATGGTAGTTTATTATATTTTATAGTTCTGGAAATCATACATGTCTATTAAACATGGACATTCATGATTAATCAAATTATTTTGATGCCTACAATGTCGTCGTGCATTTTTTGGAACCATGTCTCACGTAGGATTTTTATTGTTTTAGGTAGTATATGTACAATGGGTACAATATTAGTCTCACGACACCTTTTATTTGACCGCCATAACCATACGATCCGGAAAAGAAGCTGAGCAAACGATAAAGTTGCCGAGTTAGCAAGATGCAATATGATCACTATAGGAACCGGTTTTGACGACAGAAGATTATACAAAATAACAGGTTGTAGAAAGATTTCAACCGATATAAGCATGACGATGTTAAAAATGAAGATAAGAAATGTTTCTATTCTTCAGTCGACAAAAGTCTACCACGCCAAGCACGGGTCGCTACGTGCTCGGGCAGAAGAGCTAACGAGTTGGATAGAAACTTTGTCTATTCTTGCTAGAATAGAGATGGAATTGGTCATGCTACGCGTGCTGAAATGGCAGTAGTCTGGTCATGTCTGTCGAAGGACTGATGGTGCATTGGAGGAGACTGGTCCTTGAGTGGAGACCTCGTATTGGTAAATGTAATGTGGGACTATCCCTCCCCCCCAGGAAGATGGACCGACGACATCAAAAAAAATCCGGGACAGACTGAATACGAAAGGCAGAGAATCATGTGTTGTTGCGCAACTTGTGGGAGGATAAATGTCTAGCAGTGGATAGCTATAAACTGATTTGATTGATAGATTGATTGGTTGGTTCATTGATTGATCGATCGAGTGATTGATTAATCAAATGATTAATGGATTTATCGATTGATTGTTTGAAACATTTTTTGTAAGGACGGGAAATTGCGACTGATCACTTATATTATTTTTTTCTAAGTTATAATGAATAAACAATTCTAGACGCGGCGGCCACTTTGAACTTATGTCATTTGACCAAAAAAATGCCTAAGTTCTTTTGGCAGCCGCGTCTTAATGACTTACCTATGTTATTTTGGCTGCCACGTCTAGAATTATGCTCTTAAAAATATGCCTCAATTTTTGTTGCTTGGTAGAACTTTGTACACTCATAGCCTAACATTGATATCATCATAATAAGGTCGAGGAAGAGGTGTGAATTAATCGGTGCAACAACCGCCCCTGAGTAACACACCTCCCCTATTAGCATAATGTATGCATCTTTTATTACTGTTAATCATTTTAATTGTAAGGTAATCGGTCTGCCGTGGCAGGCCTATTTGCTGTACCTACCTATCTCAAAAAACATATATTTGAGATATCAGCGTTTAAAGTTTTTTACGGATATTTGCGATAATCTTGAATATAAAAAAACTTTTGTGAAATATTTTTACATAAATTGACTTATTAGAGTCTCTGGAGTAGGTACCGGACAGTTTTTAGATATTTTTTAACATCATCATTTTAAAAGTGAATGGCAATAACGGAGAAAGGCGTGACAAGCTTTCCATACACGGGTGTAGAGTTTGAGTTTGATTACAATTTGATAGCAAAACGATTTGTTCTGAATTCTTTGAACCGTCACGGCCTTTTCCCCAAAGGATTAGGCAGTGGTGTAAGTAAATAATATTTCAACTGTTACGTGTGGTTTTTTTTTTTTTTGAGGATTGGAAATCATCAAATGACCCCTCCCGCTCTGGGCGGAGCGGAAGGGAGTGTCAGACTCTTACTGACTAAAACCCACCCGTGTTCCTTCCTTTGCCCTTTATGTTCCGGGTCAGCGGTACCCCTTTCGGACAATCCCGCTTTCCCGGCAGGCTTGGGCCCTAGTGGGCCCCCTCTTCGATGCTGACATCTCTTTGAGGCGCGCGTGGAACACGTACGCGCCGTTCGGCACGGGCCTGGTCCTGATGTTATGTGTGGTTAAGTTGGGTTTTCTTTACATTGCAATAAAAATATGAATAAATATAAGATAACAAATTAATCGTGCACTTTGGGCCCTGTACGCATTTTATGGTTTTTATCATAGAAAAGATATTTCTCCGCATATAGCAATTAGACATGCGGCTTTTTAATTTAGAACGCTATTGCATTATATCGGTTCTAGATGTCTCAATTAATAGATAATGTTAAAAATAAGGTTTTGTTAAAAAAAATCAGTTAGGAGGTGTTTGATGTCGGACGTTATGAGATTTGCCCAAGGCGGCAGCCATAATAATATTGTTACCCCGTGGATCTCTTCAAGAAGAATATTTGTTACTATGATTCTTTCCTATTTTTTCTTTTTTCGAATTTTTTGCTAAAATCTTGATACTATTTCGACTTTTACATAATAATCGAACTCAAGTCTGTCAATGCATAGGATTCCTTAGATTCGGTTTGACTCGAGTTATAACCTAGTTAATAGCACGTCGCGGTCAGGTACGTTACGTGTGATAGAACGAGGAAAACTTAAGTAGTTTTTATAAGAGACTAGACGATTTTTAAATAGGTAAATAAAAAAATCTACTCATTCTAAAAACTAAAGATGCAGCATTTCTCATAGTTGATTTCACTGCCTGTATAAGTCGGAGACTAGGAGAGTGCGGGATAGCACTTTGGTAGGTACAAAGAATTTATAGGTATCCACACAGAATTATTAATACCCACACAGAATTTATACCTACACAGAATTTATACCCACACAGAATTTATACCTGCACAGAATTTATACCTACAAACATAATTTATACCTACACATAATTTATACCTACACTTTTTGTTTACCTACACTTAATTTATACCTACACTTAATTTATACCTTCACATAATTTATACCTACACTTATTTTCTACCTCTACCTAATTTGTTAGGACTACCTCGTTGGTCTAGTAATCGCAAGCGCTACTTGCTAACCGTGAAATCTTGGGTTCAATCCCCGATTCTGGAAAATTGTTATGGGTTATTCCATAATAAAATTCTCAGTAAAGTCTGAATTTGTGCCCGGTTATTGGCAATAGGCTCGCCCCTATTACATGGTTCGGGGAATACAGATATTATGTATGTGTCGCAGGCAATTTGTATGATTCCGCAGTGACATACAGCGTTGTCAGTTTAAAAACGCTTGCAGTTATGTAACATGCCGAAGGTAAAATGATAACTATAATTTCGACGTTGGTTGTAGTTTTAGGGTGACCATGGTTAAACACAGTTTGGAGAAATCAGACTTTATTTCAGCAATCAGGTACTATTACGTAGGTAGGTACCTACTTGCAAACGTGAATACTGAATAAGTTGTGACAAAAGTGGCAGAACCGAATTGGCCAACCCCGACTCCATGTGGTCTAGTCTGCCCTACACTTGTCCGCTAGAGTGTTTTCATAAACCCGGAGGCGCGGAGGGAGAGCAGCAAGGTGAACCCGGGTGGCTGCGATTTGTTACGCAAGGGCGGAGAAGCGGAATCATACCAATTGCCTGCGACATATGTATGACATAATCTGTTTACAAGCTACCATCGACATAGAAACATCGTAATTAACCTATAAATAGATAAACAATAGTTATTGTTTCTTATGCAACTTAGCACGCTTGGCAACAACGTGACTTGGCGTGACAGCTGCCAATGGAAAAATATGTTGACATCAAATCCTAAGCATCAAATGGTATAAAATGCAACTTTGTAACTAACTAATCATGTCAATTTTATAAGTAATGCTGCTGAACACGCCGCCGCGTGATATCACCGCAAGAACTGACAATTTGTTTGCGAACGTTCAAGGGAGAATGTCACGGTGAGATTCTCCCTCGAACGTTCACAAACACGGTACAGAATGGACAGGCAGACTGCGCAGTCATTTTGTAGTTTTTTTGCAGTTATGTCAACTGCATCCAAACTGCAGTTTTGCAGCTGGCGTGCAGGTCAAACGCAGGCTGTTTAGATCCTAAGCAGATCAAACGGGGATTTACACCATGTGAACGCAGTCGCAGGCAATACCTAGTTTATGTACCTATATTATGATAATAACATTTCCCTATTTATACAGGGTGGCAGGTTAGACAGTGAAAATATTTTAAGGGGTCATTGTACTCATCATTATGAACAACTTTTACTATGGGACCAACCCTGAAATCGCGAAAAAAAATCTGCTGTTCCATACATTTTGTCGAGCTAAGTGAACATAAATGTATGGAACAGCTGATTTTTTTTTCGCGATCCACCGTCTTTTTGGACATTAGCCAGGCCTTTGATAAAGTTTGGCATGAAGGGCTCTTATATAAAGTTAAAAAGATGCTCCCACACTCTTTTTACAATATATTGCACTTCTATCTCAATGGTCGATGCTTTGAAGTAAAATTCAACGAAGAACTTTCGGATTTGCACGAGATTAAATCTGGAGTGCCTCAGGGAAGTATACTCGGTCCGGTTCTTTACACCATATTTACGGCTGACTTACCAATCACAGACAGCACTATGGTCGCAACATACGCGGACGATACGGCCTTACTATCCGCACATGAAAATCTAATAACAGCATCTGAACACCTACAACATCACATTGACAAAATTGAGGAATGGCTTAAATCATGGAGAATGCAAGCTAATCAAAGCAAGTCAACACACGTAACATTTACGCCCAGGAGAGACACCTGTCCTCCGGTGACAATTTACAATAATGAAATTCCGCAAAACGACCAGGCGAAATATTTAGGCATGCACCTGGATCGAAGGTTGACTTGGCAAAAACACATATGGGCAAAACGAAAGCAACTCGATTTAAAATTGCGGAGTATGTACTGGCTTATAGGACGTCACTCACAAATGAGCACTCACAGCAAGCTGACAGTGTATAAAGCCATCTTAAAACCTATATGGACCTATGGCATCCAACTCTGGGGTACAGCCAGCAACAGCAATATTGAGATACTGGAAAGATTCCAAACAAAAACACTTAGAATCATCTTCAACATACCGCAGTATATCAGCAATAAAATTATATATCACGACCTGAAACTACCAACTGTCAAACAGGAGATCACGAAGTATAGCACTAACTACCAGAAAAGACTTGCAAAACATAAAAATGAGCTCGCTCTCGGACTGAGCGGAGACAAAAGTCTACGCTATAGGCGTTTGAAGAGACACAGTGTTCCATCTCTAACATATAGATTCATCAGGACGGAAGGAGACACCCAATGAGAAGTGTCTCACCAAGCTAAATTATCCAATCAGATAAATTGATATCAGACAGAGCAATGGCTTATTGTTGTGTACAACAGATTGCCATGATGCGGAAATTAACAATAAAAATAAAAAAAAAATAAAAAAAAACTGTCTAACCTGCCACCCTGTATATCACGTATATACATATATCATGTACTAGATCATCGCAGAATTAATAACAATTTATAATTACAATAGAATCTAATAAACAATGTCAATTACTGATCTTTTATTGTTTGTTACCGGTGCGTTGTAATATTTATGATGAAAAACAAATTAAGTATTAGTATTACGTGCTAATTAATAATAGTTTGAATCATTTTTATTACCTATTTATTAATAGCTTTGATCCTTTGTTTTGTTAGCTGACAAATTGTTCATCATATATTTTTATTAAAAGTAATAATTAAATAAAATATATTTTGTTATTAGCAAGAAGGTTATCAATAATTACTTAGCCCTTTCACTCATTGTTATTTCGTTTCATGTTCAAAATTTCACAATATATTTTAAATAGGTAAATTATTGTTATCGTTCAAATAAGTTATATGCCTGTAAGTAAGAAAATACATATCGTCACATACGACCTTTTTGTGTGAGCTCACGTTATTACAACAGTAAATTATCAAAGGACTGGATCAGAATGAAATCCTCTGCATGCAATTAGCACAACAGACGCTAAAAGCATCGGTTTAAATCGTTACAATGCATACGTGAAGGATTTTATCTTCAGTGCAATCTGGAGCGCTAAAATGTGCAGCTTTGACGGAGGACTGATTTTTTTCTTGTTTATTCTTCTATTTTTTTTCTGTTATTTCTAAGTTTTTTTGTCAATGGAATGCGAGAGTTATAGTAATAAAAAAATGTTGTAATAAGAAATTATACTATGCAACTGAGATTATTTTATGCTATAATTATGTAGAATTGTAGATTATTAAGAATATCTACCTTTTTTTCGGTTTTCGTCATCTCTATTATTGCAATTAAAGCTTCGCTTATGTCTGATATCTAAACCTAATCCCGGAGTTCTAACAAAATGTCGATTACGATAGTCTTGGTTTAAGTATAAAACTATTATTCCAGCACCAAAAACAATAGACTTGAAATCAAGACTGTCTCTATAGGTACCACGTTTTTTGTTATAAAAGAGAATGGCTATACTCTTTTTGCCAACCCTTTTTGTCCTTCAACTTAGTTGTTATAAAATGTTAACAAGATCCTTGATGCCTCTTTTGCTGCGTCACTCGCATCAGCTGTTAATTATCGCGCCTAAATTGAGACAGTTAATTGAGGGAAAATGAGTATCTTTGTATATTATTCATCAGTTTCTTGGTACACGTACGGCCGGATTTATCACCTCTAGATCAGTTCCGTTTAACTTATTTGGCAGATAATTTCATAGGAATCCTGCTCCATTTTTGTATTTAATTAGTAGAAAGTGCTAATTCGGATATTCTAGACCCAAGCCCTTAAATTGTTGTATTCCCGTGTCAAGGTGTCACAACAAAAGATGATATAACTTACTGTACCACTATAAAACATACAGTAATAAGAAGAAAATCATACAATAGATGGTTTTATCACAAGATAATCATGAATCAGCGATTTATTTTAGGCTTTTAGTAAAGAAAAATATGAACGAGACAGAAGAGACCTTTTCCGTTTCAGACAGAGAGGAAATTTATGTAAACTAGAGGAATGATTAGTGAACTAGGAGTTAAGTTTTCCAAAGATATCGCCTACCAGCGCCATTTTAGCACTCGCTACTGCACACATGCGCTTGCGCCACGGGTGGCAGTGCGCACTCAATCGTGGTGTTTTTATTAAATTACCTTAATTACACCTCGGTTTACTGCTTAATAGCTAGGAAATGGTACTATTGTCCACTAAGTGCACAAACGTAAACGGGTGTCTAACTTTCCTATTTCCTTTTTTTTTACTATTGGTTGCTTCGAGTAAACCTTTATTAGGTACTAAGGTACTGTAATTTTACATGATTGCTGATTCTGTACGATAGTATTTCCGTGTAATCTCTGCCCGCTCGAATGCTTCGTTGGTCTAGCTACTGTATAAGCGTGACTTCTGAGCGTGAAGTCCTAGTTTCGAACCCCAGGTCACTTATTAGATTTTCTATTAGGTAATAGGGTTAAAACATAAAATTGCGAATCGGCACGATGCGAATCCGTAACGCTGAAAACTGCGACGCAAATTGCTGCGATGCGATTTCGTGCGGCAAGGCGTCTTATTCCACGGTTTAGGTGACTGTTCCTTCGACGGTCGTCACCCGTACCACAGATAATACAATACTACGCGTACAGATGCCTCATCTCATACAAAAAAACGTGTTCGCCGCCGTACCGCGGGCTATCGGGCTAAACATTTTTTCGTAACTAAATGATTTTTTTAAATTTGAACAAATATTTATATTTGTCTATTTATTCATGTTCTACATTTTACACAAACTTCAATAACAAATCGATACGTATAACGCCATTTATTAAGAGTTATTTGAACAAATGTTCCTTTGTTCCTGATGAGACCCTATGCCCGTACTCAAAGTATTTTTTTAATTAGTGACATGGATAGTTCAAATAGTATTATACACTGCTGTTATTGATAAAAAATATAGGAAAAATAAATACGTACCATCGCAGGAATGCGCGATGCTAATCAATTTACAAGTTCTTGCAAGGCGTAGTGCGAGCTCGTAGATTTCTGTCTGCTGAAAGCAGTCACTTCATCGCTAGATAGCAGTCACTCCATGTAGAATATTGACTTTCAGCCGTATTAGTTAGACTGGAAGTCTACCCCTACATAGGGAAAATGCATTATGACTAACGCATCACCTTGCATGACATGTAGTTTCCAAAGCACCAACGATCTTTGTTATAAACAATCGCCATGTTGCCCCGTTTCCGGCTGATAATTAAAAACTAATTCGCAGTAACTGCCAACAAAAGCCCATTAATAATGCCTGATTGTTACACCAATGCTTTACGGACAAAGGTTGAGGCATTACGCACTTTTATCGCAGTCGGGTAGGTAAATGACCTTGGGAATTGTCTTTTTTATTATTAACCGACTTCAAAAAAGGAGGTTCTGTATTCGTCCCGTATGTATGTAAGTATGTATGTAAGTATGTATGTAAGTATGTATGTCAGTATGTATGTAAGTATGTATGTATGTATGTATGTTTGTATGTGCGCGATTTTCTCAAAAACTACTGATATTCGATTTAGATGGGGTTTTCACTAACGTAATCTACATACTTTCAGAAAGGTTTTAGTATATAAAACATTATGTAATCATTCCTATGTACAAAGTTATAGGCATAAATGTACACACTCCGTAGAAGATTTACTGTTGAACGAATTCGTGAAAGTAATCTAACACGGGATAAAGAACTAAAAACGGAAAAATAAAAAACTTTTTTAACAAAAAATAACCGACTTCAAAAATCCACTACAAAGAAAATAATAATTTTGGTTTCGGAAGTCGGTGGCAAAAAAAAGCAAACAAAAACCAAAGCCACCGACTTCTGAAACCAAAATTATTATTTTCTTTGTAGTGGATTTTTGAAGTCGGTTATTTTTTGTTAAAAAAGATTTTTGTGGATAGGGTTTTCAACTACAGCTGAAAATGTAGAAGGCGTTTTGAATTTATGTACCTTGTTATTTATTGGAGTTGGTCTCATGATGGAGCCGGGAGATGGCCATAGGAACTCCTCAAGTTTTCAATATAACTCCGTCGTATTTGGGCTCGTTGGAATTGTCTTGAGAAATACTGTAGACCTAAATGATGTCCAGGTTCTCATGATGGAGCCAAGAAGGGGTCATTTCAAAAACTGGTTTTGTAAAACGTTTTGCAACATAAAACTTATTTAAATATTGAATGAGTTCATTATATTTTATTAGTTCTTTCACTGTTCCTTATTTTATTGATTTTTTTAATAGGTATTTTTCAAGTAAAAATAAATAATGTTTTACAAAACTGTAATACACTACGTCACATACAATGTGCAAATATGATAATATATATAAAATATGTATTTGGCCTCATGTAATATGGGGCGAGCCCATTGCCACCAACCAAGCACACAATTTGTCCGATTCGGGAATAGAACCTAGGACTCCACGCTCAGCTTGTCTGTTCAGAGGCCCTAGACAAGTTGCTTTTCTGTTAGCGTTCACGCCAAACGCTACGGACAAAATGTATGGAATTGACATTTGTGAGTCACGTGACTTTTCCGCAGGTAATGTCATTGCCATACATTTTGCCCGTAGCGTTTGGCGTGAACGCTAACAGAAAAACCACTTGTCTAGGGCCTCTGTACTGACACGTCGCATGCTAACACCACGGGAACTGCCGATTAGTTTGCGAACGTTCAAGGGAGAATGTCACATAGTTATTATAACGACAAAATACTCAACATAATTTAAAAATGTTATAATTCAACTTATCGAATAGTGCCAATCCAATCTGAAAGCAAAAGAAATCCGAAGAGTCCGCGATTTTCAGATTGACTCGGAAATCGAAATGCATTTTTTCAAAGATTGATGAGGGTTGTAGTTCAGTAAGACTTATTTTAGCATTCATGCATTGGGAAATGAGATCTAAGGAATTTGAAAGATAATGTAGAAGAATTGAGTTGTTGTTCCGACTTCCTCAAGAGGAAGATAAGGTTTTTCGAGTATATCAAGTCAAGTCAAGTCAAAGCATTTATTTCAATTAGACCAATTACAGGTACTTTTGAATTGTCAAGGAGTCTGTCAGTTAGTAATAATGATGAAGCTAGATGCCCGTTCCAAAGCGTAGATTCCTATGGAGAAGAACGGGCAAGAAACTCAATGGTTACTCTTTTAAATCAAATCATTACAAATAATCATGGTTACATTGTTTTTGTCGGAAATAACACAAATATGAGAGAACAATGTATAAGTCTAGAATAATAGTAAAACAGCTCCAAATATTAGCCATAGCAGTCCAGAGATGACCATGATGTATAATGTACCTATGTATATTTCTTTGAGATGCTCTGTAGCCTAAATTGGCTTGATTGATTTCAACCTAAATATGAGGTCGTTAGATTCAACCTCATTGTGGAAGTAACATGAGGTATAATATTTTAATATCTGTAAATAAAAAATAGGGGTGCAGTCGGGTTTTTTTCATATAATTTTGTTTATACTTTAGTTTGCGGATAGCCCTATGGGTCGTTTTGAGTCCCGCACAAAACTGACGATTTGTGTGGCTAACAAATAGTAATTATTTGGGTCTCCATGTGTTTGTATACGTAAGATTTGTAGCTGTTAATTCACTTTCAATGAGAAAATCAAAGCGTGAGGCAAAGTTTGTGGTATTTTTGTACAAAATAAATATTGACAAGCCGTTCTTCACTCATAATTTCATCCAACAAACACAAAATCTCTAGTTGCTAAACAACCCTTAAGCTCCGTACCTGGTTACCACTTAAAGGTCTTAGAGCTTAAAGCAAAAAACTCTATACATTCTAAAGCCACTCCACTAGAACAGCGCCCCAACCGAGCGGATAATACTTAGACTATAAAAAAACATGGAGAGGCAAACAGAGATATAAACGGTCGGGCCGCATTTACATACAAATGAGCCCGATGCGAAATTATTTCAGTCAACGGAGGCGGTGCAATGGCGGGTAGGAAAGAATACGGGCAAGCGTGAGCGGGGCAGGCTGGCTGGGTTTTTTAAATATAAATTGCTCTTTTAAATATACTGGATCTCATAATGTTCTTGTTAAGGCGGGACTTCTGTGCTTATTTTTTTCCTACCCGCTTCAGTGCTAACAGCAACTGGAGCTGCGAAAACACAAACGTCAATTTAGCACTACCGCAGCCGTGGTTGCGGGCGACACGGTCTTACAAATCGACCTTAATCTTTAAGGGCTTAAAGTCTCAATTAAACGTGTCCAAAGCATAGACCAATAAAATTCTCGTAGACTTATGTTTACATTACCAATCGCAGAAAAAAAATGTGTTAGAGCTTCGTGCGACAGAGATGGCACTCTATAGAGCCGAAGCTAGCCGTTTTTTTTATTTGGTAATAGGCTTGCGTTTGACCGCCATCTCGCCTGATGTTAAGCGATGATGCGGTCTACGATGGAGCAAGCTTGCCTAGAAGAAACCGATTCACTCCTGACTTGAACACACCCAGATTGTAACTGTCGGGAAACACCCACGGGCAGCGCTTTCCACTGTTTGGCGGTTTTCCCAATGAAAGTGGAATCAAAGCGCTTTGTTTTGTTTTCTATTATCTTTCTAAGGCTCGATGTGTAATATTTACCGCGTATACTTGCTCTAACTATTGCCCTGCAGAACCCAAAAACCGTATGCTTCTTTTTCACAGACCATTTAGTGTGAAACGGTCACTCCTCTATTTACTATGTTTGTTTTTGGAGGGACTACTTTATTCCGTTTCGATCTTTATTGCTTCCAATTCAATTTGAAAGGTTTAATTGTATGAGTGTATTGGGTGAGTCGAAATGGGCGTGGTTGTATTCAGTGGGACATGGGATTGGAGTGGTCGAGGTGAGGGAGGATTTGGTATTTAATGGGTGGGTGTGTCCAGCTTTACGTGGTTCTATCTGGAATTCAGGGCTGCTGCAGTTTGTCGTCCATTAATGTTGCTTCCGATGATTTGAGTTCAGCCTATGTCTATTCTGTATTGATACCAAGGTGTCCGAGAGAGAATCTCACCGTGATATTCTCCCTCGAATGTTCGCAAACCAATTGGCAGTTCTAGCGGTGAATTCACGCCTCGTGTCGTTACAGAATAAACTAGCAGACCGGCAGATGAACGTTTTCTTCCTTTTCGATGATCGAAAAGGTAGATTTTTCTTAGGCGTTTAAATAACAGTGAAAAAAGATGGAGACTCCAAATATATTTTTACTAGACTTTTGCCCGTGACTTCGTCCGCGTGGACTACAATAGATTGACTATTTTAAATAGCCTCCTTATTGTAGGATTGCTAGTACTACGAAGGTCAAGCTGTATCTCTGTATCAAGCTGTATCACGGGAATTAGAGAAAATGTGGATTAGATTTTAAATTGGATCCTAAGCTAACTGTGAAAAACATATCAAAATCAGTTTAGTACTTTATGTCTAATGCGCGCACAAACACACAAACAGACAAAAATTTAAAAGAAAAAAAAATCAGGCACGGTTACGTCCCAGTACCCTATAACGACCGTTTTTCTGGAATATCTTTAATGTAAGTACAGATACAGACACTATTCATCTGTCGAGAATTCCCATTTCTATGGTGCTCAAGCTACGCGTGATGGTGTTTCAGATATTCAAAGGCGAGCGGCTTGCTTCTTCAAAACTTAACCAAGAGAAAAGAAGCAGTATTTGAATTTCATTAGGCACCCAGCTTTGTGCCAAACAGTCTGAAAATGATATAACAATATTTTAGTCCCAAAAACTAAAACTTTGAGATAATATCGTTGCCCAGTTATTATATTAAGATGGTAACAATGAAATCAGAGTGATTCCAAACTTTCGGAAATTAGTATCCGAAAGGGACTTAACTTACAATTTAATTAAAATAGACTCAAACTTTTGAAATTTTGAGGGACGATATCATTTTAAGGGAAGAGTTTAATATAATACCTAATAAAATAACTGCCACGTGTAACTTGTAAACTAAGAAAGGGTAGACAGATAATGTATTAAATAAGTAAAACAAAAAATAAGAATAGGGAATATTATGTAGATACTACACACATCAAAAGTATCTAGGGATCAACATATATTTTTGCAATAACTTTTCTCCTGATTGATATTAATTAAAATTTTCTTTAAGGATTCATCAAATAAAGTGTTTTCGTTTGTCACAGTAACGATAAACCAAGTCACCTTTGCATTAATAAAGAAATTTGCCATTTTCCTAATAAAGGGATTTTTGACATTTGAACCACTAACATTAAAGTTCGAAAAAAAGACTGAAATAACAGTTTTCTTTAAAATTTTATTGGGTAACTTAAACAATTAATAATCCGTGTTTCTACCGCGAACACTAACAACACAAGAACATCGGTTTGGCATACTCAAAATGAGTTCATCCAAATCACGCTGTGGAATGGCCGCCCATGTTCGTTGCAACAACAAAAAAAGGTCTTCTTGCGACTGGATACCCTCCATATTCGGCAGAGCTCTTCTCTGTAGCATATCCCATGCATGCTCAATCGGGTTCAAGTCTGGCGACTGAGCAGGCCAGGGCAGGACATTGATGTTAGCTGCGGCGAGAGTCTGTCTTACAACTCTTGCGGTGTGCGGTCGTGCATTATCATGCATTAACTGAAATAAGGGACCGATTTGCACTTGTAGAGGAACGATGACGTCTGATACAATCGTCTCAGCATAAATTTGAGCGTTGAGGTTGCCTCTGATCCAAATCAACTCAGTTCTTCCGCCGATCCAAATACCCGCCCATACCATGATGGTTCCACCACTATAAGGATGGACTTCCTGGCAGGATTTTAATCGCTGTTGGCGTCCAGGGGTTCTCCAGTGTCGTATACGTCTTGTATCCGGTCTCATACCAAAACGAGACTCATCAGAAAAACACACGAAACGCCATTGTTCTTCTGCCCAATTTCTGTGTTCAAGAGCCCATTGATATCGAATCCTACGATTGTGCATTGCTATAGGTGGTACCCGTAGCGGTCTTCGGGAATGAAGGTTCACTTCATGCAAGCGGTTTCTGACTGTTTGGTCGCTAATTAAGTTCCCTGAAGAGTGATGAAGCCTCACGGCTAACATCATGGCGGTTATTGTTGGAGCTCTTCGAGTTAAGATTTGAATGTATCGGTCTTGTCTCCGTGTGGTGCAGCGATACCGTCCTCCATGGCGCTCAGCCACGGTACCAGTGCTTCGGTAACGTGTCCAAAGTCGACTGATAACACTCTGACTTGTATTCAGAGCTAAAGCTACAGTACGTTGCCGGGAACCAGCTTCTATCATTCCCACGGCTCTGAGCATTTCTTCCCTGCTTAAATGACGTCGCCGCTCCATAATAACGTTGGTTTTAATCAGTAGTAGGGAAACAGTAGCACTAATAATGTCTTCAATGCGTTGTATGTTTTTATAGGGAAAATATTGACAGCTTATTTTCATCTTTTACTCGAATTTGATTGAGAGTTCCTGATTCATATTATGAAATGCACCAAAAAGGATCCATATAAATTTATAAAATCATAAATTTATTACAAAGCCACATCTCAATCTCAAGAAATCCGCATAAAAATGCTTGATCCCTAGACACTTTTGATGTGTGTATGTATAAAACGAGGGGCTCGTGGCTAAATGACGGCCGCGCTAATCGATCGATCTGCGAGGTTAAGCTGCGCTTGCCGCGGTCAGTCCTTGGATAGGTGAACGTTCTTTACACATCGAGACCCCTCCGTGCCTCGGAGAGCACGTTAAGCAGTCGGTCCCGGTTGTCATAGGAATATCTTTGACAATCGTTACGGGTAGTCAGAAGCCCTAAAAGTCTGACAACTGGTCTAACATTCGAATACCGGTATTACCCATTAATTGGGTTGTGGAGGTCAGATGGCAGTCGCTCCACGTAAAATATTGATATTCAGCCAAAACTAGTTAGACTGGATGCCGACCCCAATATAATTTGGGAAAAGGCTAGGCAGATGATGATGATGACTATGTATAATTAAAACCGTTTGCCATAAGCTCATAAGATGCGTATTCAAGGAGATTTAAAATTGCAACTGACGCGGCCAGGACACGGTAGCTTACTAGTTAAAGGGATGCCACGGTACCTACGGCAGAGATCGTGGGTTCAAATTAATCTTTTGTTGGTCACTTTTACAAACATAGGTTTAACTAGCGGCAGCAGTTATGACAAACACCACCTGCGCATTATTGGTTTGTCAGTCAATGCTCGTCGTCTAATTGGACCATTCTCTATTACGTATTGCCAACTGTCTATTGACTATTGTGCCGAAAATGTACATGCGCTCTGTGTTCATGATAAGTGCCGGTACCAATAATTTATAACCATAAACTTTTAATTCCATCACCTCTATCATCACCATTTTAATCTATGACCACAACAGCCTTTTAAATGGTGCCTCCAAATGGATTAGGCAATGATACGAACCACAACGTACACTAAGCCAATTCCCATGCAAATCCCATTAGATTTTTAGTCTAACGGCTGGCGAGGCGAAATATATCGCTGTATGGCTGTATGGGGTTTCATGTTGTATTGTTTTCATGTTGTAAAAGGGAAGGCTTCGGGCTGGGCAACATGAGCGATCTGCTAGTCTATTCTGTACCGACATCATCCGCCTAGCCTTTTCCCAAACATGATTGGGGTCGGCTTCCAGTCTAACTGGTTGCGGCTGAATATCAATATTTTACATGGAGCGACTGCCATCTGACCTCCACAACCCAATTATTGGGAAATACTGGTATTCGAATGTTAGACCAGTTGTCAGACTTTTGGGCTCCTGACTACCCGTAACGACTGTCAAAGATATTCCTATGACCACCGGGACCGACTTCGAGGGAGAATCTCACCGTGACATTCTCCCTCGAAGGTTCGCAAACAAATTGACAGTAATTCTCACGGTGATATCACGCGGCATGTCGGTAGAGAATAGATAGGCTAGAAAGCGTCTATTCTAGAATATTGCTTGTCATCAAAAAAAAAAGTTTTATACAGTGCAAGAACTTCTTTACATTGTCTTTTCAATACTTATAAGCCGTTTGCTTTTGTATTCAGTACTTTCTTCAAAGTAAAACAAAATAGGTACCTACTACAAAACTGATCAATAAAAATCAAAATATTGCACTTTATTCACAAAATCGGTTCAGAATTAATTAACTGAAAGTTTCGGCATCGTGTAAAATTGTATGCTTTTGTATTGTGTAAATTGAATAACACTTTTAATAGTTATTTTATTAGACATCACGTGAAAATATATTACTTTAGATTAAAGAGGGTCATGTGCGATGTCTGATTCACTAGTTAGAGATATTCAGCACTCGTTAAACTGAAAATACCTATTCATTCTTCATCATTTAATATTCGAAATAATTTCATACTCCATACCGGGAATTACCTACTTTATTTTGGGTCAGTGATGACAAAACTAGAATGATATTATGTATTTTTATAAAATTAAACACTGTCAAAAATTGAGGGTTTACCAAAATTACCGTTTATTTTCTGTAAATCCAATGATTTATCATTACATTTTCCTTCTCTAAACTAACCCCTAATTATCCCAACATGTAAAGGCTTTACAAATACAAAACTAAATTTACATCCCCACAACCCGACCTCCAGATGATCCATTAATACCGACCATCAAGCCATTTTAATCTAATTTTCATTCCCTTACTGCCCGACCACGATACATGACCGCAAAATTAATCATTGACCACAGAGTAACACCTCGGTGTAGCGACTAGCGATGCGGGTAATCGAGCTATACGATAGTTATAGCTATGTGCTAGTCTGTGGCGATATTGAAATATGTAATGTATATTTTTTTGTTTTTTAAAGAGAAAAGTATCGAATATTTTTGAATGTTGAACGTTTTGTTCCAAATTCAACGAACTTGAAAGGTTTCATTTTTTATCAAACAAGGCGTTTATGTGTATTTTCTGTTGTATGTTGACGTTCAGAAAGTGCATATTTTAAGCATTGGCCAATGAATTGTGAATTGAGTGAATAAATTATTTTTGATTTTTTTTTAACCTACGAATATACCTACATAAATAATGTCAGTAGTAGGTATTACAAATTAGTAGATGAAATTATTATAGAGATAAGTTCAACTCATGTGTTTTTAATTTAATAAGAGTTTTAATATTTATTGATATCATTTTGTGGGTCGCTTTAAGATTACATTTTTCGTTATTAAATATGAGAGATTCCAAAAACAACATTTTTCATTTAACATTCTTAAAAGTATGGTTTTGTGCCAGCGAGACAGGTGACAAAATGCGACAGCTCTCTTAACACCAAAAATCTGAAATACGGGCATAAAGATACTCAACGTTTCATTAATAAAGAGTAATTACATAAATTGTCTAAGACCGTAAACACAACTTCAAACTCATTCATTTTCATGCCACCGCCGCCCAAAAATACATTTCCTCCGTCAACATTTTCATACGTCATATAAAAGTCTGCATCCCACCGATCCAACCCGTCCGATGCGAGCGATAAATCAATTTATATCGCGGACGTCGGGACACGGATTAGCATACTCAAATGACTCGCACATGCTCTGCATTGCTGTGATAGCATCGCTTTTGATGCATCCTTTTTATTTGCTGTCTTTATGTATCTTTAATACATATCTTTATCAGTGGTTAAAAGTGAAAAGTTTTTATTAGTAAGGGGGTATAAGAATAGCTGTGGAACGACAAAATTAATATTATGTTTTACTGTCGCATATCAAAGCTTAAGACGTGAGTTTCAAGCAGTTACATACTAAAACGCTTTAAGCTTTAAGGTAACAATTATTATCGAGAGTAACCATTACAATAAACTTTTCATAAGTAGAACAGAAAAGGTACGACAAAGCAAAATTACAACGGAACTTTTCCTTTATTAAAATGTCCGCCATGAAAAACCATTATAATAACAGAAAACATCAAACCCATTTAAGTTAAACTTTCCAATTCGAATGCAAACTATAAAAGTTAAGTATAAGTCACGTTTAGGTGTTACATCTATTGTGGCAGTAGCCAAGCGTAATAAAAATAAACGTTTTTCTCTCAATGTGCACGGGACATTACTACTACGCGGAAATTTCGTACGCGTTACACCCACTACTTGCAACACCCAACGCCCACAGGGTAACACAGACGTGTATTTCGCTACACAGATTGCATAGATCGTTTCAATGTGTGCCTGAACCTGTAAAACTGCAGCCAAGCTGCAGTTTTACAGGTTCTGTCGAATGTGTGAGTGTTTTCAACGTACTTTTTCGTGGGTGTATTGTGTCTATAAGTGAGCTAGTTGTACTTTTCAGACATTACAATGGTCACGGCGAAACTGGTGTCATATTTTCTTGAATATGAGTACTGTACAATGCCGGTTTCCGAGACGGAGCTTCCGTCTTTTTTGTTGTTCTTGTTTTTATTTATTTATTGTGTTCACGATTTTTGTGAGGTGCGGGTTGTTTAGGACGTAAATAAGTACGCTGCCTCCTTTTTTTATTTCTTTTTAAAAACCATCTTTTTCACTTTCGTATTTTTTCTTTTAAACCAAATGCACCTTGCATTTGGCTTAAAAGTGGCGAAGAGTGAAAGGAAGCCGGTACAATAAAATTATAATAAAATTGTAAACAAGTTAAATAATTCCGTCTTACTGTCATAATTATCTCTTCGTTTACCCACTGTATTTACATAATTATTTTGTACTAGCACTTCGCCCGCGACTTCGTCCGCGTGTCCCACAGGAACTGTGCATTTTTTCGGGATAAAAAGTAACCTATGTTACTCAGTGATAATGTAGCTTTCTATTAGTGTATAATTTTTAAAATCGGTTCTATAGTTTCGGAGCCTATTCGTTACAAACAAACAAACAAAAAAAGCTTTCCTCTTTATAATATTAGTATAGATAGACGAATATTTATGACATATAAAAGGGAATTATTTACAATGTCGTTACTATTTTACTGTAGGTACCGTACCTACCGGCTTTTCGTCACTATTCGCTACTGCATAGTCCACATACTTTATAATCCCTCACAACATATAAAAATAAAGACAGCTGACCATCCAACGGTGACCAGTCCCCATTGCCTGGGGGCGACAAACTAATCCTCTTCCCACACTCGACTCTTAAACCGGCGCCATCTTTGTTTTTAATTAATTAATGTATGATGAAGTTTTCACGGAACCAAATAAAAGAAAAACCTTTTATAATGTACGTATAATTATATTATTGAAATTGTATAGTCTATTGGTGGCTTTATGGTAGATTGGTGGCTGAATTTGAACTAAAGTCTGTTTCTACGGCAAGCGAAAAAATAGACAATGACCTTTGAGCGTGCTTCAGGGATAACCAGCATTTTTGCTCAGTTCTATTTTTAAATCTCTGTTTCATTATCTGTCTAACTTTCTGAAAACCTCTATCGCTGAATTTGCTTAAAACTGATAAGTATCAGTCTCCATACACTCCTCTATTACTTAAGCTTCTTACCAGAGGGCCTAGCACGAACGATTTTGACATTGCGTATCGTAAACGTAAGCATATTTTGAATTGAAAATACACGTTCGCTACACAATATTTTTATAAATTAAATACTTTATTTGAATCTCTGTATTTATTAAAATGCGCAAATTGTATAAAATTCAATCTAAATGTTCTATGACTGTCGTATTTTAGATTCGTAATTCGCTTACGTTTACGATACGATACGTGAAAATTGTTCGTGCTAGGCCCACAGGTTTTTATTTAATACGTGTTGGGATGAGTGACATGAGAGATAACAAACCTGTTTTGCGATTGAGTGATAACAGATTTCAGAAGCTTAGACACAAGGTGAAACAGAGATTTCAGAGACAAACAGACAATGACACTATTAGTGTTACTCTTAGGGCGGGTTGCTTCAAACCATCTGTATCCGTAAGTCAGTACGTAATCGTTAAGTCAGTATGAAATTGTCGTACAAGCCGCCATATTTGACGGTTACAGATACGTAACTGTAAGATGAAACAACATGGCCTTAGTGTTGCGAACGTTTAATAGGCTTCGGCCATCATGGTTAAAAAAACAAAATTCTGTTGGTTTGTTACTTTCTACAAAAGACTGGAGACGAGATGTGTCAATTATTCAATCAATTTAGCCTATCCTAACTAGACATGACCTTTGAATAAAAATGTGCAAGTATACAGGGTGGCAGGTTAGACAGTGGAAACATTTTAAGGGGTCATTGTACTCATCATTATGAACAAATTTTACAAAGGGACCAAACCGGAAATCGCGAAAAAAAAAACAGCTGTTCCATACATTTTGTTGAGTTACCTATATGAACATAAATGTATTGAACAACAGATTTTTTTTCGCGATTTCAAGGTTGGTCCCATAGTAAAGTTGTTCATAATGATGAGCACAATGACCCCTTAAAATATTTCCACTGTTTAACCTGCCACCCTGTATAAATGCTTACACGCCAAAGTTTCAAGTAACAATGAACATTCAAAATTCAGAAATACATTCAACTATCACAAGTGCAGTCAAACAATACTCAAAATAAAAGATTTCAAGACGTCCGAAGCGTCAGTTTTATATCTACACATACGTACGAACAAACAATTCCCGAGGGGCGAGGAAACAACGCGAACTCAGCTCCAAAGCTGACTTGCTTCGGTCAGGAATCGAACCCGGAACATTTACCTCCCACGGGCATTACTCGTTCTTAGTTTTGTTCGTCCATTTTATTTTGTTTTAAACGGAAAACAAACAAAATAAAGGCTGTGTCTGCCGTTCTCATATCAAAGGAATTTAAAAGTCACTTCAGTTTATTTTCTTTCAGAGGGTTTTCACGCTCGTCAAATGTGTCTCGAGGTTTTTAATTATTTGTTTGTATTATTAACTAGAGTTTTGCCCGCGACTCCGTTCACATGGACTACAATAATTGGCCATTTTAAATGATCTCCTTAGTATAAGGTGGCTAGTATTATAAAGAGGTCAAGCAGAATCTCTGGTTCATCTCACCGAAATTGATTAAATGTGGCTTAGATTTTAAGTTTAATGGCTAAGAAATAAGTAGTCCCAGTATTCTATCCCGAATGCTTTTTCTGGAATATCTGCAATGTAGAGACACGGCTTTTTTACAGTTTTATAATAGGTTAGATCGCATACACTCTAAAACCAAAAAAATCGTCAAAGTCAAAGTCAAAGTCAAAACATTTATTTCAATTAGACCATTTACAGGCACTTTTGAATAGTCAAGCAATAGTTGTCAGTCAGTTTGTCCGTTAGTTGAAGCTAGTTGTTGTTGTAATTTTGTATTTGAGAATAAAAGAAAAGATGTGTTTCATCAGGTTTGTTATTTAATGAAGTGAGAGGTAACCTAGTTACATAGAGCAAGAAGAATTTTGAATACACATGGACAGTATAAAGCCAGTATTATTACAACACGCCCCCTTAATCAAAATTCTCAAAAACAAATAACATATAAAATTTACTCAAAATATACCAATTTAAAAAGAAAACAATATGAAAATGTATACTAAACTGTACTGAAGTAAAAGTGTAAAAATATATTTACACTAAACCTAAGCCAAGTACACATCTACAATGTGCCACACGCTGCAATCTTTTAGTTAAGATGTCAGCTGGCATATCACTTGATTTGGTATATTTTAAGTTTACCGAATTATCACTTATCTTTTCTCTAATAAAGTGATATTTGGTATCTATATGTTTCGTCCTATGGTGGTGCACGGGATTTAGTGCCAAACTCTGTGCACTCTGACTATCGGTACAAATAGTTACGGTATTAGGTAATAACCTTTGCCTTACCATAGGATCTGAAATTACTTCAGTGATAAACCTCCTTAAATAAATCGCTTCCTTCGTAGCTTCAGTTATTGCCATATACTCGGCTTCCGCTGAGGACAAAGCTACGGTTTGCTGCTTCCGCGAGGCCCATGAAACCGAACTGCCTGCTAATTTGAAACAGTAACCAGTATAAGAACGGCGATCTATATTACAGTTTGCCCAATCGGCATCGCAAAATCCTACAAGGGGCATACTTGATTTTCTATAACAAATCGAGTAATCTAATGTACCCTTTAGATATTGTAAGACTCTCTTCGCGGCTAACCAGTGAGTCTTGTTGTACCGAGTATTGAACTGACTCAGGTAACTAGTCGCGTATGCGATGTCTGGACGAGTATTAACACTCAGGAACATGAGGCAACCAATTAATTCTTGATAGGGATACGTTTTTAGATTATGATCACTATCAATGCTGGTACTAACCTCCAGTTTTCCAGTTAGTGGAGTTGTACAAGTTTTACAATTCTCCATTCCAAACTTTTGTAAAAGATTATTTATATAATTTTTCTGATTTACTTTTATTTCATCATTTTTTCTGGTTATATTTAAACCAAGATAATAGCTTAAATAGCCCAAATCTTTTAACGAAAAATATTTTTGTAAGTCATCTTTGACGATGTCAAACGTCTTGTCATTACTATAAAAAACAATTATGTCATCGACAAAGACTGCAACGATAACCAACTCTTTTCCAAACAGTTTGGTATACACACATGGCTCAGATGGAGTTTTCATAAAACCAAAAGATGATAAAGTTTCATCTAACTTTATATTCCAGGCACGTGGAGCTTGTTTAAGTCCATACAAGGATTTTTGTAAGAGACACACTTTGTTCTCCATACCTTTTACTTTAAAACCTTGAGGTTGCTCCATGTAGACCTTCTCTTGCAAATCTCCATTTAAAAATGCAGTATCAACGTCCAAATGACGCATCTTCAAATCCAATTCGGCTGCGAGAGCCAGTAGAGTACGCAAGGAGGAGTGCCGCACGACAGGAGCAAATGTCTCAGAATAATCTACACCTGGCGTCTGGGTAGATCCCTTAGCAACTAATCTTGCTTTGTACTTCACAACATTTCCTGCTGCATCTTTCTTTAACTTATAAACCCATTTGCATGGTATAACTTTCTTGTTTTCTCTGTCAACCAATTTCCATGTCTTCAGCTTCATCAATGAATTATATTCATTCGTCATTGCCATCTGCCACTTCTCAACATCATCAGCCAACGTAGCCTCATTATAAGTTCTAGGCTCATCAGACGCTTGACTAGAAACTTGGTATGAGAAGTAATTAGGGGGTTTCCGGTCTCTTGTAGGATATCTGCGTTCTCCATCAGTTTGACCAGTAGAAACTACTGCTTCCTCAATTGCTTCAAAAAATTGATCAGTTTCAGCTGTCTGATCTTCAGTGACAACAGTATGGCCTGGAGCTGGTTCAACAGTGACCACTGGAATATGTTCAAAAGACTCTTGAACTGTACTGGTTTCTTCCTGTATAGGCAGACTATTAGAAAGTACTAAAGGTTCAGTAGAAGTCTTAGTGTTGTTGACATTATTTAAAGAAGAAAAACAATCTTCAAAAAATGTAACGTCTCTAGACTTTTGTAAGGTTCTAGGACAAGATGAATTTCTAAAAAGATAACTATTAGGATCTTCTGTATAGCCTACAAATATAGCTTCATCAGCTTTAAGATCCAATTTCTTACGGTGACAAGAAGGTATATGTATAAGAGCTCTACACCCAAAAACTCTGAGATTACTTAGGTCTGGTTTGCAACCATTCCACAACTCGTAAGGAGTTTTATTATTTAAGGCACGGTGTGGGCATCTATTCTTCAGATACACAGCCGTTCGAACAGCATCTTCCCAAAAAGCCTTAGAAAGATCGCTTTCAGCCATAAGAGAGCGTGCCTTTTCTACAATTGAGCGATTAGTGCGCTCGGCAACACCATTTTGCTGAGGGCTATATGGTACCGTAGTTTGATGCTGAATACCGCAAGATCTAAGATAACTTGAGAATTCACTATTGACGAATTCGTTCCCATTATCCGTCCTTATTGTTTTAATTTGAGCCCCAGTTTGTCTTTCAACCATAGACTGGAAGTGACAAAATCTATCCTTTACCTTTGTTTTCGAAGAAATAAAATATATAAATATAGTTCTCGAAAAATCGTCTATAAAAATTAAAAAGTATTTATTACCCTGAAAGGAGCTAACTGACATTGGTCCACAAAGGTCAGAGTGGATCAGTTCTAAAATTGAAGTTGCTCTTTTATAAGTAATCGCTTTAAACGGTTTTCGAGCTTTTTTCGCTTGAACACAAGCAACACATGAATTTTTATCCACATCCTTATAATCAATAACCTTATGACTATTTTTCAGCAGATTCATACCGACGCGACATAAATGACCTAAACGCTTATGCCATACCTGATACTTATATATAGAATCAGAGTGCACATCATAGGCTCTAAATTGGGGAATATTCACCGCACAATCAAGTGTGTACAAACCACCACAGGGCGAGCCATGTAGAACCGCATCACCTGTAAAGGAGAAGGTTTTTGAATTAAATAAATTACAACCAGACTTATCAAACATTACAGTAAACCCTTTTTCTACTGCTGTCTTCACAGATAGAAGATTTGTTTGCAAGTTAGGTACATACATCACATCATTAATTGTATTGACGTTGTTTTCGGTATTTAAAGATATTTTACCGATGCCTTCAGCGTCAATCTTAGTCCCGTTTGCAACTGTTACCTTGTTTTCAATTGGCTTTAAGTCTACAAACCAATCTCGTCTTGAAGTCATATGTCTGGTAGCGCCTGAATCAATGTACCATTTGTCCATGTCATAATTATTCGTTGCTCCTAAAGCAGACACAGAGGTCAAGTCCTTATTAGTTGAATTCTTCCTTTTCATGAACTTCTTTTTCTTTAGAGGACAGTTTGGTCTTTTGTGACCAGATTCTCCACAACCATAACACACAATTTCCTTTGCCTTTGACTCAACAGAAGAGGCATCAACCTTCGACTTCATAGCTCTCTCCAGTTTTATCGAGCTTTCCTTGGACATTTCGTTCAGTAATTTTGACTTCACCAGTTCGCTGGTAACGTTAACATTACTATTTTCGAGAGCCATACATAATGGGTCATATTTCGACGTTAGACCTCCCAATAGAATAGCAGCAATGGACGCATCATCTATTACTTTGCCTATATCCGCCAAATCTTGGGCAGTGGAAATAACAGTATTGATATACGACTCAATATTATTATCAAAGTCTTCAAGTCTCAATCTGTATAACTTCCGTTCTAAATATAAACGCCGACCCATACCTTTGTCCTCATAAGCATTTTGTAGAGCTTTCCATGCTTCAACTGCCGTGGTTGCACTTCGCACATGCGTAATTGCAGATGATTCAAGGGTAAGACAAATTTTTGTTAGTGCCTTCTGATCGTTCCTCATCTTTGTGACATTGGAAACGTTCATCCCTGTTGGGTAGCCACTGATCGCTTCCCACAATTCCTCATGCATAAGATAATTACGCATTTTAAATTTCCACGTACTATACCCTTCTCTATTATGTAAGGTGAAGGTTGGAATTGAGGAATTACGCATACCTCGCTCATTTGTGTCTCCATTAGGGTTCGCCATCTCATAAGAGTACACGAAGAACTATTACCCAAAAATCGCACAAAATCACTTCAACAAATTATTACCGAAAACACGCATTACTTTTCTTGAATAAACAAAAAAGAACAAATACTTGAGCTATACTCGTGCTGATAACGATTTGTTGTAATTTTGTATTTGAGAATAAAAGAAAAGATGTGTTTCATCAGGTTTGTTATTTAATGAAGTGAGAGGTAACCTAGTTACATAGAGCAAGAAGAATTTTGAATACACATGGACAGTATAAAGCCAGTATTATTACAACAGTTGTCCGTTCCAAAACATAGATTCCTATGGAGAAGAACGGACAAGAAACTCCATGGTTACTCTTTTTCAACTAATTCAAATATATTATTATAATAAATATACGTCGAGCTTGCCCTCTACGCACGCCATTGTTGCTATACCCTGGATACTAAAACGTTGAATTATTAAGTTTTTACCTTCGGTACTAGTATTAAGTATTAAGAAATCAAGGTCATTAAAGCTACAAATCTTTAAAAACTCCACCAGATCCATCCACCCTTCTCACCGTATATATTGCAATTTTTTTCGTACGTCCAAACTTCTCGACTCAAAAGCACTTTGTTTTACTTAAGCCGGGGTTAACTTCAACTTTAGCTATCTACTATTAGCATAAACTTTACAAAGACGCTGCAAAGTATTAAAGTTTCCTTGAAATTGATAAGGCTGCTCCTACCAGATTTTAACGTGGCTCTTTATAAATTTATTACCCAGCGATGAATCTCTTTAGCATAATTTATAAGTTTTTTGGCAAGTGTATGGGGATTTGTTTAAGTGTTTTCTGGTGATGGAGATGTTTTAATGTAATGAAAAGCTCATTAGACTCTTTAGTTTTGTCGAGCACAGGAGAAAATACCTACTATGACACGTCATTTACAGCTCAGGGGGGTGATTCTCGCGGGTGAAATATTGATATCGAATTCGATATATATCGCTACAAATGTCAAAATGGTAGAGATTTTGACAGTTGTTGCAATATATATCGAATTCGATATCAATATCGAACCCACGAGAATCACCCCCCAGATCAAAGATAGCAATCATATGACGCGCGTGCCAAATGTGGCACGCTCAG
The DNA here is from genome assembly GCA_948465475.1 of Thalpophila matura. NCBI lineage: Eukaryota > Metazoa > Arthropoda > Insecta > Lepidoptera > Noctuidae > Thalpophila > Thalpophila matura. The sequence continues at coordinate 1,424,674 of OX419191.1, forward strand.
ATCATAGAAAAGGAGATGTGCCAAGGCGCTATTGAGCTTGACCCTTTGATATGATCACATTGACCATAATTAAAACGTACACGCTGGCGATGGACGGAACGCGATCGATGATATAAATACAGTGTTTTAATTTAGTGCTAGTGATGAGTGACGAATAACAGTGTTAGATTAATGTTGTGCGGCATTTTTAATGTGTGAGAAATCTCTACAGGGTGGCAGGTTAGACAGTGGAAATATTTTAAGGGGTCATTGTACTCTTCATTATGAACAACTTTTACTATGGGACCGACCGTGAAATCGCGAAAAAAAAATCAGCTGTTCCATACATTTATGTTCACATAACTCAACAAAATGTATGGAACAGCTGATTTTTTTTTCGCGATTTCAGTGTTGGTCCCATAGTAAAAGTTGTTCATAATGAAGAGTACAATGACCCCTTAAAATATTTCCACTGTTTAACCTGCCACCCTGTATATTTACATGAAAGCGTTTGTAGTTGTGATGCACACAGCTTTAAAAGTGGTGACAGTGGTTCCAGTACTAATTTCTTATGATGGGTCCTTGTTTCTATGATCTAAGATACAAACAAATGTCTAAATTAGTTTCGATGACAAAACGTAGCAAAAACATTGCCTAACTTTGTATGACCGAGAATCAAGCTTCGGACTTCGCGGTGGGACTCATTTATTTTTGCAGCCACTTAAAAAGGAGGCAAACATTACTGTATACAAACAGCCGTCTAATTTTTACACCAGCACACATAAAACATTTGTTATCTTAACCCTAAACTCCAAAAGGGTAGGTTTATACCCTTTTCGGGCTAATCCACCGTTGCCATGGCAACAACCCTTAAGGTTATAATGACCAATTAATTAAATCTCCCTCTTTAAGCCAAAGCCCCGAAAAATATGAAGGGATAATTGATCAAAGGAGTTTAAAAAGTTTTGTGAGAATTAATTTAATATTTCTTAGCAATTAATAGAGGAAATCAATTTTGAAGTGCCGTAATGAGTTTGGTATGTATTTTTTACACTTTATTATCTTTTAAAGGGCGCAAAAGAGGGATAACCTCGTAAAAAATAAAAGAGTAAATTACCCGATATTCGGGAAAAAAATAACAGAATAATTATTTTGTTAGGAACTACCGCCCTATTTTTAGTAAAGACTTACTAAAACTAAATTGTCCGATTTTGTTGATTATGGAATACACAAAGTCAAGAAATTTTTCGAATAATAATGAAGAAAATAAGGGGTAAGTGTGATTTTTAAAATAATAATTGATGATTTTGTCGCCATTTTTAACTGAATTAAAAGAAGGTGGTTCTGTATTCGACCGATGCTAAACTTATTACAAAAAAAAATAACCGACTTAAAAAAAAATGTTTTCGAAGTCTGTGGCAAAAATAAATAAACAAAAACCAAAACCACCGATTTCCAAAACTAAAATTATAGTTTTTGAAATCGGTTGTTGCACAATGGCAAAGTTAAGATATACCTAACCTGAAAAATCTGATAGACTTACCCCTATTAAAAAACTGGCCAAGTGCGAGTCGTACTCGCGCACCGAGGGTTCCGTATTTTTTCATCATATGTCGAAAATTGTGAGACATAAAATTAAATAAAAATATATTTTGAAATGTGCAGATCAAGCCCTTTCATATGATATGTCACTTGACCCAGTAACCCCACTTTGAAATTTTGGACCCTCACTCCGGCCCCTTTTGCAATGAAAATAAAAATATTTTTTAAATTTTTTCATTTGCAATAAAGTTGGACAAGCATTCTTTATAATTGTTCCAAATGTCAAGTCGATAGCATCAGTAGTTGCTGAAATAAGCAGGTGTGACAGACAGACAGACAGACAGACGAAGTCGCACCATGGGTTCCTTTTTTACCATTTTGGTACGGAACCCTAAAAACAAGTCTACCTACCCTCTCCCCACTTTAAGTCATGAAGGTATATTAAAATGTAACATTATCTATATAACGCATTTTAGTTACACGTGGCCGGTCATGTATGACTAATGTTGCAAAGTGCATGATACTCCTTTGAGCGCAACTCAACCTGGAGCGAATGCCGCGAGTTTCCACAAAATAATATTTTAATGTAGGGTTTCAGACTAGACATTTTAATAAAGAGGGTAAGGTTGAAATACTGAGGGGCTCGTGGCTAAATGACAGCCGCGCTGATCAATCGATCTGCGATGGGTGACAGATCTTTACACATCGAGACCCCCCCGTGCTCTGGAGAGCACGTGAAATAGTCGGTCCCGGTTGTCCTAGGAATATCTTCGACAGTCGTTACTAGTACTCAGAAGCCTGAAAGTCTAACAACTGGTCTAACATTCGAATACCGGTATTACCCAATAATTGTGTTCAGGAAGTCAGATGGCAGTCGCTCCACCTAAAATATTGATATTCAGCAGCAATTGTGAGAATCGCCAAATAGTGGAATGCGCTGCCAGAGTGGGTGTTCTCCGATAGTCACAATCTGGGTGTCTTCAAGTCGCGAGTGAATCGGTTTCTTCTAGGCAAGCGTGCTCCATCGTAGACCGCATCATCGCATAACATCAGGCGAGAGAGCGGTCAAACGCAAGCCAGTAAAAAAAAATCAAAAAAAAAAAACCTAGGTTTGATTTTGGACTAAACTGTAGCTCTGCTATTCGGTATACAACCATTTATAACGAAGTTCGATAATTTTGTTCTAACATACGACAATATAACATTTTGAGTCAAAACGTCAAACAGACACAGTAATACGGAAACCCGAGTGAAAATTATAACAGGGAAATAAAAATATGGCTTATTTTTGCATTTGTATGTTAAATACATTATAATTAGTGCCCTCTTTGTTCAAATCGGCTTACACACATAATTCCTAAGAAAAACACACCGCCTCACCAATTAGACTGGTTGGGGAACGGTAAAAATGTTATAATTCAATTTGAACATGTTCAGAGCATTATTGTTTGACCATAAGAAATGTAACGGAAACTATATTAAATAAGTAAAAGAACAAAGGGCTTTGTATTTTTTTTCGCTTTTGTCTGTTTGTTTGTTACTATTATTTATTGTGTTTTTTTTTTTATTTAATACCAGTACTTTGCCCACGAATTCGTCCGCGTGAACCACAGGAACTGTGAACTTTTTCAGGATAAAAAGTAGCTTAAGTTACTTGGTAATATGCATTAATCCGTTCCAGCTAGTAGCCCCTCCCTCTAGTTGTCCTCCCCCCAGCGACGCCTTAAGCCGAGGTCCGTACCCCAGTAGGGGGTGCTCTTAGCGTGTGGTCACTTAGTTTGTAGTTTTTATTTAGTTTTAAGCCTAGCTGGAGGCATTTGTAAGTCCTCACCAGATGACCGGTTAAGCAGTGACGGCTGTTAGAAGCCAACTGCGAGAGGCCCTGACAAAAAAAAAAAAAAACTTGGTAATATGCAGCTTTTTACTGGTCAAAGAATTTTTAAAATCGGTTCAGTAGTTTTTGAGTTGAAGTGAGTTGAAATGAATCAGTCAAACTTTTTATTATTTATAAAAGTAAATCGAAGTCCAAGAAAACCAGCAAAAAAAGCTTATAGGCTTTAAAAAAACAAAAGACTGTCATCGCAGGTGGCCCGGAAATTCTGGCACATACAAATTTGACTAAAGGCTATAAAAATTAGCCGACGCCATTTTAATTAAACCTGGTTGCATATTTTATTTGTGACTTTGTGTGGGGTTCGCGTTTTGAGGATACTTATGAGAATTTATTCGGGTATGAAATGACCGGATTTTTGATACGGGTTATAATTTTATTTTTAAAATGGCCTTATATTTTGGCTGTTTAAGGCCACGATATCCGAGTGCGATAGGCATTTAGCGCTCCCTTCCTCCCCGCGCGGCGAATTACGCGGAAGCGCAGTTCAAATGAACTCGCTGACCCCGCTGAACAAAAATTTTGCGTCACAGTATAAATTCTACCAGCCTCAAAATATTAACATTAATTTCGTTCGTTAAGAAACGAAGCCCTCAAAAATTGGGGTTTCGTTTGTAGCTAGGTTTATGTAAAACGTTGTAAATACATTTATAAAGCACCTTACACAATTTATTTTATTAATAATAATTGTTTTTTTTATTATTTTCGACGAATCTCTCTTCTTTTATTTATGAGTATGGTCTATGGATTATGGCTAGCTATGCGGCTATGGTGGATATTACACTATCTATATCTATCTTACAGTGGCGAAGGGTCCCTACAATACGATTCCTACCGGCTACCCTTTAAAAAATAGCATGGGCAGTATTGCCTACTATTGTCAAATATTTGGGGGATGGTACGTGGATACGATGGGGACTATGGGGGCAATGGGGACGATGGGGACAATGAGGACTATGGGGACTTTGCTTGAAATCTGTAGATACCTAATAATAATAAGCTGGGTACTCACTTAGCAGTGTAGCATGTAACGTATCAGATACTGTATCAACCTGCAAGTGGGTACGGCTCGTCCACGGTCCACCGCGTATCTAGCTACGAGCTGCCAGATCACACTGCGAGCCGCCTTTGTGTTCGCAGCAGGGACTTGAAACGTTATTCAATATAACGTTACGATTCGTTCCAGTAACGATAATTTGTACCGTTCCACCAGAAACGTAACATAATTAATTCTTTGTATATAACGATACTTACAAACGGAACGAAATCTACAACTATTTAATAACGATATTATTAATATAACGATATAATAACGTTATTAATATAACGATATAATATAATAACGTTTATTCATTTCGATATCATTCATTTCGATACGCAACGTTGCCAGCTAGCCTTGACCTTGAGATCTGCGGCGATTCCCCGAGCGCAGTATTGGCAACAACGGCAACCTAGCATTTCACCGTGTTTATTTTTATTTACATCTGATTTCAATCGTATAATTTGAGTTTCTTAAATCATGAGCCGTAAGAAGAAAAATTTTGTATTCAGAGATTTTTCATTGAGCGATGACAAACAATCGTCGAAGTGTGAAGTTCCAGGTTGTAATAAAACTCTTCAGGTGCCTAAATACCTACTATCCTATATATTACTACGAATTATTATTGATCAAGTCATCATGTCAGTTGCATATTGAAAAATAGTACCTATGTTATTTTACCACCAACGCGACTGCGAAACCGGAATACCTCTGCAAACTTTCTTCAAATAATATAGGGTAATTGTGCCTGTTCTCGACCAATTAGGGGAGTTGTCAAATCAAAATTCAAAAAATAATATTTCTGCTACAAAGTACAAAAAATAATATTAAGTAATGTATTCTTAATATACTCTTTAATTTAAGTTAAAGTCTTAGTTAATTTAGAATGCTGGTTATTTTTAAAATAATTAAATGTCTCAAAATGCCGTTTCTCCCAGTTTTCGACCGGAAAATTCAGTTTTCGACCACCTAGTACCCAGTTTTCCACCACTTTCTGAAATTACTGAAAGTAAAGCATTCAGTGGAGAAAAGTAAGCATACAAAATTGAACGAGTAAATTATCAACCTCTCTTTATAATTCAAATGACAAAATCATCTAAAAATTCATGTATCAACATCTATACTAATATAATAAAGCTGAAGAGTTTGTTTGTTTGAACTCGCTAATCTCTGGAACTACTAGTCGAGTTCGATCTTTTTGTATATAGCCAAATTCATGGGTAGAAACCCAACTATCTATGTATGTTCTCTCTCTGTTATATCTACTATATATGTTCAAGACTTTGGAGGTTAGTCTGAAAAAGGAATTTGTTGTTGATGAGCTTTTGGCACCTTTCTCAAAGGACTCCAACTCTAACGCCTCAAGCTGGTACTTGGCTGAGCCATCCCATAGTTACGCGCAGTTTTTCATGCACAAACGAACTTGTGCTTAGTACAATAAAAGCAACTGTCCAGACGTGAAGTACCGCCGCACCATTGAGATGATACCCAGCTTTTTAGCTGCCAATTGAGCCTTGGCCTCAATATAGGTCCAGGTGGCCCAGAAGCTCAAGATGGTATCGCTAGCTATCGGTATGATACGTCTCGAAAAGTAGAAGTGGGCTGGAATGGCCTCCTTTTGGCAGAGAACAGATAGGTCTAAGTCTTAGCTGCATTTAACTTGACCACGTCGGCATCGCCATAATCGAAAACTGCAATGTTAATATTTTGAGGCTTTAGTAGATCATTAAACAGCCTAGGTAGACCATATTATGCCTATTTTCGACCATCCGGTCGAAAACTAGACAATTTAAAACCGTAGTTCTGTTTCTCGACCGCTTTATTTTATGATTATAATATCAAAATTGGAAGTAACAATGTCGTTTTTCATATTCAATACATGTTAAACAATGTTGTTTAACCAACAAACAAACTAAAAAGTGCTAGAAAACATTACAAACTTACTATTAATGTTACGACGCGCACTATTTTTTATTAGAAAACGACCCGTTTATTCGCGTTCGTTCGGAGCCACAGAATGATTTAATTACTTTCAATGTAAGATGCGTACAAATTACTTTGAGTGCTTGTGTATAAACTACTAATATATTAACCCGGCGTCATGGGGGTGAAAAAGTGTAACATGGACGTAGGGGGTGGGTCATACAGACCCGCTTATTAAATATGAAATAATCTAGTACTTCATAAATTAAAAAGATCAAATTTGTTCGGGTTTATTTTTTTAGGTATTCATGTAAATAAATAAAAGAAAAATATAAAAGTAATAAACAATCAGTCTTAATGTTTTAATAGCACATTTTAATAGGAAACTAGGATATCTTAAAAAAAAAAAAACACTCCGCATCATTATCATTGATACAGTCAGCATAGTATGGTAAAAGTCATATGTGAAAAATGGCATAAAATTGTTACACTAAGTGCGGGGGTGGGTCTTAGTGACCTTTTTCAACTTTGCGCACCTGTAACTCGCAATGCGGCTGTCGCACGACCAATGTGTTGCCTGCGACGCTTAGAACAACTCAATACCTCCAGCTACTGAGAACAACAGCAACGTCGGAAAGGTAGTAGGTAACCGAAATTCAAGCAAAATAAAATGTGCCGGGTCTCACAGACCCAACCCCCATGACGCCGGGTTAAAGTTTCTACGGAAACACAGTTTTAAAAAAGAATCGGCTTAGTTTTGCAATTTTTCGGAGTTCTGTAGCTACGTGCCGTCAAATGGTCGAAAATAGGCGGTGGTCGGCAAACAGGCGCACCTACCCTACGCACTCTCTCTTGAATACGACGGTGACTTATACCTACGGGGTGCGACGGCCGCGGCGCCGTGGTGGTCAATGAGAAAGAAAACTTCTTATGAATAACGTTACAAGTGAATCTGTAACGTTTTACCTATAACGTTATTATAGCGGATATAAGCATAACATTACTTATAATATTGTGCCACGAAAATGTTATTTTATAACGTTATTCTTTTATAACGTTATTGTTATTTTTCGGTTTGTAACGATACTAATCGTTACAAACTTTGGAATGTTATGAGGGAACATTTAGTGTAACGGAACGAAATTCATTTCGTTTTCAAGTCCCTGGTTCGCAGTGATACCGCCACTCGACGGGCCACGCGCGTGCCTCTCGCAGCGGGCTCGTGCCTACGTAGGTACTCACTTGATACCGTATCTGATACATTACATGCTACACTGCTAAGTGAGTACCCAGCAGTGGCGAAGCGTCCCCACAATACGATTCCTACCGACTTTCCTTTGAAAAGTAGCACAGGCAGTATTGACTATTATTGTCAAATATTTATAATTAGCTTTTCGTGGCCAGGTAGAAGGATTTCTAACTCCGGCTTACCTCTTACAAAAATTGACCCTTCGCCACTGGTACCCAGCTATAGATAGGCTTAGCTAGTACTGTGACGAAAGCAAGTAGGTAGGTAGGTATATAAATACAACTACAATATTGCTCTGTCGTGTCAAGGATAGTTACGATCAGCAATAATACCTATTATATTGTTGATTGAAGGTAGGTAGGTAGTTATAAATAGGTTAGGTACCTACTAGTAATCAAACTTACCTTATGTTTTTAGGGTTCCGTACCAAAATGGTAAAAAAGGAACCCTTATGGTGCGACTTCGTCTGTCTGTCCGTCTGTCTGTCACAGCTGGTTATTTCAGAAACTACTAATGCTATCGACTTCAAATTTGGAACAATTATAAAGAATGCTTGTCCAATTTTATTGTATATCCTAACTAGTACAGTTTTTTCAATATCATCAAAATTCCTTTACAAACAAACTTAGTGCACGAGTACGACTCGCACTTGGCTGGTTTTTTTTAGGGTTCCGTACCAAAATGGTAAAAAAGGAACCCTTATGGTGCGACTTCGTCTGTCTGTCTGTCTGTCTGTCTGTCTGTCTGTCTGTCTGTCACACTGCTTATTTCAGCAACTACTTATGCTATCGACTTGAAATTTGGAACAGTTATAAAGAATACTTATTCAACTTTATTGCAAATGAAAAAAATCCAAAAATATTTTTATTTTCATTGCAAAAGGGGCCGGAGTGGGGGTCCAAAATTTTAAATTGGGGTTACTAGGTCAAGTGACATATCATATGAAAGGGCTTGATCTGCACATTTCAAAATATATTTTCATTTTATTTTATGACTCACAGTTTTCGACATATGATGAAAAATTTCCAAAAAAATACCATTCCCCCCCCCTTATCTCCGAAGTTTGCAGGGCGAAAAATCTGAAATAATTAGGGTTGATAGGAACTGACCCAAATATGGCACCAAAAATAAAACGATGTTCCTAACTAGTACAGTTATTTCAAAATCATCAAAATTCCTTCACAAACAAACTTAGTTATGCGGTCCGGATTTTTTCACTTTATACGTCCAAATATGAAACGGAACCCTCGGTGCGCGAGTCCGACTCGCACTTGGCCGGTTTTTTTTTTTAAGCTTCCGTAGTTCAAATTTAGATTTTTTTTCTTTTTTCTGTTTTTATTCCCCATATTTTATTTTTATATTCTTAAATAGGTAAATACTAGATCACTATATTAACTATTTACTTACTACTTAAACTAATATTTACAATTTAATTATTAATAGGTACTAGAAACTACAATATTATTTACAGACAGATTTTACTGCTACTAACTATTGCGATCACGGAATAACGATAAACTGATATTTCGGTACATTTATTATTCGAACGCAGCGAGCCAGCAAAAGGAACACAGGTCCTACCTCGGAGAGGCCTCGCGGGCTACTAAAGCGAGCCGCGCGCTCGCGCTCCTCCCTTTTGTTAAATTATATTAAAAAAAATTAAAACTGTTTTGAGAAAAAGTAACCATAGAATAATCTTCTAAACGTTATTGACTATTTTTTGACATAATTTTGATGAATATAAGTTTGATATACTTTAAGTATGACCTGAAAAACGATAAAAAAATCCCTGTTTTCGTAATATTTTAAGATCGAGTGAAGTTGTACATATCGTGTTTTGAACCATAGAATAATCAAGAATGTTTATGAAACTACAACATATATTTTTATCTGATCAAAACAAAGAATATTTGACTGTTTACCATTGAATCAAAAATACGTTGATTTCGGATATCCTGGCCTTAAATAAAACTATTGACTTTATTGTAGTTTATGTGTAAGTAGCTAGCTGGTAATTATATACCCTATGTTCAGATACAACTTATTTCGATCAAAGTTTAAAGCCCGTCACAGACCTAGCTATAATATATATTAATATGAATCATAGCAAGGCATACTACGACATATTTTCTATATTTTTCGAGTGACCACACACGCAGCTATAATATATATTTCTATGACGTCACCGTTGCTATACGTTTCTATTTCTATATCTCGATATATTAATATTATATTATAGCTACGTCTGTGACGGGCTTAAGGTAACCACTCCTTTCTTATTGTTATTACAATCAAAATTTAACAAACTCTCCATAAAGGTTCTTTATTACATTTATGTTTTTGTTAACCAGTAAGTTATAGAATGATAGCGGCTTTTATATAGCCACTAGGCCTATACAGGGTAAAATTAAAATCAGTGCGGATATTTTACGAGGTGAACATACTCATGAATATGATCAACTTTTATTATGGGACCGACACTTAAATATGAAAAAAAAAATCTGCTGTTCCCTACAAAAATGCACTTCAACACGATCAAAATGTATGGAACAGCTGATTTTGTTTTTCATATTTCAGTGTCGGTCCCATAATAAAAGTTGATCATATTCATGAGTACTTTCACCTCCTAAAATATCCGCACTGGTTTTAATTTTACCCTGTATACTCCCTTTTTAACTGACTTCAAAAAAGAAGTTTCTTATCCGACCCGTTTGTAATAATATTGTATGTATATATGTTATGCCCGCGACTTAAAAAAAAAACTGCTGAATCAATTTTGATCATTTTTTCACTTAATCTCACTCTAATCTTTCACTCATCTACATACTATCAGGAAGGTTTTAGTATAAATCAGGTAATCATTCCTATGTACCGAGTTTATCTGCATAATGTACACACTACGCAAAAGATTAATTTTGTCATGAAAACATTCGTAAAAGTCCCGCTACTTAAATAAATTACTGTACTAATATAAAAAGCAAAAATAAAAAGCTTTTGTACAAAAAATAGCCGCCGCTACAAAGTAAATAATAATTTTTAATTCAGAACAGGCAAAAAAAAATCAAAGCCACCGACTTCCTAAACTAATATTCTTACTTTGTAGTGGTTTTTGAAGTCAGTTGTTTTTTTGTGTAAACACATAAATACCTATTAGGGTTCTGTACTCAAATTGTAAAAAATCTGACATAATTTGAGTTAATAAAAATTTTCAAAATTCCTTTACAACATACTAGTTATGCGGTCCGGCTTTTTTAACTTTTAAACGAGTACATCCAAGGATGGTATGGGACCTCGGTGGCGAGTACGACTCGCACTTGGCCAGTCTTTTTTATGTAAACACACCTGACAAATATTTTTTCATATCTTTAATATCTAAAGACTTGTAGGGCCAGATTCGTGTGCCGAGCCATAATGTCGCCATAAAAAATAATGGGTCTCTGTTTCGACTGCGTTTGACGTAACCATGTGACATGGAAAACGTATTTTCGTGTTTTTTTCTCGTTTAATGAACCGACAAGCCGCAGAATGAAATTTTAATTTTATTTTCGCTGAATTACTTTTTTAATGAGTTCTCGTAGATGATGATTGGTGTTCAAGTATTAATTTGTTTTGATTAATAACTTTATATTTGTTTTATGTTTTTATACAATGAGTCTGTTTTAAATTTATCTGCGTTTCTGCTGAAAAAGTGACTGCGTGACTGCTGAAAAAGTGAGTGAGTAGTCGTTATTCCTAATACTTAATAAGTTTATACTTGCTTGTACCCTATTATCGGCACATCGAAACCTTAGTTTATAGGGTTGGCAACGCTCATGTGATACTCGGTGTTGCAAGCATTTCACAGGCTACAGTGACCGCTTACCACCACCGTACCGTACCGTACCATACCGTACCGTACGCTTGTTTGCCATCACTGCTGTAGCGTATTGCCTTATTTCACTGTTGCACTGCGACATTGAACATATGACACTGCTGTATAAAAACAACACACACTTTTTTCATCAAACTGCTAGTCTATTCTGTGCCGACACGCCGCCGCCGCGTGATATCACCTGCCTGCGCCTGCCTGCGGATTTATTTGCGAACATTCCAGGGATAATCTCACCGTGACCTTCTCCCTCGAACGTCGCAAATAAATTGACAATTCTTGCGGAGATATCCTGCGGCGTGTCGGTACAGAAAAGAAAAAATAGTAAATTAAAAATTTAAAAAACCCGACTGCCAAAAAACAACTAAAAAGTTCAAAACAAGAGCACTTTTCAAGCAGTCTGATGCAGCTGGTGGCAATTATTTGTGTTAAATCTTAGATTTTATGCCACCAACTTCATCAGACTGCTTGAAAGTGCTCTTGTTTTGAACTGTTTAGTTGTTTTTTGGCAGTCGGGCTTTTTTAATTTTTAATTTACTATTTTTATTTTTCACATTTTAGTTTTTAATGTATGTTTTCGTAATCATCTTTTCGAGCCCTTCATTTTGATTCCCCACATGATAGGTTTTGAGGAAAACAAACTTTTTGAAGACGCCAAAAAACGGCCATTTTTCACTGTTTTTTTGTTTGTATATCGTTAATACTTGAAATAAAAACTTAAATCAATAAGTAAGAATTAGCGAGAATGATTATGCTTTGTTAAACAACTTTAAATCGTTATATATCCTAAACTATTATATAAATGAAAAATGATAAAAGAAACCTAAAGATGATTTTAAAATACCTATTCAACGACACCCCACTTGACATAGTTCATCAACTTTTTTTTTTTTCATTTTTACAATATGGCGTCTGGTTGTCGCTGTGGTGAATTTTGATTACTGTTATGTCTTTAGTGACACTTGCAAGGTTAAGACGAATCGATTGACGTAAGAATTATCAAAATCGGCCTACGCATTTGGTCTCTAGAACGCCACATAGAAACAAACATACATACATACATACATAGACTGATAAACACATTACCCTCCTTTGCGTCTCGCAGTCGGGTAACAAGCAGCCGGCCTAGTATGACCACGATAGAAACGGGTTTTGTCTACATAGAAATAGATAAAGTGACAGATTGTAGAAACATTTCTACGTTTTATGAATGAAACGGTAGAAATGTTTCTACAATCTGTCACTTTGTCTATTTATATGTAGACAAAACCCGTTTCTATCGTGGTCATGCTAGGCCGGCAGGTCGGAACCTCAAAATTGTCATCTAAACCACGGATCTATGAAGAAATCACCCCATATTTGCACACAAACTAATGGAATATCGGAATATCTACTACACATAATGCAGTGTAATGCGTCCCGTATACATCCCGTATATATACCGTATACCTGTCGTATACATCTCGTACGCTCGGTGCATTAGCGGTGTGATGAATGGACCGTATTCCGATATTAGATTTCAAGAGAAATTAATGTATGAGATTTTGTATGGATTATAATGTTTTCAGTACATATTTAGGTGTTTAATTAATGTATGAAAAGTCTAAACCTGTGGTATCTACAGGTAGATTATTCTTGTCACATATACCTAATATCAATCTAAAAGGTATGTTTGTAATAGAAAAAAAATATTTTTTAAATAATAATTATAACACTTTAATTACTAATTAACGATTTTCTAATTTTACCTTTACTTAAACTGCGAGACTTTGCTTCTTACTAAAACATGATTAATTTCAACTTGATACCTCCACGAATTCCTGAAAAAGAGTCGTGACAGACGGACAACAATGTCAATTAGGGTTCCGTTTTTTCCCTTTTGAGGTAGTCAAACCAGGAATCTCTAACTACCTCTTCTGCCTAACCCTTCAGAGATATGCGAGACAACTATAATATATTTGCAAATGGCAATTATGTACAGGTTAAGTGCACGGACAACTTCTCTGCTGAATGCAGTTCTGGTAATGCGTTAAGTTTGAGAGACGCGGTGATACGCTAGTGATGGGGCAGTATCGATAAACTTAATATCGATAGAATTTAATAATGCACTTTTTATGGTAAGAATGAAGAAGAAGGAAAGAAAAACGATTAATTTGTCCACGCCATGTGCGTGTGTTAATCAATTAATAAATAATAAAAAAAAATGCAACGTCAACTGCGACAAAATTTGACCACTCAGCATAATGCTGTGATATGGCGTAGACCACGCTGATTTTCAGTGATTACACTGTGAAGAGATTTTTACTGATTACAATGTTTATAATACGTAAAGTTTTAAGTACGCACTGATAAGTTAATTTGCTAATTCAAATGTGGTAAGATTCTATTTAACAAATTGTCTATAAACAATTAAAGATTATTAATTATTACAAGTCCATGAGTATGAAAAAGAAGCTTATACAAGAAATAATGATATCATAAAGACGAAATAGAGGACTGAAATGTTTAATAGGATTAACGTTGATATGCATAAAAGCTCGGCTAATTATTCTTTTGGTTGAATTATTTGTAAATGTACTATTTCAAGTCTCATTCTTTATCTAAAAGCGTTCAACGATGTCAATCATTAGCACAAGTGGACGTAGTCAAGCAAAAGCGACTCATACCACAACAAGTAACTTTTGGGATCAGCATTCAAAGTTGTACCGAGAATTTGTATTTCTTAAAAAAAAGCTTTGTATCTGTGAGTCTTTTTTCTGAATGAAAGATCCGGCTTCTCTGGCCATTTTTCTATATTCAACTCATTCAATTTTTGACAATTACTGCGAGTCGAGTCCTTTCTGCTTAACTACGTCCACATTACAAAGTGCAGTTTTATCGACATTACTTTACATGACAGCACATCACTAGTAGTTAATAGTAACTCGTCGTCTAACAGGGAACGTCTTTGCTCTCTTAAGACAATTTCTAGGAGTACGCGCCATTGCATCCAGTTAAAGCGTCTTAGTTTGTCACTATTCTGTAACCAAGGCACGAAGTAGATGCTAGGTTGACGGTTTCTTTAACATGGTTAACTTTTGGGCCTCTTGAGCCACTATACGTCATGCGTACATTCTTCTCAGTTACAACACCAGAAAGATATAGTGATGATTCGTTTTTAAAATTAACTGACTGTCAAAGTCTCAGAGGATTTATTTCAATTATTAGACCACTTACAGGTATCTTTGAATTGTCCACTGTGACTGTTTCGTACATTGTTACTGTTAGTGCTTCGTGCGACAGAGATGACGTTCCATAAAGCCGAAGTTAGCCGTGTTATTTATTGCAGTACACTGTACCTTTAGTTTTCCAAATTTTCCATCAGAATAAGTCAGCACCGCATCTCAACGATGCAATACCTATACTGGTTTTATCTTCACAACCACTAATACAATATTATAGTGAAGCTAACGGTTCTCACGCCGTTTGGTTCACGCCCATTGATTCTTTATTGAAAATACTTTGTTATCTCACATCTTACTTGACATTGTTTTCCAGTCTGAAGTCGTGAGGATTATCGGTAGTGTGAAGAGTTTTTTTTAACGTATTACGAGAGAAAAATATATTTAATTTATGTATAAATGTAGTGATAACCTAGAGGTTTAACCATGTGCCTCCCATGGCGAATGGTTCGAGATCGATCCCGAGGCACGCACCGTTGACTTTTTGAAGTCATGTGCATAGGCATTAGAAATTAATTATCACTTGCTTTAACGGTGAAGGAAAACATCGTGATGAAACCTGCATGCCTGAAAGTTCTCCATAAAGTTCTTTGGTGTGTGAAGTCTGCCAACCCGCACTTTCTCAGCGTGGTAGACTATGGCCTATCCCCTCTCATTATGAGAGGACGCCTGTGCCCAGCAGAGGGACAGTTTATAAACAGGGCTGATATTACCTATGCATTATTAAAGTAGAACAGTTAATCAGAGTTCGTCTGGGACAGTACTGTTACCATATTATACCCGAAATAGCATTATTTCTATTACTATTTCTGCTATTGTGTTCAGGTTTGGACGGTCTAGATGCTGTTGTAACTTGTAATTATAAGTACTTAAGTCTCATCAACTTTGTCCTGCACTTCAGTCACTCCTTTGGAGTTGCAGGTGCAGGGACAGCGGGAACTATGTACCTTCCTTCCTTACTTTTTTATTTCCTTTCTTTCTCCCTTCCTTCTTCCCTCTCCTTCTCTTCCTTCCTTCTTTCCTCGCTCCCTTCCTTCCTCATCTACCTCCATCCCTTTCTTTCTTCCTCCCTCACTCCTTTCCTTCCTCTTTCACTTCCTCCTTTAATTCCTTACTTCAAAGAATATGTCGATATATTTTGAATTGATCAAGAATAACGAGCGCATTGGACAGTTTTATCAGCCAGTTTTTTATGTATTGTTATTCGTCGTTCTTCAGATAAAATTTTTATTACCTTTCAAAAAATTCAAATATCCAAATATCAGCAATTTTCCATTGCCAGTCAATATCGAACAGTAGCATTCCAGTCATAACAGCTGTCGGTAATGAAACCGAATAGTTTCGATATAACTAAAATTTTAATTAAAACAAATGCCCGATAACCATGATGGTATTTCGCGTTAACATTTCGTCGCAGATTTTTCGTCCAACACCGAAAATAAGTGACGGCGCACGTTTGCGATTTTGGGTCGCGATTTAACAGAGCTAGGTATGTTCTGTTTAAATAAAAATATATGATTTTCTTTACTTCGCACAATCTGTAAATTGTTAGCAAAAAATATAGGCAGCTGATCTATCAAAATAACATAGGCAAACTTAGGCAAAATATTGTAGGAAAGGTGTGTGTATTGCTTCCTTAATTCTATGGTTTTATTATAAAATACAATGTCAACGACAGTTATTAAACGTTTCGCTTATAAAAAAAACAGCTATCGAATAATAACGGTTGGACAAATACACCTCTGTATAAGCTTGTTCTACAACTATTATATTATATTTGGATCAATTTCAAGTTCCATAAAAAACAAATCAACCGTATAATAGAACACTTCAGTGGCGAGGGGTCCCTACAATACGATTCCTACCAGCTTTCCTTTGAAAAATAGCACAGGCAGTATTGCCTTTATAATAAAACAAGTTTAAACGGATTAAATCGCGTATATTACAGATTTTTACAGACTTTTCCTGACGTTTCGAACACGTGGTCGCAGGACGACGCAGACGCGATTTAATCCGTTTAAACTTGTTTTATTATAATGTGTAATAATCGCGAAAACCTAAGACATTAGTATTGCCTTTTTTTATTAATTAGCTTTTCGTGGCCAGGTATTAAGCATTTGTAGCTCGGCTTACCTCTTACAAAAACTGACCCTTCGCCACTTATTATTATTACAAAATATTACACCTATTTAAAAAGTGGCAATTATTGTATCTACGCTGACTCCGCTAAATTAAATGCATAAATTGTCGTGAAAACGCAATCTTAATTCCCAAGAAGCTCAGTCGGACGGCAAGTCTACGATGTGCGCCCGCTCTATACTATTTAAAATATTTAAACCGCAGTTTTGTTAACCCGTCTGTACCGTAGCTGGCTGTTACGTAATTATTGGAATTTTATTCGAATGTTTCCATAACCACGTCAATAACATGTAATTTATAAGTAGGTACATTTTTTTTTTGTCTTAGCTATATGAATCAGCGAGTATGGCTGTCTATATCTAAAGAAAAAAACCAGCCAAGTGCGAGTCGTACTCGCGCACCGAGGGTTCCGTATCATTTTTGGACGTATAAAGCGAAAAAATCCGGACCGCATAACTAAGTTTGTTTGTGAAGGAATTTTGATGATTTTGAAAAAAACTGTACTAGTTAGGAACATCGTTTTATTTTTGGTGCCATATTTGGGTCAATTCCTATCACCTCTAATTATTTCAGATTTTTCGCCCCGCAAACTTCGGAGAGAAGGGGGGGGAATGGTATTTTTTTGGACATTTTTGATCATATGTCGAAAACTGTGAGACATAAAATAAAATAAAAATATATTTTGAAATGTGCAGATCAAGCCCTTTCATATGATATATCACTTGACCTAGTAACCCTACTTTAAAAATTTGGACCCCCACTCCGGCCCCTTTTGCAATGAAAATAAAAATATTTTTGGATTTTTTTCATTTGCAATAAAGTTGAACAAGCATTTTTTATAACTGTTCCAAATTTCAAGTCGATAGCATGAGTAGTTGCTGAAATAAGCAGGTATGACAGACAGACATACAGACAGACAGACAGACGAAGTCGCACCATAAGGGTTCCTTTTTTACCATTTTGGTACGGAACCCTAAAAATTGTATTATAAGATATTTAATAAAAAAAATGAATTGTAAACCTCCTTCTTTTTGAAGTCGGTTAAAATTTCAATTTTGTCCATTCATTGTAACGACTCGAACATGAACAAGGAGAAGCTTGTGTGATTTCAATTGAATCTGATCGTTGTAACCGAAGAGGGGCTCGTGGCTAAATAATAACTACGCTAATCCATCGATCTGCAAGGTTAAGCTACGCTTGCCGCAGTCAGTCTTTGATGAGGGATGTATTTTGTTGTACATCGAGACCCCTCCATGCCTTGCAGAGCATGTTAAACAGTCGGTTCCGGTTGTCATACGAATATTTATGACAGTCGCCTGAGCTAGTCAAAAACTCAAAGTCCTGGTTTAACCTTAGAATATCGGTGTAAATGCGGATATTCAGCCGCAACTAGTTAGACTGGAAGCCGATCCCCAACCTAGTTAGGAAAAGGATAGGCGAATGACGCATTGTTACTGTAATATATGATTATGATAATCACAAATAACATAGTCATAAATACTGCATCAACAATCAATTTACAATAACAACACAAACCAACTGAACTCGACGAACACAATAACAATGTCGTAAATATTTAAAATAGCAATTGTAACGTTTCAATATTTGGTATTTGAACTAAGTTTGACAATCGAATGGCAATAGGCATTGTGCGGAGCCCGCGGCAGCCACACGGTTAAATACACCCTATACATATTGACGATTAGTCGCAAATGTGGTTGGGAATGTTGCAAAATAGATTTTTGATCTTGGTGGAATAAATCTTTTTGAGGCCCGTCACAAAATTTTAAGGCCACGTAGCCAGATTGAAGTGTGAGGTCAAGCTACGCATGCAGCGGTCAGTCCGTGGATGGGTGACCACTCTTTACATAATGTATCGTGACCCCTCTAAGCCTTAGCCAGCAGCAAATAGGTACATTACAGGTTTTTTTTTTTTTTCTAAATCGATCGATCAGTGCGGCTGTCATTTGGCCACGAGCCCCCGTGGCTAAATGACAGCCGCACTGATCGATCGATCTGCGAGGTTAAGCTGCGCTTGCCGCGGTCAGTCCTTGGATGGGTGACCGTTCTTTACACATCGAGACCCCTCCGTGCCTCGGAGAGCATGTTAAGCAGTCGGTCCCGGTTGTCATAGGAATATCTTTGACAATCGTTACGGGTAGTCAGAAGCCCTACAAGTCTGACAGCTGGTCTAACATTCAAATACCGGTATTACCCATTAATTGGATTGTGGAGGTCAGATGGCAGTCGCTCCACGTAAAATATTGATATTCAGCCGAAACTAGTTAGACTGGAAGCCGACCCCAATATAACTTGGGAAAAAGGCTAGGCAGATGACAGGTAGGTTTTTCTAAATCCAGAAACTAGAAAGTCTGACAACTGGTCTACCTTTAGAATGACAGCATTGAGGTCTGGAGGTCCTATGGCAGTTTCTTCATATATTTTTCTTCTTCTTTTTTTTGTTTGATAAAAAAACATTGCACCACACCAGGAATTGTTTTATACGTCTTCTGCATGATTACTAAGTCAAACGTAAATTACGAGTACTACGCTAATCGCGCATTGCACTGAATGTGAGAAAGAGGCGACGCACGGGTGTAGCGGAAAAGGTAGATAGAATACTGGCGGCGCGTGCGCGTACTTTTTAGATCTATAACTTCGTGATGCCATATTTCAATATTTTAATACTGAATGATACTAAAACAAATAACACTTATTTCAATACTAGCTTCTGCCCGCGGCTTCGCCTGCGTTTTTAGGAAAAGTAGCCTATGTGTTATTCTGATGTATAAGCTATATTACTGTAAAGTTTCATCAAAATCCGTTCAGTAGTTTTTGCGTGAAAGAGTAACAAACATCCATACATCCATCCATAAATACATCCATCCATACATCCTCACAAACTTTCATATTTATAATATTAGTAGGATAGGATTTTCACCAAAGATCTTAATATTTTGGAAAGTGATCAAAAAGTCATCCTGTATTTTAAAGTTGTTTTCAAATGCGATATTAATTAGTGTAAACCATGACTGTACAGTACACTGTGCAGCCCCTTATACAGCCGTGAATGTTAATGATATCTCCCTTAGTCACTCGAGTGTGTCATACCTTACTTCCATGGGAAAAATTATCGTTGATTTTCTCATGAAAATTGCTCATCTTCATCTAATGAGATGAACCACTAGTTAAGAACTATTGCTCTAATAGGTCATAAGGGGTCATAATGTACCTAGAACTGGGATGCGTCGGGGAGCGCGCGTGCCTCAGCTGTTCCACACTGCAAGGTGCAGAACCCACGCTGGTGCACGAGCGCCTCTCCGGCGCATCGTAGATACGTATAACACACACTTTATCGACTTGGATATTTTCGCGCTTACACATTTAAAGTTCAAAAGAATGGCTGTTGAATCTTTAAAATAGTTGCACTGAAGTAGCTGTTTTGGGAATTCGATATCCTTTTTCACCTAATATTATCCGTATTTATTTTTTATAAAATTAACGCACGCTTTTAATTAATAGCTAGCTCGCTACCATTTTCCCGCGGACATTTGTGTGGGTTACACGTTCACCTAGCCTTAATTGTTTTTTCTGGCATACCTTAATGTAATGTGTAACTGTTTTATGTCCCAATAAAGTAAAATAAAATAAAATAAAAAATAAGGGTAACGAGATTTAATAGAATATGAATCACTGCCACACCTAAGCGACGCGACGATTAAAAACCGGCCAAGTGCGAGTCTTACTCGCGCACCGAGGGTTCCGTATCATTTTTGGACGTATAAAGTGAAAAAAACCGGACCGCAAAACTAAGTTTGTTTGTGAAAGAATTTTGATGATTTTGAAAAACTGTACTAGTTAGAAACATCGTTTTATTTTTGGTGCCATATTTGGGTCAATTCCTATCAACTCTAATTATTTTAGATTTTTTACCCGCAAACTTCGGAGATAAGGGGGGGGGAATTGTATTTTTTTGGACATTTTTCTTCATATGTCGAAAACTGTGAGACATAAAATTAAATAAAAATATATTTTGAAATGTGCAGATCAAGCCCTTTCATGTGATATGTCATTTGACCTAGTAACCCCACTTTGAAATTTCGGACCCCCACTCCAGCCCCTTTTTCAATTAAAATAAAAATATTTTTTTCATTTGGAATAAAGTTGGGCTAGCATTCTTTATAACTGTTCCAAATTTCAAGTCAATAGCATTAGTAGTTGCTGAAATAAGCAGGTGTGACAGACAAACGAAGTCGCACCATAAGGGTTCCTTTTTTACCATTTTGGTACGGAACCCTAAAAACTGCACATAAATTAGATACATAGTAGCATTTACATCATCATATCTTACACCATCTAAGTAAATAAAACCAGCTATGTATCTCACACGATTCATTAGATCACCATACACGATCTCACGGTCGCCACAGTGTCTGTCAAAGGCAGTCCATATTTGAACGGCTATTATAGAAAAAATGTGGACAAGATAGAGCGTTTTAATGTTGGGAGTTCCGCATACTTGGGCTAGTAATGTAAGCTATGACCACTTAAGTAGATAGGCCTAATTATCAATGGAATTAATACTGAGACGTTCATTGAGAAAATGTATAAATTATTTTGCAAAAATAAATAAATTATAATATATTGTGTCTTATTAAATAGTTTCAATGTTGCCACATTACAACAGTTTTGCTAAGTGTCAAACTATTCTCATGCGCATGCGATGCATTATTTCTTCGTGTTCTTTTATCCTACTTTTAGTTTCAATTTTTTATTTTATTATTATTTTAAAGAGGTTATTTTAAAAAGATAATAATTAAAAGATTGTTAAAGAGGTTATTTTAAAAAGTTTTATTTTGTTATTATTTTCTTATTTCCTAACCTTTTTATTGTGTTATAAATACTTTTTCTATCGTTTCATTTTAAATCCTCGCCCATTTGTTGGCCTGTACTTATTCCCTAAGTTGTTTTAGTTCTTTCCTTCTTTTCTATAATAAAACCTACCTAAATGATCAATAATTCAATTATTAAACTCTCCCCCGACAGACACTAAATTATTTTACAATATCGCAAGCGAGGCCAATATTTTACCAGATATGTCAATTTGGTCCGTTCCGCCATTATTAGCTTTAAAGAAAAGCTAACAGAATGTTAAAAGAATATTTTTAAAGACATCTCCGGCGACGAAGTTGATAAATTCAGTGAACGATTTCTCAAAACGGAAATGTTAAACTAAAGAGAATGATAAGTTTATGGTATTATACGGTTTTTATTTACGTATTTATTTCGGACTAGCTTCCGCCCGCGGCTTCGCCCGCGTTTTTGAGATAAAAAGTGGCTTATATGTTATTCTGATGTTTATGCTACATTACTGTAAAGTTTCAACAAAATCTGTTCAGTAGTTTTTGCGTGAAAGAGTAACAAACATCCATACATCCTCACTAACTTTTGCATTTATACTATTAGTATGATATAGTAGAATTTATTTAGTAATTAATGAATTTCTCCTTGAATTTCCACGCTCAGGTACCAAGCACGGCATTTACCGTGCTTGGTTCAACGTGACATTACCTATTTGAACTCGTGACCTCTCCCTTCACCACCTTAGCCATTTTGCTATTGTCACTTTAAATACAATAACAAAAGTTTCATAATTTAATTATGGAACCTTAGACCGTAATTACCATTTGGGTAACCTACCATGATTGGTAGAATGCGGTAGAGATATATTATTATGGTCCTACTCGATAACCAGTTTGACATTTATGATTTAATTAATTACTAATGTCGTTTGCACTAGGAGCTCGTGGCTAAATGACAGCCGCGCTGATCGATCGATCTGCGAGGTTAAGCTGCGCTTACCGCGATCAGTCCTCGGATGGATCTCGGACAGAAGACCGAAAGTCTGACAAATGGTCTAACGACATTTGTTTTCCCGCAAGCCCACTACAGAATATGGGCAGTTAAATCCTATAGAAACCAATGACCTGGGAGGAATACACATAAAAAGCCTTATTTATGATTATTCTAAATATGTATGAAACCAATAATTTTTTTTGTCCCAGTTCAAGATATTTTGGCTACTAGAGACACCTTTAAATATTACTGTCATGCCTTTCTTGCTTTGCCTGTCTTTAAAAAAATTAAAGCTTCTTATAGGTGCCATAAATGATCAAGTTACCGTTAAATTTACATAAAACTTGATCAAGCATAATATTGGCCGTGTTCAGATGTTTTGAATGGAAAATCTATACTATTATTATCTCCTTTATTCATTTTTCATACATATTATTTATATTTTTAAATATTTAATTAAGTATAAAATTAAATAAAAAAAAAAACAAAACATTTAAAAACATAAAAAATAGAGATCCACCGGTATGGGGAGCAGGGTCCAAGCTATTATTATTACTATTACTATTATTATACAAGCGTGCTCCATCGTAGACCGCATCATCGCTTAACATCAGGCGAGATGGCGGTCAAGCGCAAGCCTATCATAGAATACTATTATAAAACTGTAAAAAAGCCGTGTCTTGCACGGATAGAGTACTGTGATGTAATTATACCCAAAAAAAACTCTTTGTGCGCGCAAAAAGTACTTAACGGATTTTGATATGGTTTTCACAGTTTGGTAGTTTGGGATTCAACTTAAAATCTAAGCCACATTTCATCTAATTCTGTAAGGATGAACCAGAGATACAGCGCTTGACACTCGTATAGTACCTAATAGCCACCCTACAATAAAAAGGTCATTTAAAATGGTCAATTTATTGTAGACCACGCGGACAGAGTCGCGGGCAAAAGTCTAGTACTTAATATGCACGAACTGCGTATTGGATCAAGCCTCAATCTTTTGCGTATAGACGATAAACTTGATCATAAATAGCGGTCATTACTGCATTGTATAATGTACTACACAAATGACTCCGAATAATCTTGTAGCAAAAAAATTGCAAATTTTTTCTAATCAATATCAGTAGGTTTTTGTGTAATGAATAATAAATAGGTTAAGTCGGTGCTTATCGCAACTGCGCAGTACTCCGTTATTATCAGCTGTCCGTTCTAAAGTTGACAGATAACATGGACGCCGTCAGACGATACTGCAGCAGCCATTTAATTTAATGCATGGTCCATTACTACTAGAACGTTCACGAGTGATAATATACACGGTTAGTGATAATACACCGTGACATTGGTGACCGTGGCAATTTAGCCACTATCCTTATCATTATGAACAAATTTTACTATGGAATCAACCCTGAAATAGCGAAAAAAATCTGCTGCTCCATATATTATTTTGTTGAGTTATGTATGGAACAGCTGTTTTTTTTCACACCCTGTATAAACTGGGGGTCTCCAAGTCACTAGTGAATAAGTTGCTTTTAGACTTACGTAAGTGTGCACCTTCGTCGATTACATCATCGCTTAATATTGAGCCAATCTTATTTAAATAAAATACACTGTCTATTGAGTGATAGCTGTGTTATTCAGTCTTGTCTACCCTAAATTCTGGGGAAGTCTAAATATACAATGCCTCACAGATTTTTATATTCCTACAGGAATTTACGTCATCTTTGTTAAATACTTATAATGGTATTTGTACAGTAGTTAGGTGAGATGATACCGTCAATCAAAACACAATTGAGTTTCTCTGTAATAAAAGTTTAATATTTGTTATTTACGTGTTTGTTTATCACTAATTACAAAATATAACATTAAATTACCTATAAAACCTTACCTGTAATAAAAGAAACGACATTTAATGCTTGTAATTACAATATCAAATCCTATTTCCTAACAAGCAAGTACCTAACTTTAATAGTTTTCACAAAAATTGTTCTGACATGACCACAGATTAAACAAAGGCGGACGACGCGACATTGCGGTTCATAATGGCGGTAGTAGCGCGGCTTATTCTAAGTACCTAAAGAAAATATATTTTCTTTACATACTTACCCCCTTACATATAAACGTTGATTAATTAAACGTTATTTAACTTGTATCGCTCTAAAGTTAATTGCCATCTCTATTCATTGGTCAGTTGTTAAAATTTACAACTTTTTATAAGCAAGGGAGTTAATGCTTATGGAACTCATGATTAAAATAAATTAAAAGAACACTAACTTATTAAATTAATAATATAAATGGTTCCTTCTCATACTCTACCGACCGCGACCGTAGCCGGCACGCACTTATCAACGTTTCACTTTTAATAACTATTCGAAGTAATTAATTGTAATATCGCTATTTTGTTTACGAATTAACATAATTATAATGCTCATTATATTATTTGTAATTTCTTGAAATTAATGTAACAGGAAGTCTCGTGGCAGAGGTTATTTTTTGTTGCTAGCATCGGATCCTTAAAATAATACTGACTCATTTTGACATAGATATTATTAGATATGGCTGCAAGAATGATTTATTAATTAAATGTTCGTTTACGTGTTGAATAATATGAAAAAACATCTATAGTCCGTTCACGTTAAGAAAATAGTGACGTCATCGCCTAGCAACGACGCCCGACCAATCAGGTTGCAAATTTTACTTAGGTATGACTTAATCAATTTTCGCAAGCTTTTTTTTTATTTGATAAACGGTCAAACGCAAGCCGCGTTTGACCGCCATCTCATGAGACGGTCTACGATACAGCACGCTTGCCTAGAAGAAACCGATTCACTCGTGACTTGACACCCAGATGTAACTGTCGGGGAACACCCATTCGGGCAGCGCCTTCCACTGTTTCCACCTGATTGGTTGGGCGGCGTTGCTAGGCGTTGACGTCACTGTTTTCTTAACGCGAACCATTGTGAAATCTGAATCGAAGAGAGGTAGGGTACAGCGGGATATCCTCAGATCATAGAAATAAGGAGATATTATGCCATCATAACAAATTAGTACGGGAACAACTGATGCCACTTTTAGTACATTTTTCGACACAATTATGCGCATAATTAATAACAACGCTCCACGTGACGCTAACGCTCCTTGTGAATAAAAAGATCTCCCACGCATTAAACATTCCGCACACCCTCAATCTAACACTGTTAATCGTCACTCAACACTAGCACTAAACTAAAACACTGTATTTATACCATCGATCGTGTTCGGTTCGTCGCCAGCGCGTACGTTTTTAATATGAGCAATTTGCTCAAGATCAGGCATCAAGCTCGATAGCGCCTTGGCACATCTCCTTGTTTCTATGATCTGAGGCTACAAATAATCACAAACGTCACATTAGTCTAATTACATCATCTCCCAAAGTAACCATTGACCTACACATACATCTAACGTGTCAAAACTAATAAACGTCTTATTAAAATGCAGCTGTAAGGTCAAAGTTGAGTCATAAACACTAGCAAATTGCCTCAGTTGTAGTAAAAACGATAATTAGTTTGAAATCAATCAATCATTCCAGATAACCCTCCAGTTCTTAGTTCACACGGGTAGTTTGCAGCTGTGTTTAGCCGTAAAAATAGTGTTTATCTATCAACGCGTTTTAGTTTGTGTGGTGCGTAGAATATGTCGTAGTAGGGCACCTGTTAACACATGCAATCGTTACTCTAGTTTACATACTCTTTTTAGGGTTAAAGGTTTCGGCGCATAGTGTTCCACGTGCGCCTCTCAGGAGGAACTGCGGCCGTAGGGTGACGGCCGCAGAAGGTGACGGGGCCGGCCTACTAACATCTGGCGGCCAATATCTACCGGGGATGCGGATGAGACCTACTTATAATTGACTGTATAGTGCATAAATTTGTTTAAGTGTTTGTTATTATAGCTGTTGGTCTTCCAAATACCTAAATAAATAAAAAACAAGCGACCAAACATAACCAAACTTAACGCATATAAAAACCTTCTCAAATAACACTTGGGAGTTGTCAATAATTTCCGCGAGAGAACATAACCCTACCGCGCTTAGTGCTTTAAATTTCACACGTTCACCCGAGCTTTACGATTTTGGGTGAACAACAAATTTATCGCAACGCCCCTTAACACTACGTCAAATCGCGAAGTTTTTATTCGCCTGTTGATCCCCTAACTGCCCCGCGTTATGGCCCATTATGATGTATTTGAACACATTTAAACATTTGAATGCTTTCCAACTTACATTAAATGTTTATTGTCAGGTTTTTGAACCCGCATTTCATTTTTTCTGAGTTATGTGAGAGGTGACATCTTAAACATGTTTTTTTTGCAAAACCTGTTGAGATGAAGCCGTGAAGTGTTATCGTTTGATCTTGGTTGAGCCGTTAAGATTTTTTTTCTTGGGTGGGTGAGAGTTAATTTGACTGTCAGATTTAATGGCCTAAGGAGTCGCATACGAATATAAACAAAATAAATATGCCTACGGTCTAAATATACCGCAGTCACCAATAGGTAATTCAGTTAGCGCGCGGAGAATTCTATTACAATTTTCATGACCGTCACTTCTAGCGGTTATTTTTCTTCTCCCTCGTGCCTGTACAAGCTATACAGGGTAATTTTTTCAACAGGATTCACTGTAACGGCTTGTGTAGACGATGTCGTCTCCGCCATTGTCATTAAAAAAAACATAAACTGGCACTTCAAAATAATACCTAAATTATTTCACGAATCCACATTGTTACTGTTATATCACTTTGGCTAGGCTCATTGGTTTACCCAGCTTCACCCAAACTGTACGACTGAACGCCGACACTACACCGAAAGACTTTAATTTCGACGGGGCTCATCACCGAAAGAATTCTTCTCCGATAGGACTCATCACCGATGCAGCTTATCTCCGATAGCCAGATATCCCACTATGAGGTTCGGGAGCGAAGTCTTCCACAAAGAAAAATTAATAAAAATCGACAGTTGTTAAAAAACTACTTGGGTTAGGTTAGAACGGTGACCACAAAATACACGAGCCGAGCAAGCGAAGCGAGCGGTGCCTCAGCAACGGCCGGTGAGCGCCAGAAACGATTGGCCGATGCATACTAAAAACCAATGCAAGATTATTTTATTTTACTAATTACGAGAAAAAAATAATCGATTTTCAAAGTATCTGACTATCAGAGATAAGTTGCGTCGATGATAAGTCCTGTCAATGAAGAATGAGTGGTGATGAGTTCCGTCGAAGTCTTGTCGGAGATTTCTTTCAGTGTAGTGTCTGTCATAGTTCACTCGTACACTCCAAAATGGTACCTCCTGCACCTAATCACATCGCTTTACCCAGGGTCGACGCTTCACCCCGCGTCCTTGGTTCACCCAGCCTCGTTCACCCCTATAGTTTTTCCATTCACCCCGCAGCTCTGCTAAGCGTTTCGCCATATTTTTATGCCGGGATAGTTGGGCCATAAACTCGTTTGATTTATTTTATGATCACTATAAGTGTGTGGTTGTTGTATTGGCGGATTATTCTGTTTTTATAAACATTAAGGTTCAATTTTAGGATAAGATATTTAGTATTGTTCTTTCGTAGGTTTCCTCTGGATATAATGAGCTTACAATGCATGAATTTCAACTGAGTCGTAACGGAAAAAAAAATAATTTACTAATGCAATTAGTACCTAGGTTTTTTTAATGCGACTCACAACACGACGTACTGTAAGAAATATTCAGGTTATGGTGGTTATGGCAATGGTTCATACAGAGACAACAACATACTTTTTTAGAGTTTCAAATCTGCTATATTTTGAATTTCGAAAAATCTGGGTCAGTTCTGTAACGAATGATAATCAAAGATTCCTCCGTAACATTCATATTTTTAAACCCTAGATCCAAATCTGCCAATCTGCCTGCTAAAGCAATCAGCTCTATAAATAAACAAAGTCAGTTCACTTTTTTATATCCTATAGGTAGGTACCTAAAACTTCTAACGACAAAGTAATCAACTTTATCCAGGTTAACCGAGTTATAATAAAATAACGCTCTGAAAAAAAAAACTTTGTTCTTTCAACCCGCTGACGTAGGTGCCCCACCCGATAAGCTAGCATGAGCTTGGTCGGGATTAATGGCGCTACCTAAAGAAAGCGCTCTTATTAGATAATGGAGGCGATCGGTTAATGTGCTATTTTAATATTATGTTATAAAGTGAAAACTTGAGAGGTACTTAGCTTTTCTTGACTCGGTTTAAGCAACAACGTCCTTCTCACTCTTCTAGTGGGTGTTGCATCGAATAAATAATAATAATATCAGCTCTGTTTATAAACTGTCCCACTGCTGGGCACGAGCCTCCTCCCAGAATGAGAGGGGATAAGGGATAGTCCACTACGCTAACCAAGTGCGGGTTCAGACAGCGGTGGCAGACTTCACACACCTTTAAGAACTTTATGGAGAACTCGCAGGCATGCAGGTTTCCTCACGATGTTTTCCTTCACCGTTATAGCCAGTGATAATTAATTTCTAATACGCACATGACTTCGAAAAGTCAGGGGTGCGTGCCTTGGGATCGAACTAGAGGAAGACACATAGTTAAACCACCAGCCTATCACTGCTTTTCCTGACAATGATAAATAGACATTTTTAAACATTTTTTTAAAAGCCTTCTATTAAATGTTTGCTAAAAGATAATAGGTATGATCCTTCAATCTTAATACATAATATTTATAATAATATGATCTTAATTCATAATATTTGATAGTGTAATAAATCCCTATATCCCCTAAAAACACAAATCCCTAGTTAAAGCAAGCTTCAACATAATCCAATTAAAACTAACTGCTCCAAAATTAATTCCACCCAATTTAACAAGCATTAGAATTTGGGACGAAAATGTTTTAATTGAAAATGTAATTTTAATAATACCTGATGAGTAAAAGGATGATCCACTCAGGAGTGCGGGCTAATCTTGACAAAACACGCGGTTAACTAAACCGCGGTTATATGAGTTTACAGTTAAACCTACTGTCCCTGAAGACTTGTGTTTAGATTAATAATTTTGTGACATGTTTTTATTTGTAAGTGCTTTTTCATTATTCCTTTGAGGCTTAGAGTATTGCACAACAACATGAAATTAATTTAAATTAATTGGTACTGTAGAGGCGGGTTAATTTGACCCTAGAGCATAACTTTGGACCAAATCCAAAAATTTTTTGAACTGCTCGCCGTGTCTTGTGACCACATAACCGATCGTCGCAGTTCCTTCGCCATCTATTAGTTCTATTAGTCACCGAAGGAACTACGACGATCGGTCGCGATACGGCGGGTTTAACCTTGGGCCAAAGTTATACCCTAGGGTCAAAGTAACCCGCCTCTACGGTACCTAATTATTTTTTGGTTCCGTAACCGCAGTCGTTTTCCTTGGTCATTTCTTAATCCTTCTTGGTCATTCATTCAATCTCTATTAAGTAAGACTATGAACCGCCATACAAAGAATATAGGCAAATTATGAAAAAAAAATGGGTGACTGTGATGTATGGTGGCATACATGAAACTGATGAAAGAAAAAATCTTACATCTTACATCAAATTATGTAGACTATTTGCTGAATGGGGCTTTTAAAATTACATTATGTTTTTGATTTGAGAATTTGCGTGTGCGTCTTGCTAATCCAACGCTCGGATTGGTAGTACCATGTCCGCCATCTTGGCGCAGAAGCAAGCGCACCAAGCGGCGTAAACAAGAAACTCAGTGCTTCGCTTACGCCCGCCGCGAGAGATCGATCGTAGTATACTTTGTATTGTAAAAATCAAAACCAGTTACATTTTCGTGTGTTGTGGTCTCAGACCATAGAAACAAGGGAGATGTGCCAAGGCACTATCGAGCTTGATGCCTGAACTTGAGCAAATTGCTCATACTAAAACGTACGCGCTGACGACGAACCGAACACGATCGATGGTATAAATACAGTGTTTTAGTTTAGTGCTGGTGTTGAGTGACGATTAACAGTGTTAGATTGAGGGTGTGCGGAATGTTTAATGCGTGGGAGATCTTTTTATTCACAAGGAGCACTTAATTAATGCGCGTAATTGTGTCGAAAAATGTACTAAAAGTGGCATCAGTTGTTCCCGTACTAATTTGCTATGATGGCATATCTCCTTGTTTCTATAATCTGAGATTGTGGTGTATTGTAGTGGTATTTAGCAACGAAGGAACAGTTCGAACAGTCGAAAATTTGAGAAGTCACCATCAGAGGAAAGGTGAGACGTACTCCTATTTCTTTTGTCAGACTCGACGTGCTCAGGTGAACGCTTATCACTTCACAGAAATCAGTATAATACGTCTTATATAGTCCACTTTTGTATCCCACAGATGGATTGATATATCTGAATTCAAAATATCTAGATATTTTATTTGCGGCGTCGGTCTCGATCAGATTATTACCAGCCTGTCTGTTCTGTACCACCTCGTCGCGTGATATCACCGTGAGAACTGCCAATTTGTTTGCGAACGTTCGAGGGAGAATCTCACCGTGACATTCTCCCTCCACATTCTCAAACAAATTATGGAATCGTCAGGCAGATTGTCAAACAAAAACATAACTAATGATCACTTCGCCTTGTCAACTGTGGCCTTTTTACCCGACTGCGCGACGCAAAGGAGGGTAATGTGTTTATCAGTCTATGTATGTATGTATGTATGTATGTATGTATGTATGTATATTTGTTTCTATGTGGCGTTCTAGAGACCAAATGCGTAGGCCGATTTTGATAATTCTTACGTCAATCGATTCGTCTTAACCTTGCGAGTGTCACTAAATACATAACAGTAATCAAAATTCACCACAGCGACAACCAGACGCCATATTGTCAAAATGAAAAAAAAATAAAGTTGATGAACTATGTCAAGTGGGGTGTCGTTGAATAGGTATTTTAAAATCATCTTTAGGTTCCTTTTATCATTTTTCATTTTAAATAATAGTTTAGGATATATAACGATTTAAAGTTGTTTAACAAAGCAATCATTCTCGCTAATTCTTACTTATTGATTTAAGTTTTTATTTCAAGTATTAACGATATACAAACAAAAAAACAGTGAATAACTAAAAAGTATAAAATAAAAAATAATAATTTAAAGAAAAACAAAAAAGACTGTGAGTCGTTCTGTTTTGCATTAGAATTTATGATTTGTTTTATGTGTGTTTCGATTATAAAACTATTTCAATTGTGTAGTTATTTAGTATTACTTAACAGAATTCTAAACTACTGGGCTTGTTTCTTTCTTTTTAGTTTTTTTAAGATAATTCTTTCACGTATTTTTTAAAATTAGTGTTTACGCAGTCGGGTTTTTTGTTTTTCTTTAATTTTTTTTTTTTTTTGTAAGCAATAGAAATTGCTGAAGGAAATACATAACGTCAAAATTAAGAGCTACCGGCCTTGAAATTATTACCTATGGGTCAAACGTTAATAACTCTGAGTGACAGCTCGCTAACTGCCAGGCCCGAGGGGACGTAAGCATGATGATACTCAACCAATATTCATATTTCACTATTACAGTTTATGGTGTGCCCATGTCTTAGAAATAATTGCGTTCTCTTCTTAGTACTTAACACTTAATTTATGTAAGTACGAAAACAGCGCTTGAGGCTTTTAGATAGCATATAGTGTGTAAAATGTTAAATTGTAGGCCTAATAAGTAAAATTATACAGCGTATATTTTTGAGGTGCGTTTACAAAGCTATCAAAATGAAAAACAGACAGTACTGATGAGAATAAATAGGTAATTAGGTATGTATGATTGATTTTAAGTGTGCGTATGCATACACATCTGGAAAATGCGCCGCGAATACGCTATACGCGCGCTCACAACAAACAATATAACCGTTTTGCTTGCGAGCTTTTTGCAAATAAGCGCATTCGTCAGATGTGTACGAACCCTAAGGGTGCGTCTACGCTGAACGAGCCGAGCGAGTGGAGCCGCTCTGCGTGTCAAGTCTAGAGCAGACTTACATTACAACGTAAGTCCACGACAAAAACGTCAAACAAAGACGCGTAGAGTGGTTCGGTCGTGCTCGGCTCGTTAAGCGTAGACGCACCTTAAGGCTGTGTCCCCAATTTATAGGCAAACTGTGAGCGGCCGACTGAGACTGCGCTAGCAGTTTGCAGTAGGCAAACTGTTAGCGCAAACTAGCAATCTGTGGACACTCCATTTCAAATATATGGAAGGGCGTACTAAACCGATACGCCGCAAACTCAGTCGGCCGCTAACAGTTTGCCTATTGGGGACACAGCCTTAGAAGAACTTGAATATTTAATAAATATTAATTACCTATCTAATTATCTATTAAGAGCGTCTGATATATTGTGACTAATGTGATAATTTATAAGCTACTATGTATTTGCAAATAAATGTTTTGAATTTGAATTTACTGTTACTACAGAATACAGTTAGACTGAAAGCATATATGCCATATCCTAAGCACATAACATATTAGAGCTAACTGTGGTAAATTAATATCGCTGGCTCCAATTTATTTCATTACAAATTCTATTTCGTTCGTCAACGCCATAAAATATTGCCAATAGATTTCATTGAATAATTAATTTGAAAGTGCCGTCGACAGTTATAATTATAATTTTGTTTATTGTCATATTCTGTTTTGCCTGCCATATTTCATAGAATCACAAACAAAACGTCACGCATAATTACAATTTATGACTGAAATAAAATTCTAAATCATTCTCGTTGAACAAAACAAGGTAAAATTAAATAATCTGTATTGAATTTCGTCCGTGCCATAGACGAGTATTTTATTATCTGTCAAAGCATTGTTTACGGGCGTCCATTTTAATTCGGATTCCCGCCTTTTTGTCATTTTACACCAATAGGGTGGAATTACGTGTAAGTTGGAGTGACAGAGCGTGTCGCTATCGATGGATAGCCGATAGAAATTGTTCATATTATTATACATGCATGATGATCAGATAAAATAAGTAAAATAATTCGTGTCGGCCGAACACTTGTGAAGCCGAAAATTAAAAACTACAAAAAATTAAGAAAAGTTTTCTTAATTAACTTCTGCGACAGTGGCTACTGCTTGCCAAACAAGAAATGAAGTTCTTCATTGGCAGCCGGTTGCATAGAACGACATTTATTTCTTTGTTGACAACCAGTTACGAAACTCAGTTGCCAAAGCGGCTGACACCAAATAATTTAATTTATAATAAGTTATTGTCTCAGTACATGTTCAAAATTGGATTGAAGTTCTAGATCTTATACTAGGTTTCCCTGTGTCGTGAGATCTAGGCATAAAAAGCATTATTATTTACCTACCTATAATTCTATACTTAAACTTTTATCAGTTCTCTAATAATATACTTGATAGTAGGTACAAGCAATGACCAGTAGGAAAAAAATACCTGTAAAGGTAATAAAAAACATTGCAACGCAAGCAATGAAACGCAACGTCACATTCAATTTTAACAATATATTATAGACGATAGCAACTCAACGAATACACGTAATTGACGTAATACCTCTTCAGCTACTGTTGTACTGAATGTTAAAATTAACAGTATAAGTATTGCCGATGTTTAATTAAACTCCCTGTTTGAATCGTAACACCTCCAGGTGTTTGAGGAATTTGTTGAAACCTCTCGCCTCGGAGAAGACCGTTTACTATGGGTTGTCGGGCAGAATTCAAATTAAGAAGCCCATCAAAAGTTCATTGGCTGTTTAGTAAAATGTCATAGCCATTTTAGGTTTCTATTAAAAGGAAAGGTAAGAAGCTTACCAATTTTCAAATTGAAAACTGAGAAATGTTGCAAAAATTTAATTTAAAATCCGTAAAGAAATAAAGTATTTGACGTTAACTATAAATGAGATTGTCGAAATGTGGTTTAGTATAGGTTTAGTGCGTATCACATAAGGGCGTTTACACATTACGCTGCCTCCGCACAAACAAACATACACACGCAGCCTTTCGCATTTTTATTATGAGTGTCATTAAAAAAAACAAAGAACATTTTGTTTTTCTAGATTTGTTTGAGATAGAAGACTTTTGCAAGAAGTTAAATTAATCATTCCAAAATAGTCCAACGCATAAATACTTAATATAGTTTTAAATAACCACCAAATCCTAAACAAAACATGATTTCATACCATAAACCCGGCCTAATTACTTGCACACGATACCGTCTGGTTTCTAGACGGGCAGCAAAAACAAATAGCACTCTATCCCTCTCACGCACGTATGAATACATACCACCATCTCACTCGCACTTGTTCGCGTCATTAGCAATCAAACCGGACAAGAGTATCGACAGATCGGTAGCATAACTTAATGTTCGCAAAATATGACCGATTAACATTCATAATTATAATTAATAACACGTGATTAGATTAAGTTCAGTAATAATATTTGATAAACAAGTACCTATATGAGATCATTAAAATCATTGTAAAAAGTTATGTGAGGATATTAAAAGTCGCTTACAAAACTGACTGTTGATTCTTAGATAATTTAAGTATTAAAATTGTAAGGACTGCGGCCTAATTGTGTAACTCAATTTCTTTCGCCATGGCTTTTATTTTGACAGTTCAACAACATCCATTGCGGCGTTGAGCTAGTTATCAGGCACACAGACTAAGAAACATACGGCGTAGTGAATGTCAAAATCAATGCCATGGTGATAGCAATTGAGTTACGCAATTAGGGTGCTGCCGGCCTAGCATGACGATGATAGAAACGGGTTTTGTCTACATAGAAATAGACAAAGTGACAGATTGTAGAAACATTTCTACGTTTTATGAATGAAACAGTAGAAATGTTTCTACAATCTGTCACTTTGTCTATTTCTATGTAGACAAAACCCGTTTCTATCGTGGTCATGCTAGGCCGGCTGGATGGTACAACAATGTATTATCAGTTCTGTGCAAATAATGAGTAGGTAGATATACATAGTAGGTATACGGAGTAACTGCCATACCGTTGGATATCCATAACCCGAATCTATCGATAGACGAAAAGTCAAAGTCAAATACATATTTTATTTCAATTAAACCATTTACAGGCATTTTTGAATGTCAAGCAATAGTTGTCAGTTTGTCTAGTTGCCCATTCCAAAACGTAGATTCCTATGGAGAAGAACGGACAAGAAACTTAAAACCATGGCATATTTAAAAAAAAATTCAAATAAGATTCAGATGCAGTTACCCTACACTGAGCAGTCATTTCACTGCTACATCAAGTCTAGGAAAATCTGACTATAATTTTAATGTCTTTAAAATTCGCCAAAGTAGCCTGCGAGATTCAAAATTTCTTACTTTTTAAAAAAAATCATGAATAAACTTTCGAAATTTATATTTGAAGAAAATCGTCAAAAGTCGTATTTTCCTCAAATATAATTTCGAGAGCTTTAATGACAATTTTATTATTATTGTTGTCGCGTATTGAATTTTGATTGGCATACAACACAAAACAGCGTTACAATTTGCAAAAAACTTATTTCGCAGGTTAGTTTGACGAACCCCTCTAAAAAATTTTACGAGTGACCATATTGACCACTATGCACCCCGGGCTGCCAGGTTAATCTTTTCACCAAAGCAACTATTTCTATCCCTACTTCCCTACTATCTCTACTAATAATATTATAAGTGCGAAAGTTTCTGAGGATGGATGTATGTCAGGTATGTATGGATGTTTGTTACTATTTCACCCAATAACTCTGAACGGATTTTGATGAATCTTTACAGTACTATAGCTTATACATCAAAATAGCACATACGCTACCTTTTATCCCGAAAAACGCAGGAGAAGCGGCGGGCAGAAGCTAGTATTATTTAGCCAAATAGAAAAAAATCCCAGGAAGTTATTAGGTACTCCATTCTTAATCTCCATAGCAACGGATTTTTTGTTACCTTTAGAAGGATAAACCGCCAAACATAAAGCATACTGTTATATGTATATTACATCTGCTATATACATATATCAACCGTAATGTTTTTTGTGTGTTGTCTGGCGGTCACTGTGTTCCTATAATATATTACATCACATTAATACAAATACACAAGAGAACATAAATATTATTATATATGCAGGCTATGAATCCGTTTTTTATGTGACAATGGGAACAGACGCTGTGTGCTGGATGTGGCATTACATTATTTTGTATGTATGTATGTTTGCAATTGCATAATCAGCCTATAATGTCTGCCCCCTCTTTTTACCCGACTGCGAGACGCAAAGGAGGGTAATGTGTTCATCAGTCTATGTATGTATATATGTATGTTTGTTTCTATGTGGCGTTCTAGAGACTAAATGCGTTGGCCGATTTTGATAATTCTTACGTCAATCGATTCGTCTTAACCTTGCGAGTGTCACTAAAGACATAACAGTAATCAAAATTCACCACAGCGACAACCAGACGCCATATTATCGAAATGAAAAAAAAAAAGTTGATGAACTATGTCAAGTGGGGTGTCGTTGAATAGGTATTTTAAAATCATCTTTAGGTTCCTTTTATCATTTTTCATTTAAAATAATAGTTTAGGATATATAACGATTTAAAGTTGTTTAACAAAGCAATCATTGTCGCTAATTCTTACTTATTGATTTAAGTTTTTATTTCAAGTATTAACGATATACAAACATACAAACAAACATTAAAAACATACATTAAAAACTAAAAAGTGAAAAATAAAAATAGTAAATTAAAAATTTTAAAAAAAAACCCGACTGCCAAAAAACAACTAAAAAGTTCAAAACAAGAGCACTTTTCAAGCAGTCTGATGCAGTTGGTGGCATAAAATCTAAGATTTAACACAAATAATTGCCACCAACTGCATCAGACTGCTTGAAAAGTGCTCTTGTTTTGAACTTTTTAGTTGTTTTTTGGCAGTCGGGTTTTTTTTTAAATTTTTAATTTACTATTTTTTTAAGAGACGATTCTAGGCAATTCTAGGATATGCTGGTTTCCTCAGGATGTTTTTTTTTCGCTGTTCTTGGAGCAGTGGTGATGAAATAATTTGCACGAAGTCTACGCCTGACGGAATTCTTCGACCCACTTCTTGTAAATCGAGACCCGTACATGGGTCACGTTTAACGTTCTTAATTTTAGATTGGCCGTTTTCAATAATGTATTAGTAATTTTGCTTACTGCAAAATTCGATCTTTAGTAGGTAAAAGAGCAGATGGATAGATTGAAAACGTGCGTTAATAACAGCCGTTTCCGATCGATTGTTCTTAGAGGTTAAGCTGCAATTGTCGCGGTCAGTCCATGAGACCCCCATGTCTTAGAAATCACGTTGAATAGTGGAATATCTATAACAGGATACAATCTATAATAAAACACAATTAAATCTGAAGAGTTTGTTTGTTTGTTAGAACGTGCTTATCTCTGGAACTACCGGTCTGATTTGAAAAATTATTTTTATGCATGATAGCCCAATTCATGAGAAATAGTATCGGCTATTTAACATCACGCTATAGCCCTTGGGAGCCGAGCAACCGGGATGAAAGTAAAGTATAAAATAGATGTAGGAACCTTAGAATATTGGTATTACCTAGTTGGGTTATGGAAGCCTGGCAGTCGTTCCACGTAAAATATTGATATTCAGCCGTATCTAATTGCACTGGCAGGCGGTGACCCGAACGAATCTAGTTGGGAAAAGGCTTGATTCTATTTCAGTTTATTACTGTAAAGGCAAAAGCTTCTTTCTTCTCACACAGAAGGCATTTGTTAGCAGAAACTATAAGTAAAACGTCACTGTTGGCGATTTTGACCAAAATCAAACCATTTTACTCACGATGTTTCTTTTTAGCATGTTTATAATTTTTGTTCAGGAATAATAATCGCAGTGGCTGAGCGATTGGCAACGTTTTTTTTTTTATTATTCTATGATAGGCTTGCGCTTGACCGCCATCTCGCCTGATGTTAAGCGATGATGCGGTCTACGATGGAGCACGCTTGCCTAAAGGAAACCGATTCACTCGCGACTTGAAGATACCTAGATTGTAACTGTTGGGAAACACCCACTCGGGCAGCGCATTCCACTGCTTGGCTTGGTTTCGGGTTCGATTCCTGCACGGAACAAATATTTGTTTTGGGTCTAAGTGTTTGTGTGTGTTTGTAAATGCATTCACTAAAAAAAAAAAACAAGAAAAAATTAAATAACATTGAATAAGCAGAAGTTTACGTTACAACAAGATTAAAGAGACGCTGTAATTCAATTCAACAGGAAAACTAGTTCCAAACTAACCATGTCTCATCCAGCTTCCTACATCAATGGCGCGCCGTGATCAAAGGGCGGCGCCGTCAAAGCACATCGGAATCCACTAATTACTGCTCAACAACCATCGATGTTCATCCCGACAGCACTAACTACACGACTATCTGTGACATACCCACTATATTATCTGGGAATTTGGTACACAGATTCTACAAATTAATAGAGGAATATTCGGTTCGTTTGATAGAGGAATTTTAATAAACTCTGTTACTCTGTGAAACGAGGGGCTCATGCTAAATAACAGCCACATCGATTAGCCAGGTTAAGCTGCGCTTACTGCGGTCAGTTCGTAGATGGGTGACCATTCTTTAAGCATATAGACAGATTTTGTATAAAAAATTTGAAATTGATTTTTGGATAAAGTTATCTGACGATTTAGACATTGGCGTTTAGTATGTATTATAATAATACTAGCTTCCGCCCACGGCTTCGCCCGCGTTTTTGGGATAAAAAGTAGCCTATGTGTTATTCTGATGTATAAACTATATTACTGTAAAGTTTCATCAAAATCCGGGCAGTAGTTTTTGCGTGAAAGAGTAACAAACCAAACCAAAAAAAATATAATTAGTAGGAAGTAGGATAGGATAATTATGTAGAAATAAATACAGATTATAAAGTAATATTTTGTGAGAAGATAGAACAAAACACGTACCCGTGTTGTTCCCTGAAAATAATGACTCATTATAAACAGGAAATCGTATCGAACGGTTAATCGGCATTCTTTTTACGATCGTTCCACAAAAATGTCCAAGTTAAATGATAAAATTAACAACAAACAACAACAGCTAAACTTTTTATTGTTTTTTTATTGCATTGTCATCCTAATTTTATAAACAGTTATTATCATACGATTTAACTTTAAAAATACAACAAAAAGACAAAGATACCTACTTTAAAATATTAAATTATCATAAATTATTATTTTATTATGACATAAGATGACATGAAACAAATTATTACAACTAAAAGTTTTATTTTTCTACCTCATTAAAAAGCTGTAAAATTATTGAACTACGTCAATTTTAAAACCAGTTTGTCGTAAAATTAACAGAATACTATATTTTGCTCGCGACTCCATCCGC
The DNA here is from genome assembly GCA_948465475.1 of Thalpophila matura. NCBI lineage: Eukaryota > Metazoa > Arthropoda > Insecta > Lepidoptera > Noctuidae > Thalpophila > Thalpophila matura. Next base: position 1,464,741 of record OX419191.1, read on the forward strand.
ATACAATCATCTTTATTCCCATCCCAAAAAAAATTGGTGAAAGAAAATTGATGCTGAAAAAAAAACTTCCAACACTTTAAAAACGTTACATATTGACATTTAGAGGTGCCAACATAGCGTCGAAGGGAATATGTAAAACGCACTATACAATAACGCCAGAAAATAACGGGAACTATATTTTCTGTCACCTAAGTTTAGATTGGTCACCAATCTGCGATACCCTAATATTAATATATCTATTCCTACGAAATATATTAGTCATCATTTTAATCAAAACGGTCTCTAAGTATGAATCATCAAATTAATGTAAATATATGTAACTTAAATAATAGTTTGATCACTTTTTTCTATAGCCCAAATATAAGTTCTGTGCTCAAAAAATTCGTTCTATCATCAAAATGATAGATCTGTCACCTAATAAATAGATGTATCACCTAATAAATAGATCAGTTCCATAATTTTATGAAAAAATGCCTAATAGAGATTGGATTGGATTGAGAAAATCGGTTAGCATAAAAATAGCATTAGGATCCAAGAGCGAGCGAAGCGAGCTCGGGAACTTGGGCATCCCGACACGGACAGATTAGGTTCGAAGGGGTTGACGGGGGCTTCAGTGAGCGAGCAAAGTGAGCGAACGAAGCCCCCGTAAACCCCTTCGTGTTAGGTTACTTTTAACCTTGCAGACAGACCCGCGTAGCGGGGCTCCGTCGACCACCTTTCTTCCTTATTGCAGTAGATTTAAATTTTAGGTGAAATATTCGATAATTTATAATAATATTATTTTGTAGTGATTATAAATTAATTTTTAGGTAAACATTTTTGTATTTCTTGGTAATTCAATTTTAGTGACACTTCTATTATTTTGATACCCAATACAATTATTAGATGATTGATATTATTTCCCAGTAATTCTTAATTAATATTTAGGTAAGCGTTTTCATATTATTTGGTGATTCAATTTAGGTGACAGATCCATGATTCTAGGAACAAACATGATTTATTAGATCACTGAAAATGCATTTATTAGGTAACTGATTAAATGGGTCCGTGGCTTAGGCCCCCAGTGGTCGAGGCACCTGTAGCCGACGCCCCTGATTCGATTGATTTAATATCGTTTTTTTTGTGCTTAGTATAGTAAACGAGAAAAGTGTTTCACCATACCCGAAAATAACAGGTCATCATCACAAACCCTGACTCATTCAGGTATAGCCACTTTTATAGGTGCTAATCAAACATTCCTAACTTCATAATTACGGACTGAAAGACGACCTGCTAACGTCCTACTGAACAAAAGGGCGTCGACACACACGCCCTCCAAAATCCAATAAACAAAATTATCGATAAAAAGAATCGATTAATTACTGAAAACACAAAATCGATTACCGATGTAATTGGAATCGCTTCCTTATAGATATTGTGCTTTGTGCTATCCGAAATACATTTGCGTATTTTAAGGGATTCGGGTGGGTTTGAATGTAAGCGGTAGCGTTTTCTTTATTTACCATATTTGTTTGGTCTAAGGAAGTTTACGCAAAATATTATGCCAAAAAAAGAATGTTTCTTTACATCTCATTTGTCTATTTTATTAATATTGCAGTTATAAAGATACGAATTGAAAGCCACGTTTGGCTATCTTTGGTTTAAAAAAAAAACAAATTACAGTCTTTACAACATTATCCTTCACTGATTTATTTACTTATATTTTAATTAAAACAAAATTCACAAATAATTACAATAATTAAAGAGATGTTATTTTAAAGACACTAGCACTTTTCCCGCGACTTTCTCCACAGGAACTGTACATTTTTTCCGGATAAAAAGTAGCCTATAGTACTGAGTGATAATATAGCTTTCTATTCGTGAAAAATGGTTGAAGTTGGTCTAGTAGTTTCGGAGCTTATTCAGTACAAACAAACAAACAAAAAAAAATCTTTCCTCTTTATAACATTAGTAGGTATTGATAACAAATGAGAGACTAGCTTCACTTTATTTAGTTACCTATTATCATTATCGATGATAAAGAATCATCAATTTTCAGATAAAACTTATCTTTTCACAAAATATTTCAATTTGAGCAAGCATCGGGCTAACGCGCACGTCAGAGTAAAATAACAGTAGATATTTTTATGAAAAAATAATCTTTTATTTTCAAAAAATCTCAGTCTCTCATAGCTTGCACCACACACACATACATAATTCATGTGATAAAATACAAGCAATCAATTACCCCGCATGTAAATCGCTTAAGCGCGTCCCTTACGACGCTAAGGTGGATTGCTACGTCTTACTTTATAAGTAGTTGCCTATCTATTCTGTACCGAATCGCCACGTGATATCACCGCGAGAACTGCCAATTTGTTTGCGAACGTTCGAGGGAGAATGTCACGGTGAGATTCTCCCTCGAACGTTCGCAAACAAATTGACTGTTCTCGCGGTTTGAAGTATTCGGAAGAATTTTTAATCAGAATTTTTAATCTTTTAATCAGAATTTTTAATGTTAATACAGGGGATTAATATAGATGACTCGCCATCTATCTCTTTTGTGGCTCTTTGATAACCATGTTGGCTAGTGTACAGGCTACAGTATTCCCAAATTAATAATGCGCATCCAGATCTTCGCTAATTGTCGTATTCCCGGAAACACCGAATCATTGAATCGTAAGAGCCCTAAATTATGCATGAAGAAAATGCACTTAACCACTCTATATACTTTTTTTTTCTATATACATACTTTTATGTTTCCGGGAATACGACAATTAGCGAAGATCTGCATGCGCATTATTAATTTGGGAATACTGTACGTACTTACTTATATTTACATAAACTTTATTGTACTTATGGCTGCAAAACATACACTGACGCTTCCGGGACAAAATCTCTAAATACTGGTGCAAACCGCATTAAAATCCATTGTATAGTTTATGAGAACTAAACAAACAAACAGACATACGAAAAGTGGCTTTGTTTTATGCCATCTAAAGATTATTAGATCACTGCACAAACCTAAAGGCGCCTGTAAACGGCCTACAAAAATTGCATCTTGCTGGCAATTTTATTGACCAATATAGCTCTGTATATTTGCAATACACTTGCTGCAATTTCCTTGTGCTTGTGCGATTGCCGAGTGTAGTCCAGCAATATTCTGCAACTGGTTTGCTGAGGAAGAGCAAATATCCGGCGATATTGCAGTGTGACGGAGTCATCCTTCTTTCATCATTTAGTGCTGGCAATCTTCCATTGCTGGCCACTTCATTCATCCCATTCTTCTAAATTCGGTTTAGATTTTAACTTTAAATTTCAAAATTAGAACATCTCATATTTTTTTGCATTGTTTCGGCATTCTTTGTCTGGTCTCCAACGACATCACTGGTGACCGCTGAACCGCTGTACTGTTATTATTTATTACCTACTACTTATTTATCGAGTGTGCAAAGCTATAAGCAAATAGTCTCTTTTGTAACAGTTATTTTTATACGTCTGTGTAACGTTATAAAGTGCAAATATACAACCTACGTCTCGTAATATACCTCTCCAACCATCCTGCAGTGTTTTATTTAAAATATCAAGATTTGTGTCTGTGGAGGCTGCCTCCGATAGCTAGCCGAGGCTGAGAGGACGGAGGAGGGAGGCCCTCCGCGACAGCAGTAACGTCAAAGCGGGATAAATCATTTAAAATCTAGCCGGCTAGACATTGAATACTTGGGACTACTATGAAATATCTGCGTTTACGTTTTTACATTACAAATCTACGTTTTGGATCGGACAACTAGCTTCAACTAGCGGACAAACAGACTGACAACTATTGCTTGACTATTCAAAAGTGCCTGTAAATGGTCTAATTGAAATAAATGCTTTGACTTTGACTTTGACTTGGCTGTCTTGGCAATATCACCGGGCTACACAAGATTGTGGCAATTGTTGCACTGTGTTGAGCGATATAGTCGGCAACTTTGTATGAATAAATGAATAAATTAATAAATGAACTTGGCGTCTGTACAATTGCAGCAAGAAATTGTCAAAAAACTAGCCCGTTTAACCGCACCAAAGCGAGTAGGTATACACACTGACATGAGTCATGGCTGAGATTCAGCAATACCTCTGTTTATACCTCAATTTACTTCCTCGCAATGCACAAATTGCTAGAAATCATAATAAAGTAAAGTAAAACAAATATAAACCGCATACAAGCTGTCGCGAACTCTCCCAAACATTCCCTCTAATATATAACATGTAAATCCGCTCCCGCTCTCGGCACGCTAATATCCTTTAATAAAGGTAATGCAACTTGAATTGCGACTGTACGCCGTGGAGGCTAGCTAGGGTTTCCACTTGCACAGGTTTTGCAAAGTTTAATTTAAAGACTAGCTTACGCCAGCAGGTTTGTCCATGTGAAAATGGATGAAAAGTAGCCTGTGCTTTTCCAGGTTTCAGGCTACCTGTTTGTCAAATTTCGTTCAAATCCGTTCAGCCGTTTTAGCGTGAAGAATTAAAACACACATACACAAACGTGGAGGTACGTGTAAGATAGATTACTATTATTCCCATTATTACCACGTTTTTACCCGTTTTTTTTACTCGCTTTCTTGTCTGTCTGTCTGTTCGGCACAAATGCAATTCATTTTTCAATCACTTGCTGGCATCGGACTAGGCTCAAATTTGATATACCTATGTAATTTGGATGCCACAATAATGGACTAAAAAGTAAAAAAAAAAACTTTTTTTTTAAACCGTTTTGTAAAAACGAACTAAAAAGCACAAAATAATTTGTGATGATATAAAAAAGGTGGAGCGCATGCAATAGATAATAATAACATGCGCCCCACGCTTTCATATCATCAGAAATTATTTTATTTTCCTACACTATTCTTTAAATTCCATTTCTGTTGAAAACTGCATACTAAGATCCAGGACATTCCTACATATCTAAGACACCTGGACACTCCCCAGTTTCGTTCTTAGGTGCTTGCATTAGCATGCCTTAGTGTCTCAAGAATAAAATTATCCATATTTCTACTAGCAAACATAACTACGGTTTAAATGTCGGTATTTGTTAGTTACTACGAAATCTTTGAATGTTGCAGCGTGCATTACCCTGTAGAGGCGCTAGTTCTTTGTGAGAAATTCAAGGTAGGATGAGTCTGTGTGTGTGTTAGAGTTTGTGTGTGTGTGATTATGCTCTTTGCTTGTAACAGGGTTGGTGCTACTCAGAATTGCTTGCAGCGATACAGTTAAATGTTGTAGGGTTTCTTACTGCTACTGTATTTCAAGGAAATCTAATGGAATGTATTTGTTTGTTTATTTGTAAAAAATTAATACGTATATATTATTATATATCTGTTCTGCAGCGGTATTAGTACTTTAAAATAAATTCTAGCTTATTGTTTTCATACCTGACACAATGAGACGAGACATTTAAATTTAATTTCTGTGAATAATGAGATCATGATAATAACTGGACTGGGTGTATAATCAAATAACAATTGGAAGTGAATTAAGAAAAAAAATATGGTTGGGTACCTTATTTAGGTCAACTTATTTTGTAGTACTTCCTTTATCATATACCGCAGCACAAAATCGTTACAAGTAAACACATAAAACACGTTTAGATTCAAAGTTCCGTCGGAGAATGAACTAATTAAGGTTAGCTAATCTTCAGCAAAACAAATATTACCATAAATTCCAAGACGAATGAACTTTCAGGGAAAACTTTTCTGATAAAATTAATCTAAATTACGTCACGAGCTACGTCATATTCAATTATATCACAGAACAGGATCCTGATCAAATATAAGGGTTTGAATTTTACCGAAACCTATTTGGAGCAGTCAATTTTCATTAGGAAACCGACACTTTTGCGATAGGTAAAATTTTCGCCCGTCACTCATAATTGTAAATTGTCTTTTTGAAGTCTTTTATTATTTCATGATTTAATCATGAGGAAAAATTATCAAAAGGCCAATTTAAAACTTCAAAAGTTGTCCTTTTATAAATTAATTTTTTTCAAAAAGGATATATTAATCTCTCAAAATTGTTCAAATACAAGTTCAATTTTGGTTTTTTTTTAAACAATACATTATTTAGTTTATCTACAGGCCGCAAACAACCAAATACATTTTAGAAAAAGCACACACAAAATAAAACGCACATAAAAACACACACACACTCACTCACCCACCGAAAACATCGTGATTATATTCAGGCCTTTACGCATAGGCCGTGGTAGACTAAAAGTGTAGTAGGTAATTAGCAGACAAAATTACGTGTCTCGTACTCCTCTGCCGGTGCCTGCAAGCCGCAGCGCGATGGTAACAAAGCTTACTCATTAACCCTCCCCGACTGACGACGCCGCTATGAGGTAGACTATGAAACAGATGGGAGAGAGGGACCAAGTTTTCTGCCTAAGATTGTGTTAGTTTTTTATTTTTTTTATTTGGTAATAAGCTTGCGTTTGACTGCCATCTAGCCTGATGATGCATGACGATGAAGCACGCTTGCCTAGAAGAAACCGATTCACTCGTGACTTGAAGACACCCAGATTGTAACTGTCGGGGAACACCCACTCGGGTAACGCATTCCACTGTGTGGCGGTTTTGATTTAAGTTTTTTTTACTTTTAAACCTAGAAAAGTCACGGAAGTCCTGTCAGGGAAACCTCATCCCGCTAAAACTAAAGAAAGGTTCATAATGCGTTGCGGAGTTGAATAACAATTCGTATTTTGGACTGGAGCTGCAAATTAATTACTTTTACACAATTCATTACTTTATTTATCTATACTAATATGATAGAGTTTAAGAGTTTTTTGTTTGTTTGTTTGAACGTGCTAATCTCTGGAGTTGGATTCGAAAAACTATTTTTGTATATGGACCCAGTTGTGCCAAAACGTTCCAACCCACAAATGAGAGCGTAACTGATTTTTTGAACTACAGACGTGCGACGAACGGTAGTATTTGTCAGTAAAAAAAATTGTGGGTTGGAACGTTTTGGCACAACTCGGTCCATATGATAGCCAGATTCATGAATATTGTATAGGCAATTAATGATGTTAAGGCCCCGGTATACGCCAACGGCCTTGAGTGATTTGGGCGGTATAGCTTGAGTGTTCTGCGCTGAGCTCAAGCAACGCGACATACATCCACCGAGCAATACGACTCGCCTATCAAGGAGCGCGCTGTGCAGAATTAGACGTATTATTACTTTTTAGTATCTAAAACATAAAATAAAAAAAAAGTAACAGGTATTATTATAGGTAGTAACATAGTCTTTTCACACAAAACAAATCATGAAAATATCTTAAGCGGTTTGAAAGTAATTACGTTTTTATGTTTTGGGTAGACACGAATTCATGAATTTATTTCATTAAGTATTTTACAACAATAGTTAAATATTCACAGGTACGATTGATGTATATATGTTCTAGTTTAACGTAAAAAAATTGCACAACTAACCTGCATTATTTGACGGCGAAATAAGAGATTTAAAACTGGCCGTTACCATTTACCTTCGCCTTAAATAGCTTATACTTATTTTCATGAATCTGTCGTTACGACTCTTATGAGCCGAAAAAAGTCAGAGAGAAGCAAAAATTAAGTAATAACGCGGGCGGGTACCTAAATAATCCGATTTCTTATTAAACAGCGAGTGACCGAAACCGCGGCTAGTTTCATAAATAATACAGGATAACATTAAAACCAGTGCGGATATTTTAGGGGGTAAAGTACTCATGAATATGACCAACTTTTATTATGGGACCGACACTGAAATATGAAAAAAAAATCTGCTGTTCCATACATTTTGATCATGTTGGTGCATTTTTGTAGGGAACAGCTGATTTTTTTTTCATATTTCAGTGTCGGTCCTATAATAGAAGTTGATCATATTCATGTGTACTTTCACCTCCTAAAATATCCGCACTGGTTTTAATTTTACCCTGTATAAAATAGGTACCTTGTAAATAAGTATCACAAACGCCGCATCTTCTCACTTAGTCTTTGTTCACATTTGAACAGAACTAGGAAGATGGAAAATTTTAATAAAATATGTTTCCCGCGTAAACGTCTCGCGCGTCACGTCTCTAACAGATCCCTTAAACACTTGCGATATTACATACAACTGTCATCCTTTCTATTACAGTGCACATAAGGTTCAAATTCGCCTGTCTTGAATGTAAAAGAGGGTGGTAAAGAATTGCGCCATAAGGATGCACCCCCGATTATGAGGGATATTATTTCCGAGATGCAACTAAAATAATTTATTTTAATGTGGAATGTAATTTGGAAGGTTTTTTCATATTTACGACGTTTTCTTTCTAAGAAGTTGTAGTGTTTCAAGGTGTCTTTTCAAGTCTTATACTATTTTCGCCGCGCAAAGACCGCACGGTTGTCGCAGTGGCCGAGAGATTGGCTGCTGCGCAACGTGTCGCGGGTTCGATTCCCGCATTGCACATAGGTCGGGCTGTTTATGTAAAAAAAAAAAAAGCACAGAGCTAATGCATTCAGATATATGTTTTGTGTTCCTAGCTGCAACGATTGAAAACAAAAGGTTCTATTCCTGGCTAATATATAATGGTAATGATACAGTTTTAGAAATGTTTAAATATTAAGATATACCAAAAACAACTGGCACAGGCGGGGTTTGAACCAGTGACCTCTGCCGTACCGTGGCCAGCGCTCTCCCAACTGAGCTACTATGTCTTCGCCTGAATCAACCGTTTTAGTTCTTATCAGAATCGGCTCCAAGACTCTATTGTATTCTACTTTTTGCTATTTCTTATACTTTTAGATTTGGTCATCCACGCCCACTTGAAAAATTCAGCCTGTATACAGGGTGGCAGGTTAAACAGTGGAAATATTTTAAGGGGTCATTGTACTCATCATTATGAACAACTTTTACTATGGCACCAACACTGAAATCGCGAAAAAAAAACAGCTGTTCCATACATTTATGTTCACATAACTCAACAAAATGTATGGAACAGCTGATTTTTTTTTCGCGATTTCATGGTTGGTCCCATAGTAAAAGTTGTTCATAATTATGAGTACAATGACCCCTTCAAATATTTCCACTGTTTAACCTGCCACCTTGTATACCTAGGTACCTATTTATCAAGCAGTTTAATTATGTGTCCATTGAACACCACTTTAGTAGGCAGTCGGTCGTGTAATTAGTTTCTCCATGCGTGTACACATTGCTAAGGACCTTTAATCAACAGATTTTTCCTACGATCTAATCACGACTTTACAATAAGGGCGTTATACATTGTAGACGCTTTATAATCTCTGTCGCGAAAAGTCTTAGGCCGAGATAAATAGACGTTACTTTGGCTAAGCTATGTTCCCGTCTCTGTCTTGCTTGCAAGTTGCGCGACAGTGACAACGATACGGCTTAGCCAAAGTACGTGCTAAGTAACGTCTATTTATCTCGGCCTTAGTATTGATATACCTACCGTCAAAGTGTGATGATCAATATACTACTATTAGGTATAAACTGTAAAAAGCCTTGTCTGCACATTGAAGATATTCCAGAAAAAAACAGTTGAGATAGGGTACTGGGACGTCCCGGCCGTGGTTGAGGCCATGGTCGGCAGCGAGAGCGCTTGGAACGCCGTCGCCTCCTTCTGCGAGGAGGTGATGGACGCCAAGGAGGCGGCGGAAAGGGAGAGGGAGGCGGTGTCCTCTCTCCCCATCCGCAGCAGACGCACCGGGCGCCGTAGGGCGGCCAACGATCTCCGGCCACCGTAGGGCGGCCAACGATCTCCGGCCACCATAGGGTACGGCCTGCGGGCGGTGGACTTGGGGCGTCCGTCGCCCGAACGGAAACAGGCCCGAGACGGTGGCGCGACGTGTTCCGCGCGCGCCTCTCCAGAGGAATTGCGGCCGTACATGACGGCCGCATAGGGTGACGAGGCCCGCCTTTCATTTGGCGGGCCAATACCTGCCGGGGGTGCGGACGAATGCGCAAGCGACTCCCGCGCCCCCGGCGTAAGGTAATTGGAGGAACACCGGGGTGGCAGTCTGACAGACCCCCTCGCCCTCCCCAGGGCGAGGGACATCCATGAGGATTTCCCCTGGGACGTAACCATGGCGAAAAATTTTTTTGAACTTGACGCGGCTTACGGTTGGAGAGAATTCGTCACCGTCACCATTTTCGAACACGTGATGACGTTTTTTGCTATTTCGCTTTTAAATTATACCTATTCAATAAAGTAACACGCGCGGCGTCGGTCTATATCTATAAACTCAAAAACCACAAACGGATATTCATACTGTTGTCACCAATGGAAGGACACATTTCCGAGAAAGGTTATAGGCAATTGCGGAGTCGCGGGCAAAATTCTAGTGTTGTAAATATACATACATATTTTTCAAAAGAAGTAAACTATCATTGATTCATTATTTTTAAAAATTCATCTCCTTGCAAAGCCGCGAGGGCGCAAAGGTAATACTATAAAAGTGTAATTTTGTTTTTAGGGTTCCGTACCTCAAACGGAAAAACTATATGATCACTTTGTTGTCCGCCGTCAGTCACCGGACCATAAGTGGAGCCATCTGCCCATAGATGGCGCCATTGGAAGTCAGCAGTAGCGCCATCTATAATCATATTTCGGAACCCTTAGGGCGCGAGGCATACTCGCACTTGTCCGGTTTTTCATATTAATGTATCTGTAAAACATTTTTTTATCCAATTCACATCTGCATGCATCTCAAGCCTGTAAAGCATTTTTACAATAAAGACATCAACCCACTGGACCATGGCATCAGATAAACAAATGATTGTTTTATTATCAGACCAATGCAGTCGAGTATTTAAAATTGCATTTTCAGCTTAGTGAACTTAATGTGATACCGTGATTAGAGCGGTTTTATTTAAATTCTCGGAAATAAAAAGATATAAACATTTTATGTCTGTTTTTTGCTTTTTATGTTAGTCAAATTGTTTAATTTTTTAGGGTTTCGCACCTCAAAAGGTAAATAAGAACCCTTTTGTGATCACTTTTTGTCTGTCTGTCTGTCTGTCTGTCTGGCTATCAAGACCCTGTTTCCCAGGAATGCGTTGGAGGTGTAAAAAATTAGAGCTTGTAAGTTAACGCAAACAGAAAAGGTTATAAAAAAAAATGTTTATTTCAATTACAAGTTTGATGTTGAAAAACATTTTTCAAATAAAATGAACACTTCCCAGCTCCATCACGAGACCTTATCTCGACATTATCTAGGTCCACAGTACCTACTTGTCAAGACAAATCCAACGAGCCCAAAGACGACGGAGTTATGTTAAGAATTTGACGAGTTCCATCATGAAAGGCTCCATCATAAAATCACCTCCATGGTACCATAATACTTATTGCATTGTCATCAAAGTGACATAATTATGTGTTCCAAATTTCCGCTCAATCGGTTGGGGGGAACTGGTCTAAAATTCTGTTGCAAGATTAGACTATAAAAAAAACCGGCCAAGTGCGAGTCGTACTCGCGCACCGAGGGTTCCGTATCATTTTTGGCCGTATAAAGTGAAAAAATCCGGACCGCATAACTAAGTTTGTTTGTGAAGGAATTTTGATGATTTTGAAAAAACGGTACTAGTTAGGAACATCGTTTTATTTTTGGTGCAATATTTGGGTCAATTCCTATCAACTCTAATTATTTCAGATTTTTCGCTCCGCAAACGTCGGAGATAAGGGGGGGGAATGGTATTTTTTTGGAAATTTTTCATCATATGTCGAAAACTGTGAGACATAAAATCAAATAAAAATATATTTTGAAATGTGCAGATCAAGTAACTCCGTCCTTGACCTAGTAACCCCACTTTTGCAATGAAAATAAAAATATATTTGGACTTTTTTCATTTGCAATAAAGTGGAACAAGCATTCTTTATAACTGTTCCAAATTTCCAGTCGATAGCATAAGTAGTTGCTGAAATAAGCAGGTGTGACAGACAGACAGACAGACGAAGTCGCACCATAAGGGTTCCTTTTTTACCATTTTGGTACGGAACCCTAAAAATAACATCTTGTAAAAAGAAGAAGTTTATTCGGCATTTATATTTTTTATAAGCCTAGTTCAAATAATATGAATTGAACCTAATAACGCTCTTAAAAAAACAGAAGCGTGAACATTCAATGAACATAATATTTATACGTTATAATGTATAATCGTCTGATATTATCTTATCAAACTATTTCTAAATAATTGGTGCGTAAGTGTGGAAAACTTCGCGTGATAATGTATAATATAATAATTATTAAATAAATTATTTGAAATGGTTTATTATTTTTTAGGTAGGCCAGTGATTCTAGACTGTTTATTATCTAGATCAGGGCTTCTCAACCTGTGGGCCGCGCTCCTCTACGAGGACTATAGGGATTGTTCGAAAAACCATTTAGTCTTAAATCATAAATTATGATTTCTACTTTAATTATTTCTTAGGAGTGAAGACGAAAGTTTTAATTTACTTGATTATGCTTATTTGTCGTGAAAATGGTTTTCTTTTTTATAGTAATACTGAAGAAAACCGGAGAAGTGCGCGTCGGACTCGCGCACGAAGGGTTTCGTATCATTATCTATAAAAACGGCAAAGAAATCATGTTTGTTGTATGGGAGCCCCCTTAAACATTTGTTTTATCTTAATTTAATTATTTATTTTTAAAGTGAATATATAATTAAATATTCTGTGAATATTTCAAGTATCTACCTGTTGCCGTTATCAATATCGAGCAAAAATGAGCAAAAAAATCACATTTGTTGTACGGGAGCCCCCCTTAAATATTAATTTTATTCTGTTTTTAGTATTTGTTGTTATAGCGGCAACAGACATACATCATCTGTGAAAATTTTAACTGTCTAGCTATCACGGTTCATGAGATATATCTCATGAACCAGGCTATAGCCTGGAGACACACAGACAGACAGACGGACAGCGAAGTCTCAGTAATAGGGTTCCGTTTTAACCCTTTCGGTACGAAACCCTAAAAAAGGAAAAAGGTAGCATGAGGAGTATATTAAATTATTAATAACTCAGCTAGGCTCAACGCAAAAAAGTTTGGGAATGCCTGATCAAGATTGTGTTATACTGAACAGTTTTACTCATTTATTGGTTCCTTCCTATCCGCCTTTACGAGATCTATAATCGTATTTCACACTTAAAATATATAAAACTATTTCACAATAAAAAATATGGCAGCACTTGCGAACCCTACAATTAAGGGATTTCTTTAATGAAATAATTTGTAGTACTAAAGTTTTCTATGAAGAGAGAAACGAATGGAAGCAGTTGCTTATTAGCGCGATGTATCCTAATAATTCTACTAAAATTATAAATGCGAAAGTGTGTATGTGTGTATTTGTTACTTCTCACGCTGAAACGGCTGAACGAATTTAGATGAAATTTGACAAAGAGGTAGCCTGGGATCTGGGGAAGCACATAGGCTACTTTTTATCCATTTTCACGCAGGCGAAGTCGGGGGAAACAGCTAGTAATTTATAAAATGTTCTTAGAAAAATAAAATACGAAGATTTAAAGCTTCTAAGTCCATGCAATGTTAGGAAAGTCCATGAAAGCTGAGCGTTGTATGCTAAGGTTAAGTATACAATAAATTCCCGTGTCCTTATCTAGAATATCTGTAAGTTTGAAGGTCTGGGAGACCTTGGCCGAAGGTCGCTTCATCAAGGTCAGGATAGTCTGCCAGTAGGAATCTTTGTCTGCTTATATGCAGATTCAATACAATAAATGTACCATGTACTCTGTTCATTGTGTAATAATTTGTATGACACATCCAAAAACTTTTACTATTGTATCTCACCGATGAATCGATTGCGATATTGATTTTGGAAAAATGGAAGATGACGAAATTGATTAACTAACTCCCGATTTATGAACATTGCGTGCAAATGATCAGAACCTGAAGATAGTATAAAACAAAATTAAATTTCCTTTTCGTGTCTGTCTGTTTGATCACTTAGTTCTTCTATGTGACAAAATTGATTTGAATGCATCTTTCACCACTATTTAGAGAATTTATTCTGGAATGCTTATGTGTATAACACTTTAATATTTGACATAATAAATACATAAATTTTGAAAGTTTTGACATGTCACTACATCAGTAGATGGCACATGTGCGAAGTAGGGGCGGATCGCTAGTAAGATACTCGATTACTCGTAATAAAATTGTGAGCCAATATTCATAAATCACTTATTTATGGAATTAGGGAATAGGTAAGATTGAAATATTGTCCTTTTAAAGTAAACCATCCATGGTGGCAAATCAAAGTCAATTTGTCTATGACATAAGTAAGCTCATAGGTCGACGTCCCACCTGGTAGGAAGTAGTTACCGTCACCTAGGACCCCGTAGCCACCAGGTGGTAGCTGAGCTTAGAGAATAAGAAAAAGTCAAACTATGTCTATAATAATTCACCTACCCTTCAAATCGAGGGAGGAAACACAGCAATAATACATGCACGCTTAGCATGACCACGATAGAAAAGGGTTTTGTCTACAGAAGAATAGACAAAGTGACAGATTGTAGAAAGATTTCTACCCTTTTTTGCATACAATGAAGAGAAGAAATGTTTCTATTCTTCAGTAGACAAAAGTCTGGTACGCCAAGCACGGGTCGCCGCGGGCTCGGGCAGAAGAGACAACGAATTGGATAGAAAGAACTTTATTTATTCTTTGGTAGAATAGAGATAGAATTGATCATGCTAAGCGTGTTGGTGGTAAATAGATAAAGCGATCGTACTGTACCGCACATCTTAGGTGGCTCCATTAGTAACCAATTTCACTAATCCCTTGTATGAGGGCGAAGCAATGGACGTTATCGTCCTGTTTATCTTTATTAGCCATCCAACATGTGCGGTGTTTTATTAATGTTCCTTTCCCGATAACCATCTAAATGGCTCTCACATAATTAAATCACAATCATTAAGAAAAAACCTCACAATGTCTTTTTCATTGTCCGTCGTTCGCCATATTTAATTAATGTACTTTTTAACTCGAGTATACAATTAAACTTTATCGCTTTGTGTCCGAAAATTTGGCAGAAATTATCATTCGTTTGGGCAATAACTTTGAGCCTACTTAATTCAAAAGTCGTCCTAATTTCGTTGTTGATAAGGTCGGAAGTTGCAAATGATTTTCTGACTAATGTCTTCCGCTAAATTATAATCAAGTTGTAATAAAAAATACAAATAAATCATTTCCCTTTGTCCGTGGAGGCGTGGCCAGCCTGCCAAGCCCTGCTCGCAATAATTAATATTTAATTCGGATGAAAATTTTTACTTTGTTAGATTTTTTGTGGGACACGCTGGACGATGATTAATTCCCTGTTTTCTGGACATTTTTCTTCGGCGCGATTTAATAAAGTTCGGGATGTGTTCTCTATTTGTGCGTGTGGTACATTTAGTTTGTTTTTTGTTTGACGCAATTTATAGGCGTGGACTGAAATAAATCTTTCAGTGGAGCCGAAATATATTGTACTGAAAAAAGAATTTCTAAAATTAAATGTAGACTGTTTTTCATTTTGTGCGATATATGTGTCAGATTGTTGTATAAAATAAAACTGATATAGCTTAAACTAGATGCCTCGTTTTGTTTTTATTCAACAATGCTATGCAATGAATTCTTATTTGCAGCTTTTATACCTAACATAAGCATATTTCTTGGAGAAATAATCTTCAAATCTAGTATAATACACGCTGCTATGGCCATAACATCAAACCAAACTATCACTTTGACTGTAAGAGCCAACATAACCTGACATCAGTAGGATGAGGCAACAAGCGTTGTTACCACGGCGATATACCTGGGAATAGTGTTGTAGCGTTCTATTGGGGCATCTATGTTCAACAAGCAGCAACATATTGTTGCAATATTATCAAACTGGTCAGTAGTAAGTTGCCAATCCGGGTGAGTCCCGACAAATTGGCACATTAATAATATTGGCTCAACGTACACGGATCGGCTCAATTGGCACGTTAAGAGGGAACAGGACAGGAGATCTAATTAGTAAAGAAAATACCAATAGTATTAGCCCAACTTAAACGCCCGGTTCGGCTCTATAGATCGGGTGACAAGTTAGGCCGCTCTTACACACCTTAAAATAAAGTATTTTCTGTTTCTTAGAGAGAGTGAGAGAGAGACTTTTCGCGCACATACAATCATAATATTATGTATCAATATTTTGACTACTGTCTAATAAGTACTAAGTACGAGTAAGTTTAAAAACTACAAAAGTATTTTCTTTTGCCTTTATTTGTTTAACCTTTTTCTTTCTTACGTTATTTTCTCAGCAATCTACCGTCTAGTCCAGTCTTTCCCAAAGTATAGGTTCCGACTCCCGACCCACTGGTGCGTATATTGGGTGGGCCCTGAAACAGATAGGACGACAGTTGCAACACATCGGCCGGGTCGTGTCGTTCGGTAAACAGTTAGGTAGTACTAATAATATTGTCTATATGAGAAAACGCTTTCTTAAGAAAAAAAATCTTCATCTTACACACGGGGTGGGTCCCGAACTATATTTTTTTTTAGATGGGTCGCGGTCCGCTCCACTTTGAGAACCGCTGGTCTAGTCGATTAATTAAATAACTCTCAAAACACAATATAGTTTATATTGCCAATATTATTATTATTTAGAAGTACCTCATTCAAATAAACTTTAAAACCGCACATAGCTCTGAAACAAAACATCGTAACTGCACTTTTCATATCGCTAACAAGTCCATATACTAATTTCCCCGAAGACTGCATCTTCATAACACGAATAAAACGCAGTGATGAGGCAATGCTTACCCAGTGACGTGTACATAAATTTATAATACGCTGGTATGTATGTATATTGTATGTATATGAAGATCTTGGAATACAAAATGGCGGTTGAATCTACTGTGCGTATGTTTTGCATGGAACGTAGCTATCATGTCTGTTACTTGTAAAGGATGGGTGTGTAATAGAACTTAGTCAGGAGCTCAGATCATAGAAAAAAGAAGATATGCCATCATAGCAAATTAGTACGGGGACCACTGACGCCACTTTTAGAACGGTTTACGACACTACTATAAGCGCTCCTTGTGAATATAAAGATCTCTCACACAAATGCCGCACACCCTCAGTCTAACACTGGTTTTTTTCATCACTCATCACTAGCACTAAACTAAAACGCTGTATTTATATAGAAAGAAAGAAAATGCATTGATCGCGTTCGGTCTGTCGCCAGCATGTACGTTTTAATTATAGTCAATGTGACCAAACTGAAGCATCAAGCTCAATAGCGCCTTGGCACATCTCCCTTGTTTCTATGAGCTGATGTCAGGACCGTGTAGGTACTGCTAGACTAAAAGAGGGATGATTATAAACTTGTGATTACCTGATATATCTTAAAATTAGAAAATTTAAGCGAATTTAACCTACCTCACGGAATTTATTAATTTAGTTTATTAACGAACGATTTAACCACCATTAGATAACCTCCGTTTAACTTATCTGACAAGTGATTTCATTTTGGTCGAAATTTTGAATTTTTCAATCCGAAAGCTGTGGAAATGGCTCGAAATATTTTTTAATAGAAAAAATGTTTAAAAGGATTGTTTTGATTGTTTTTATACAAGACTAGCACTTCGCCCGCGACTTCATCCGCGTAGCTCACAGGAACTGTGCATTTTTTCGGGATAAAAGGTAGCCAATGTTACTCAGTGATAATGTAGCTTTCTATTAGTGAAAGAATTTTTAAAATCGGTCCAGTAGTTTCGGAGCCTATTCGGTACAAACAAACAAATCTTTCCTCTTTATAATATTAGTATAGAAGTATAGACTAAGCTAAAGTAACTCTTAGCTAAGACTAAATAAAATAAGATTATTTTTTCGTCATATTTTTTTTACATTTATCAGAAGTAGGTATTCAGAAGCCATATGTTTTTATAAGTGCCTAGTTAATATAAAATGTACGTTAAAATACGGCAAACATTAGCCTCCTGGGAGTTCCTATGCGAGCTTGACGAGTTAATATGGGCCCAGTGACTCGGATAGATAAAGATAATAGATAGCATCTACTATACACGTTACGCGGTTTTGCGCGAACAGCGTTATCGTGCGTGTTGT
This sequence comes from Thalpophila matura, assembly GCA_948465475.1. Classification (NCBI taxonomy): domain Eukaryota; kingdom Metazoa; phylum Arthropoda; class Insecta; order Lepidoptera; family Noctuidae; genus Thalpophila; species Thalpophila matura. The sequence goes on from OX419191.1 coordinate 1,482,831, forward strand.
GGTTTTTCTTTGCCGTGGTTTTTTTATAGATTTATATTTTATTTTTGTCAAAGATTATATAACGTACTTTATGGTATTTAAATATTTCTTCATATTTGGTTCGTAGTGAAATATAATTTAATAATGATTCATTCCGTTGACCAATTGATCAGTCAAATTATTTACATTGAGAACATTTTTATATAATAATAACTTTACTTTTTACTTTACATCATAGTTTAAGAAGAAGAAGAAGAAAAATTGTTTATTGGGACTCGCATAGGAAATTACAAACAAATAAAAAGAAAAAACAAAAGTGTGAAAATAAATCTAAAAAAAAAATATGTAATACCTATACGAGGCCAAAAGGCTCCCATCTCAGCATAGTGCCGCGACATTTAAAAATAAATGCCGCAACGCTGATATTCTGATAGGGCCCAGTGATGCCACGGCCACGGGCAGCTACGGAACTATGTAAACAATCATAAATAATTATAAAAGTTATGTGTGAAAAATATATATTAGAAGAAAAGAAAAAACATAAACGTACATATGTAAATAATATATATTTTGAATATCAAGTACCTAAGTGTACACACTCTGTCTACGATCGATCGTAACACCCAGCCATGGACGTCACCCAGCACAGCGATCCACATTATTTGTCTGTACACAGCATACCATAGAATTTTGTCTATGGCATGTGTGTCTGTAAAACTTCCAACTGACCCAGAAAGAAGTTAGGTACCTACTTAATGTATTTTTAACAACAGTATCCTGTGCTAGTATTTTCTAATAAGGATATCTAAAATAAATATTGTAGCTATGTCGTTAGAGCGGTGCTACAGACAGAAGTCTCAGGTTCAAGTCAGGCCTGTATCAGTTAGTCATGCTAGCGAAGGAGGTGGCGGGACGGGAGAGGGAGAGAGTCTCCCGTCCAAGCCGCCGCGGTAGACGCTCCGGGCGTCGTCGGGAGCCGCGTGACGACTCCCGGCCACCGTAGGCGCGGGCCTGCGGGCGGTGAGTAATGGGTAGCTCACCGTCCGATCAGGACCAGGCCCGTGCCGGACGGCGTGTACGTGTTCCACGCGCGCCTCAAAGAAATGTCAGCATCAAAGAGGGGGCCCACTAGGGCCCAAGCCTGCCGGGAAAGCGGGATAGTCCGAAAGGGGTACCGCTGACCCGGAACATAAAGGGCTAAGGAAGGAACACGGGTGGGTTTTAGTCAGTAAGAGTCTGACACTCCCTTCCGCTCCACCCAGAGCGAGAGGTGTCATTTGATGATTCCCCATCCTCAAAAAAAAAAAAAAGGCCTGTATCAGTTGCTTTTTTAAATCTCGTAGGTATATAATGTAATAACAATAAATAAAACCTTTATGTCCACTAAATAGTGACAAAATCCTACTAAAAAACCCCAAAATTAATAGATAGTTATAGGTACCGGCGTAAGTTATGAGCACAGATCGCGCATGTACATTTTCGCCCTAATAGACAATAGACATTTGACAATAAGTAATAGAGAATAGTCCAATAGACGACGAGCATCGACTGACGAACCATCGCGTGCAGCCTCAGCGCCCCCCGTCTTCTTCATTCCACCAAAGAGACCGAAAAATCAGTTAATGCGCAAATGACGTTTATGCTCATGACTGGTGCCGGTACCTATACCTAGTAATAACATATTAGCAACGATAAAACACACAAATAGCTACAAAGTACCTACGACAAAATTACACAAATTAATTAATTTCTAAGACTCACGCGTTTTGTAACAAACTTCGGGCTTAAACTTGGAACTTGAAGTCGGACTGACCGATGAAATTGTATTCAAACGGGAGTCGAACCTGCATCACTTAATTAGACGGGTCGTGTTTGTGAGGTAAAGTTCAGTTCTTGGGTTAGTTGTTTTGAACTGCAAGTTATTATCGTGAAAGGATTTGCATGTACCTATGTGTTACTGTAAAAGTCCGAACTTAGGTAAAACCCAAGACTTACTAACGCTTAATGGTAAAAGTCCGAACTGGTATGTGATCATCGTTCATTTCGAACTTTTACCACCAACCACCATACACTCGGCAAGTCTTAGGTTTGACCTCAGATATGCGGTAAATGTTGAAAAGTACCGATATAATACTAAAAATTGCAAATGGGTACCGAAAACATGGATGGAGCTTGCAAAATATTAGTTTTAGCAGCCCCAAAACCAAAATTTACCAACCGTCATTAGTAAAACCTAGGAATACCAAACTCTAATGGAATAACCCGAAAAATAGATTCTTTTTTACAGAATCCTTGCGTTTACCGACGCATGTTGGTAAATCCTAAGATTAACTAATATTCAGGCTTTTACAGTAACTTATGTATGTAGTAGGTACCTCAGTTGAAGGTGAATGTGAAAGGCGGAAAATCGGGTGTTATGGCGGAACTTGGGACAGGCCTAAGTCCAGCAGTGGACGACGATAGGCTCTGTAGATTGATTTATTTATTGATTGGTTGTTTGATTTGTATTATAAAATAATATCAGTCCTGTTTATGAACTGTCCCACTGCTGGGCACGGGCCTCCTCTCAGAATGACATATAGGTCATAGTCCACCACGCTGGCCAAGTGCGGGTTAGAAGACTTCACATACCGTCAAGAACTTTATAAAGAACTCTCAGGCATGCGGGTTTCCTCACGATATTTTCCTTCACCGTTAAAGCAAGTGATAATTAATTTCTAATACGCACATGACTTCGAAAAGTCAGCGGTGCGTGCCTCGGAATCGAACTCGAGCTACTCGCCGTGGAAGGCACATTGTTAAACCACTAGGATAACACTGTACTTGCAATCTATACTACTATCTATCTATCTATCTATCTATGTATCTATATAACTATACTTACTATCTATACATATCTATAATAATATTATAAAGCTGAAGAGTTGGATTGTTTGTTTATTTGAACGCGCTAATCTCTAGAATTACCAGTCGGATTCGAAAAATTATTTTTGTATATGATAGCCAGATTCATGAGAAATAGTATAGGCTATTTAACATCACGCTACGTCCCTTTAGAGCCGAGCAATGGGGTGAAACCGCGGGGCACAGCTACTTTAGTGATAAAATAACATTCACCCTAAACGCACCAACCCTTTTTTTATTAACAACAATAAAAATCAGCCTCGTAAACTTACTTAATAAGTTTAAGTCTAAGCATTTAAATGAAACAATTACCTTTAGATAACGCAAAATACGTCAGTCATTAAAGAATACATTTAAACAAAACAAAATAACTTAAAAAGTTTTTACTACTTAAAGTATCATTAAAGCTTTTAAAGTAGAGGGGTGGACATAAAAACCAGTTTAATTACACATAAAAATTTCACCGGCTGGCTGTTTCGATGAGTATGCGGTTCGCGTATTTGCATAGCTATCTTTTAGATGGTATCTTGTGGCCAAATTTTTAAGGCACTGATAACTGCCAACGGCCTTGAGTGGTTTGGGTGGTATAGCTTGAGTGTTCTGCGCTGAGCTCAAGCAACGCGACATACGTCCACCGAGCAATACGACTCGCCTATCAAGGAGCGCGCTGTGCCGAATTAGACGTATTATTACTTTTTAGTATCTAAAATATAAAATAAAAAAAGTAACAGGCAATATTATAGACAGTAACATAGTCTTTTCACACAAAACAAATCATGAAAATATCTTAAGCGATTTGAAAGTAATTACGTTTTTAACCGACTTCAAAAAAGGAGGTTCTGTATTCGTCCCGTATGTATGTATGTATGTATGTATGTATGTATGTATGTATGTATGTATGTATGTTTGTATGTGCGCGATTTTCTCAAAAACTACTGATTCGATTTGGATGGGGTTTTCACTAACGTAATCTACATACTTTGAGGAAGGTTTTAGTATATAATACATTAGGTAATCATTCCTATGTACAAAGTTATATGCATAAATGTACTCACTACATAGAAGATTTACTGTTGAACGAAGTCGTCAAAGTAATCTTACGCGAGATAAAGAACTAAAAAGGGAAAAATAAAAACTTTTTTAACAAAAAATAACCGACTTCAAAAAGCCACTACAAAGAAAATAATAATTTTGGTTTCGGAAGTCGGTGGCAAAAAAAGCAAACAAAAACCAGAGCCACCGGCTTCCGAAACCAAAATTATTATTTTCTTTGTAGTGGCTTTTTGAAGTCGGTTATTTTTTGTTAAAAAAGTTTTTATGTTTTGGGTAGACAGTAATTCATGAATTTATTTCATTAAGTATTTTACTACAATAGTTAAATATTCACAGGTACGATTGATGTATATATGTTCTAGTTTAACATAAAAAAATTGCACAACTAACCTGCATTATTTGACGGCGAAATAAGAGATTTAAAACTTAAGATTTACAGCCGTTACCATTTACCGTCGCCTTAAGTACTGGCACGTAACGTTAGGATATCTTTATTTGGATGAAATATATTTTTATGGCGAGTTTATGGGTAATGAGTTATTTTAAGTTACCTTTGTTAGTGGTTTTCGAGCTTTTTTTATTTTTATTATCTACATTATTAATCATACTTATCTTATCAACATGTCTACAGTGATCGGCAAACATCTTGAGCAAAAGACCGTAGTGGGGAAAAGTTTGCGCATGTATTCATGCAAAATGCAAAAAAAATACTATTGCGCAGTGAAGATCAAACCTTGACTGCGCATTATTCGATTTTTTACATTTTGATTCTACGATGGAGCACGCATGCCTGAAAGAAACCGATTCACTCGCGACTTGAAGACACCCAGATTGTAACTTTCGGGGAACACCCACTCCGGCAGCGCATTCCACTGTTTGGCGGTTCTCAAAGAGCTTATTTTGTTGGGTTTTTAGTACTTAAATATCAAACCATGAAGCGATGGCTTTTTCGTGCTTCTGGCCGTCAGATCCAAAAAAGGGCTAAAAGAAGATCATGCAGATCCGAAGCACACTCTCCGAAATGCATCCGATCAAAATCCGATAGACTAGCAACTGCGTCAATCGTCAAGACTTAGGGCCTGTGCACACCACGTTTTTTAAACGCGCCGTCGACGCCGGTTTTCGAAACGCGCGTCGACGGCGCGCTTTTAACCTACAGGGGCCCTAGACAAGCTACTTTTCTGTTAGCGTTAGCGTCAAACGCTACGGATAAAATGTATGGAATTGACATTTGTGAGTCACGTGATTTTTCCGCAGGTAATGTCATTGCCATACATTTTGGACGTAGCGTTTGGCGTGAACGCTAACAGAAAAGCAACTTGTCTAGGGCCTCAGAGCAGTTTGACTTGCGTGCGTATCGCGTCTGTATCGGTACAAACGCGCGTCAACGGCGCGTTTAAAAAACGTGGTGTGAATAGGCCCTTAAATAACACAAAATGATTTTGTATATCATTTCATTTATTTACAAAACAGTTAATAGTTTTTAATTAAAATTGAATACAGATGATATTTGTGCCAGACAGATAAAATAAATTATAATACCTACTCGTATCAATAGGACTGATATTGAAATAACGTTATTAGCGCCCACGCAGTCTGCGCAAATGAATGAAATGTTTTCACATTTCATCAAGGTAACTTTTATATGACATTGCTAGTTTATATTACAGTATAAATATGATAAACTAACTGACCCGCCCCGGCTTCGCACGGGTAAAATTTAGTCTACAGAAATAGGTACAGGATTTAATGAGTTTTTTTTTTGCGCGGTACCCTAATTCTTTTTCTAAAATAAAAGTAGCCTAAGCCACTTCTTATAACATCAGCTATATGCCAGTGAAAGTCCCGTCAAAATTGATCTAGCCATTTCTGAAATAAGCCGAATCAAGCAGACAAAAATTAAAAATAATGTTTTTTTTTGTTTTATGTATCGTATGCATTAGGGGCGACGCAGACGACAGACTTTTTGTGCGATCGAATCTGCCGCGCATTGCAGGGCTCGAACTATCTGTTCACTAAGTTTCGTAGATTGTTCGAGCGCTGCAAAGCGCTGCAGACTCGATCGCACAAAAAGTCTGTCGTCTGCGTCGCCCCTTTTATTTACTCTTTACAAATTTTCAGTTAAACGTCTCGGTGACGTCACGATTTGATTAAATATAATTACAGATGTTCAATATCTAACTCTAAAGTGTTAGGCCTCAACATTTCCGCGCTCGGTTGTACATCGCTATCAAACGAGTTGGTTAAATTCGTCCGTCACGCACGCTGCGCACGCGCCGAAGCGTAAGGATTTCTGTACAATCCTCGCTTTGGTAAAGCTCTTTGTATACTGTGTTGATCTGTCAGTGTTACAAGCATTGACGGGGTCAGCAGAGGAGCCACCTCACTCACTCGCCCGTTTAAGCCACGCGCCTTGCCGCTCGCCGCTGCCGCAAGCATAAGCATAGCATAGCATAATCGGCCTATAATGTTCCCACTGCTGGGACACAGGCCTCCTCTCTGTGAGAGGGAGTGGGCCGTAGTCCACCACGCGGGCCCAGCGCGGGTTGGTGGATGTCACATGTCTTCGAATTTTTGGTTCCAGGACATGCCGGTTTCCTCACGATGTTTTCCTTCACCGTTAAAGCAAGTGATAATTAATTTCTAATACGCACATGACTTCGAAAAGTCAGCGGTGCGTGCCTCGGGATCGAACTCGAACCATTCGCCGTGGGAGGCACATGGTTAAACCACCAGGCTATCACTGCTTGCGATTCTTCATCGCATGGTTCATACATTTTCATATAATTATTTGTTTTTGTTGCTTGTGTGGGTTGCGCCGCCCCGCGCTTACCTATCGCTGATAGCGGCAAAGTAGTGGCCAGGGCGTAAAATTATCTCTAAAGATCTACTTATGAAAACAAATATACTTAGGTACTTAATTTTATTGGACAAATAGAAATACCGTATTTTCGACGCATGGGGAAAAACCATCTATCAAAAATAAGGTAATAAGGTATTAAGAGAGAAATCTGGAGCAGCCCGACTGGGGAAGTACCTCCACCTTACAGAATACCACAACTAAGTAACGCTTCTCTTCGATAATGTTGTGTTCCTGTGTAAAGTTGCCAGAGCTCCTATGGGTGCACTGTGTTGATAACGGGGGACCTGCTTGTCCCCTAAGCTGTTGGCACAGCGAATCCTCATTTTAAAGGGTCGGTAACGCACATGTGATACCCGGTGTTGCGCACGTTTCAGAGGCTACGATAACCGCTTACCATCAGGCCGGCTCTAGGCCTGTTTGCCACTATCGTTGTATAAAAAAAAACCGGCCAAGTGCGAGTTGTACTCGCGCACCGAGGGTCCCGTATCATTTTTGGACGTATAAAGTGAAAAAAACCGGACCGCATAACTAAGTTTGTTTGTGAAGATTTTGATGATTTTGAAAAAACTGTACTAGTTAGGAACATCATTCTATTTCTGGTGCAATATTTGGGTCAATTTCTATCAGCTCTAATTATTTCAGATTTTTCGCTCCGCAAACTTCGGAGATAAGGTGGGGGAATAGTATTTTTTCAGACATTTTTCATCATATGTCAAAAACTGTGAGACATAAAATTAAATGAAAATATATTTTGAATTGTGCAGATCAAGCCCTTTCATATGAAATGCCACTTGACCTAGTAACTCCACTTTAAAATTTCGGACCCCCATTCCGGCCCCTTTTGCAATGAAAATAAAAATATTTTTTGACTTTTTTCATTTGCAATAAAGTTGTACAAGCATTTTTTATAACTGTTCCAAATTTCAAGTCGATAGCATTACTAGTTGCTGAAATAAGCAGGTGTGACAGACAGACAGACAAAGTCGCAACATAAGGGTTCCTTTTTTACCATTGGTACGGAACCCTAATGAGGGAGGTGCATATTTCTTTAATCCTTCAAAAAATGGCTTCTTAAAATCAAAATTTCAACATCGAAATCCAATGTAAATTCGGTCTAACACATTCGGACAGAACAATGCAGGTTGCAATCAACAATAAAAAAAAACGCATATCTTTCAAAAATACACGAAGGCTCCATACAATTTGTTCCGCCATGCGTGACCACACGGACCTTAAATTATACACGTACAGACTAAAATGGCTGTAGCTGTCAAAAGAATTATGTTTTTGTGTCTGCATGGCGGTTTTTGCTGATTGTTTTTGTAGATTTCCAAGGTTGGCTGAAGGAAAATTCTAGAATTTTCACAGCTTTAATCTAAGCATATGCATTGCCAGGTTGGGACCTACTTAATTTTTATGATTCGTGTGCTCACACATTGACTGTCTGTCCGCTTAGTTCTTCTAAACTACACAATGGATTTTAATGCGGTTTTCACCACCATTTAGAAAATGTATACTGGAAGAAATAAAAAAGAATGCTTTGATTCCACTTTCACGGTAGGTACGTGACGATTTTTTTCAGTCAACTCCTACCCAAGCCGCGTTAAGTAACTTCGTTCCAAAAAGCAAAAAGTAGGTAAGTAGGTACATATCACTTGTGTCGCCTCCCCATCAAAGCTTGTCTTGTACACATGTATCAAAACAATGTACTAAAACAGTTCAAAGACCGATAAAATTGACTAACATTTTACCTTGAAAATTCCCTCAAAGGCCAGCCTTCATTTGAATTAAAAATATACAAGCACACCATATCGGCGATGGTTCCCGGATCCCCCGACCGCACACGACAGACCTTGAGTGACAGACAGACGAACAGACAATAGGCGATAAGGGAAGCCTGCGGTTGGCGCACGTGAAAACCGATGACTTTTGCATACAACACACGGACAAGGACACTGTGTTTTTGGAGGAGGCATGATTTTTATCTGATAGTGGTGCCGAATTTGTGCACGAAAACTTAATTTTGGCTATTGCTATCTTTTTTTTCTGATAAAACAAGAAAGAGACGGAAATAAATACTTAGCACCTAGATGTAATATCCATTATAGTGCTCTTAATTTACCTTTTTTTTCTTTTTTTTATTTATTTCTTCAAAATCTGTACATACAAAAATACCTACCTACTAAACTAGATTATGTAAAACTTATTAGCATCACTTATTTTGTACGTTTTTTTATGGAAGAGCAAAGTCTCCTAATACAAGCATTATTTGCTTAAAAGCAGGTTTCAATCACAAAGTTTGTAACTACCAAAAACTGTTTTGCAAATAATGTATTTTCATTTTCATATTTTCAAATAAGAGCTGTCAAAAAACAATGACCGAAATGTTAGGAGCAATGGTGCCATTTTCTTTCGCGGCCATTCTTGAATTCTTGGCGTACCTATAATAATAGTAAAATCTATCACAATTATGAATTTTGAAACAATTTTTATGTGTACGCGGTCCGCGATGAAATATAAGGGTGTGTTCTAAAATGAGAATCTCTATGGCAGCTATGCGAACTGTTAGAAATAGAAAGATTTAGGCCCGTATTACAGAATGACGCTCGAGCACAGATCTCTGCTTGAGCATACATTTAAAGCCATTTGATTGGTAGACATCGTTGAGATCTGTGCTCGAACATCGTTCTGTAATACGAGCCTTAGACTTCTAGACTATCACTTCATACAAAAACTGTATTTCTGGATATTGTAATATCCATTTTTCCTACATCCACATTATTGGTTTCTTATTCGCATACATCTTTATGATGTGCTGTCAATTATTACTAATCTTCAATGCGCTGGCAACGCGCCAAAGTGCGAAAAACATCATTCGCGAACTTTATTAGCTATTTGTATGCAGAACCCGTTAATGTTGTCCGACAGTACGTGATCCAGACAGAAAGAGCCCTACTTGAAGCTAAGCGAGAAATGAACGAGGTCGGAGATGAAATTGAAATGTCATTTTGATTTGCATATGTTTTTAAAGATATTATAACTGCGGTATTTTGTAATGTAGATGTTAAGCATAAAAGATTCCGATTTTTGTTGATAATATATGATAGACATGAAAGTAGAATAAATGCTGTAGAAATGTGGTCCTTGTGAAGTATGTGCGATGTGACTATAAATGATAGATTGAGGAATAATTCATTGTGATAAGACAACGGTGTGCTTTAAAGAGGATGTAGTGACAAAACTTGATAAGAGTATTCTTAGGCCCGTATTCCAGAACGATACTCAAGCACCGATCTCTGCTTGAGCATAGATTTCAACCAATCAAATGGCTTTAAATCTATGCTCAAGCAGAGATCTGTGCTCGAGCATCGTTCTGTAATACGGGCCTTAGATGGTTTGATCATGTTGAGAGAATGAAAGGCAATAAAAAAAAAGGATTTTATAAGATGGATGTTAGTGGAAACGCCGAAAGGGGACGCCCTAGAAGGACACATACGGATCTTAATGGTGATGATCTTCAAAAAAGTCAGATGCTCGCAACCGGCGTGCGTGTATGACCATATAATTATATGAACGTGGATGAAGCAAAAGGAGTAGGTAGGAATCGCAGCCCGTCATTCTGTAGTTTCTACCTACCCATGAGAGAAAGGTGTGAGCTTAAATATGTATACGGTTCATTTTAATAGAACTTGCAAACTGTGTAAACAATATCATTATGGTAAATTGTCAAAATTATAAGAATTTGGATTATAGTTCCTAAGGTATCTTGAAATGAAGTGTACATTGTATACTACTATGACTATAGGTCTTACCCTTCATACTCGAAATATATATATTTTTTTAATAAATAAATTTTAAACTATTTGACACATAAAAAATATTATTTTCAACATCCATCACGCTAGTTTTTTACGTAACTTACTATTAATATTAGAAATGAGCGTAATGGATGTCGTAATTAGTATTTTTATGTGTCAAATAATTTAATTAATTTATTAAAAAAAAAATACTCGGATCAAGTTTTTTTTTGTTTGTATGGCATCTTTACCACCTATAGATGTGCCTCTTAAAATATTTCGAGTATGAAGGGTAGGACCCTATATTTTATAGTGTAACTTAGAATCCTTGGTAACCTCCTTCTTTGAATAAACTATGGGGAACCAAACTTTCGTAAACAACACTAATTCCTGCAGCCATAATTCTTACACGTCACACTTCCTCCTCAATGCTGAAATTCAAAGCGTTATATTTTTACGAGGGGCGCACTCGCGGCCGCCATCATCGCGGCGTCGGCTTTGATGGCACATAAACTGGACGCAGCTGTAGGGCTAGTGCTGGCAGTGAGTACTGGCGGGAGAGGAGAAATAAGAAAATGTGTCAGTCAAAAGTGTTAAGTTTCGTACAGGCTTTGAAAGATGTTTTTTATTTTTTTATTTGGTAATAGAGGCTTGCGTTTGACCGCCATCTCGCCTGATGTTAAGCGATGATGCGGTCTACGATGGAGCACGCTTGCCTAGAAGAAACCGATTCACTCGTGACTTAAAGACACCCAGATTGTAACTGTCGGGGAACACCCACTCGGGCAGCACATTCCACTGTTTGGCAGTATTCATAATAAAAGTGGAATCAACGCGCTAAGTCCGGATTTTGGTTTATTTATTTATTTAAACTTTATGCAACTTAAAAGATACAAAGGTGGACTTAATGCCTTAGGCATTCTCTACCAGTCAACCAAGGGTGGTGGAGAGATATCATGGCAGGTGCATGGTTTATCAACCATGAACCCATGGCGCTTTTTCGTGCTTCGTAAAGGAGTCTTTGAAAGATGGATGTTTGGAGGTTTATGTTAACTCGAATATACAGAAGTAACTGTCTTGATTAAATAGTTTCATGCAGCTGGAAATATATCAGTAGTTTTTTTCGAAGTTGTAGAAATCTTTTACAATCTGTCACTTTGTCTATTCTTCTGTAGACATAACCTGTTTCCATCATGGTCGTGCTTGGCCGGCCGGCAGCAGTCTTTTTCTGACTATGTTGTTCTTCTTGCATGTTGACATACCATACATCATATTCATCACGTCTAAATTACCCAAATGTGATGACGGGGTGTCTCTGACTATACACTCCTGCCGTCCTAGATAGTCATTTGTCTCTTTGTCTATGCTTCTGAAGACAAAACCCGTTTCTACCGTGGCCGGCTGATCCCCACGAGTAGAGTCAGAGTTATAATGCCAAATACCATCTTTCTGTAGCATCTTTTATGATTATATATCGAATCCTAAACAAAATAATTCCCAGTTAGTCTACCACGTCACTACACTCGTATATTTCTAAATAAGGCATAACTTATATATTTTCCCCAGTTTTCTAACCTCGCAGTATCGAAAAATCTTCGTCAAATATTCACATCGTGGCTTAAAAAAAGTTATGGTTTTCTAATTCACTTACGAGTCACTTTATGGTGTACTCATGAGGATTTGTGGGTGAGAGAATTATGTAAATCTGATTTTGTGAGTTCCGTACCTGTTTGGTTGGTAGGATAGATAGCGTAAATTGTAGTTAGTGAAGTGCAGATTATGCGAATAAGGATTACTGTTGCGGTAGATCTACGTAATCTGTTTTTTTTATTATTATTAAAACAGAATACGCATTAGCTGATTTTCGGTCTTTTTGGCGGAATGTAGAAGATGGGGGGCGCCGAGGCTGCACGCGATTTGTTCGTCAGTCGATGCTCATCGTCTAATTGGACCATTCTCTATTACGTATTGTCAACTGTCTATTGTCTATTGGGCCGAAATATATACAATATACATGCGCGATCTGTGTTCATGATTAGTGCCGGTACCTACAACAATAACTTACCTACATTCTTACTAGCTAAGAATTTTTTTTTTTTTTGTATGATTCTAAGAAATGTGTGGTTCTTGGCGCTGGCGCCAGGAACCACACATGAGATTTCTTAGTAATCGACAATACGATTTTATGTGTAATAATAGTTTCAGGCTAGTTGATCTTTGCTGAAAATAACAACACCCTTTTTCTATGTTTTACTTTTACTCATACTTTGTCGTTTTACTCGTACAACTGAAATGAGTAAAAATTCAAACGGGAGCCACATGCCTGCTATAACCAAAAAAATTCTCGCAAAATATTTATTTATTTTTATTTTTTTATTACACACGTTAATAACACCTTAACAGCTAACGCCAAAGCGATGTTATAACTAACTTGACTATAAACCGTACGAAGTAAAACAATGAAATTTAAAATAATACACCATTTTCTATCAACGTTTGTGCCACTTCTGTGAACTTCAGCAGGCTACAGTGAAATAATTATGTCTGTATCCATAGAAATTAGGTTAAGTAGTCGTATGGCTCGCGACAGGGGGGCAAATTTGAGCAGATTTGTCCTAGACGAAGGCAGTGCTAGTGTGGACAGACGGCGCCGGCGCGCGCCCCAGCCACCGGGCAGCGCACGCAGCCCCAGCTCCATAATATAGGTACTATTATAGGGTAGCGATACCAAAAGGCATCAACTGTTTTATTTAAATACACCTTAACTCAAATACTTACAATGCGTTTTAAAACTTAACTGATTTAACTCATACCATATAATAATCTATGCCTGTATAGTAACAATGAGGTAGGTATACTCAAAGTCTCTAAAAAAACTGCATGTGAAGAAAATACATAAGCAAATAAATTTGTAGGTACCGAAAAAGAAAATTCATTAACAAATAAATCAGTACCCAAAAAGAAAATACATTAACAAATAAAATAGAGTATGTACCAAAAAACTTAATGAACCACAATAAAACGCTAGCAATCATTACAACAGACATAACAGGAAGCGGAGAGGCAAATTTGCGCATGCGCCGCATGCGACGTGTTTATAAATATCGCACTCTCACCTTCGCTTCGTGGCCAAAATTATCACGCTGTTGATATGCGGTGTAACCTATGAGCGGGAGCGGGAGCGGGCACCAGTAGCTGTAATGGCGTAGAAATATCACAACTCAGAACATTTAATTGCTACCTGCACTCATATAGGCTGGAACTAAATAAAAACACACATGCAAGGCAGTTAAAAATTGGAGAGATGTGTGAGCGAGCAAGTTTTGATATAAAATATAATATTTCCGATTCTAAATCATATTTTAAGCTAATTCTAGATTCTAAATCGTATTTTAATCTAAAAACAGTAAGTAAAGGATCTGGATTTGACTTATACTAATTATTACACTCGTTTTTAAAATAAATAACATTAATATTAATAATCATCTACGTAAACTTTACAATCTTCTTAATAACATATCGTGAATCATTCGTGTATTTTTGTCAAAAAAATAACATCTATCTAATGAATTTATAATCCGCTTCCGCTTATGTCTCGTTCCAAGGCCAGAGTGCAACACACTGATCCGTTTGGCCATGACTCTACTAAGCCCAGTTGTCTTACACGCATTTGCAAATGAAATACAGTGTTTTTATTTTATTTTCAAGAACTTTGCAGTGCGTTATAAATAGCGAAAATGCTTAATAGATTATCCTGAAACGTGACTCATGCCCAAGGGACTCCCCTGAGGAATGGGGGGACCCCCGTCTCCCTGTTTTAGGATATAAGCCTCCCATATCCTAGTGAACATCTTTCGGCTAAATGATTTATTTTGTTTTTTTTTTATTTGATAATAGGCTTGCGTTTGACCCCCACCTCGCCTGATGTCAAGTAATGATGCCTAGAAGAAACTCATTCACTTGTGACGTTGTGACTTGAAGACACTCAGATTGTAACTGTCGGGGAACACCCACTCGGGCAGCGCATGATGATGATGATGATGATGATGTGATACCAATATTTCCATAGTTACACGTTAGATTGTGAATAGAGGGATAGCATCAGGTTTGTTATTGCCAACCATTACTGTCATCCCTACCTGCCTTTTTTAGAAAAAATATCCAGATCCTGCCATTCCAGTGTATGTCCGTTTCAAGGCCACACTGCGTTTGTACCTGACTGTACTGACGCCAATTGCCTTTCGCTTAATATATGCAAATTACATACATATTAAAATACAAATAATTCATATTTTCACAGGCAAACAGAATGAGTAATGGATAACTTATAATTTTTTATTATACTAGCACTTTGCCCACGACTTCGTCCGTGCAACATACAGGAACAAGGCAATTTGGGATAAAAAGTAGCCTAAAGCATTTAGGTTAGGAATAATATAGCTTCCTATTACTGAAAGATTTTTTAGAATCGGACCAGTAGTTCCAAAGATTACCTCATTCAGACGAACTTACAAACAAACAAATTTAACCTCTTTATAATAATTAGTAGCTGTTTTCTGCGGTGTCACCCCCGTCGCTCGCTATTTAACATCTTAAATAGCCTATACTATTTTTCATGAATCTGGCCAACATACACAAAAAGATTTTTTTTAATCCGACTGGCAGTTCCACAGATTAGCGTGTTCTAAC
This sequence comes from Thalpophila matura, assembly GCA_948465475.1. Lineage (NCBI taxonomy): Eukaryota > Metazoa > Arthropoda > Insecta > Lepidoptera > Noctuidae > Thalpophila > Thalpophila matura. The sequence goes on from OX419191.1 coordinate 1,498,116, forward strand.
AAACAAATTCTTCATCTTTACAATATAAGTAGGTATAGATTTTTCAGAAATAGCCCGCTATCGCGTGTGGCTTGTCCATTCGCCAGAGTGCAATATCCCTATGCGCTTGACCTGTTCTAAGGTCAGTTGCACTGCCAATATTTGTAGTATTTTTAAAATTGATCGCCTAGCTACCTCGCTTCAGTTTGTGACTCGTACCAAGGCCAAAGTGCAATATACTGAAGCGTTTGGCCCTGACTGAACTAAGTCCAATCGCCTTGGACTTACAAATTAAGCAACATACTTAGCATTGCTCTTGTGCTTTTATTTTCAAGCTTTTTTGGCTAATGAGATTAGCAAGACTTCAGGCAGACAATGTATTCTTCATTGCATCTCATTTCGACCTATTTTTCAAGTCCCCTATATCTACAACTACATTTGTTTCACATAAGTCCTCACTAGGACACAAGCCTCGCCGAGTGCGGATTGGTGGACGTCACATGTATTCGATTTTTTTATTCTTGGACATGCCGGTTTTCTCACGATGTTTTTTTTAGAGCAGTGGTGATGAAACTAATTGCATAAAGTGTGTGTCTGCCGGGGTCTGCCTGCTACCACAAGGCAACCACGGCTTCTTAATAAATTATTGTTTAATATTAAACATAGCAGTGACAGCATAGTAATATAACCATGTGCCTCCCACGGCAAAAAGGTTCGATTTCGATCCCGAGGCATGCACCGCTGACTTTTTGAAGTCATGTGCGCATTAGAAATTAATTATCACTTGCTTTAACGGTGAAGGAAAACATCGTGAAGAAACCTGCATGCCTGAGAGTTCTCCATAAAGTTCTTGAAAGTGTGTGAAGTCTGCCAACCCGCACTTGGTCAGCGTGGTGGACTTTGCCCTATCCTCTCTCATTCTGAGAGGAGGCCTGTGGGCAGCAGTAGGACAAATTATAAACGGGGCTGATATTAATAAACAAAAACCTTTAAATAGTAAACATTCAAGTTTAAATTCTAAAAAAAGTACGCAAGTAACTTTGTAGAATTCTGATCGAAGGTTAGGTTAGGTTATCTATTATCGTGCGCTCTATGCTTTATCGCGTTTAAAACATTACTTCTCAAGCTATTAATTATGCGATTCAAGCCACGTCCGGCGGCTATTTAGAACCAATTACTTGAAACCCATTCCACGATCAGGTTGTTAGGCCCATTCGAAGTCATTGGTACATATATAAGTGTGCAACCTTCGCTGCCTTCTGCTTCCTGAGCATTTTCAATCATTTTTAGATGACCTTTTTTTTTAGAGGTCACTTAATTAGGTAGGTACCTCAGATCATAGAAACAAGGAGATATGCCATCATAGCAAATTAGTACGGGAAAAACTGATGCCACTTTTAGTACATTTTTCGACACAATTACGCGCATAATAAAGCGCTCTTCCTGAATAACAAGATCTCCCACGCATTAAACATTCCGCATACCCTCAATCTAACACTGTTAATCGTCACTCAACACTAGCACTAAACTAAAACACTGTATTTATACCATCGATCGTGTTCGGTTCGTCGCCAGCGCGATACGTTTTTAATTTGAGCAATTTGCTCAAAATCAGGCATCAAGCTCGATAGCGCCTTGGCGCATCTCCCTGGTTTCTATGATCTGAGGTAGGTACTGAAGATGGGCTCGTTTTGGTTGATAGAAAAAAGTGATAAAATAATTATTTCGGCATGTGGTCAGAAAAGCCTCACCCCGAGTTGTACTTGCTTAGATTGGTCAATTGGAAAGTCATAAAATTTTGGCTTAATGCTATTTTAGATGGTTCATATTTAGTACTGGCAATCTTTCATTTCATTTCAAAATTGTCGATTTTCGAAAACAAGCATTTTACGAAAACTTTAAATTGGTTTCCCAAAGAAGTCGGTTAAAAACTCACTTTTTTATGAATATCAGTTTGGTTTTCAAGGTGCTAAATGAATTACGCGCTATAAGAAGTTCAATAATGTTTAGTGATTTTCCTAGCCGTATTACCAAAACACTAGTTAGTGACAGTACCAAGAAAAGTCCACATCTTAATCTCTGCCAAGATCGGCGTAAATGTTTCACTGTTTACATAAAACTCACACCCATATATAACAAGGTTAGTCCACATTTTACCAGTCAAGGGCTTTGCTTTTAACTTTAAGATAATGTATGTTAATTTGTTGATAGCGAGTATCCTTGAGAGCTGACGTTGCCCTCTGAACACTGTCTCGAAAGTAAACATTGACTCAGTGAAGGATTTTCACGTGTGGAAGCGAATTTTCATATCTTTATTTTTCGTTTTGGTGAGGAATATGTTTTGAGTATAATTTGTATTATAAATATGTCTGCAAATTAGCGTTTGGGGACCGGTATTGATGATTTTCTCAAGCACATCAGTCTGTATAACTGTTTTCTGATGAGGGATTAAGCTGTTTCTGATCGTGTTTAAGGGGTGAGAAATTACTAAAGGGATTCAAGCAATTTTTGATTATAACTGTTCCAGGACAAAAAGGGAGCATACAAGGAAACATACCCAGTAGTTTGTTTTTTTTGTAATAACCGGCCAAGTGCGAGTCGTACTCGCGCACCGAGGGTTCCGTATCATTTTTGGACGTATAAAGTGAAAAAATCCGGACCGCATAACTAATTTTGTTTGTGAAGGAATTTTGATAATTTTGAAAAAAACTGTACTAGTTAGGAACATCGTTTTATTTTTGGTGCCATATTTGGGTCTTTGGGTAATTCCTATCAACTCTAATTATTTCAGATTTTTCGCCCCGCAAACTTCGGAGATAAGGGGGGGGGGGGAATGGTATTTTTTGGAAATATTTCATCATATGTCGAAAACTGTGAGACTAAAATAAAATAAAATATATTTTGAAATGTGTAGATCAAGCCCTTTCACTTTGAAATTTCGGACCCCCACTCCGGCCCTTTTTGCAATGAAAATAAAAATATTTTTGGACGTTTTTCATTTGCAATAAAGTTGAACAAGCATTCTTCATAACTGTTCCAAATTTTAAGTCGATAGCATAAGTAGTTGCTGAAATAAGCAGGTGTGACAGACAGACAGACAGACGAAGTCGCACCATAAGGGTTCCTTTTTTACCATTTTGGTACGGAACCCTAAAAAACGGAAGGTGATCGTTTAAGGGGATTGTATTCTTTTGCTTTGAAATTTAAAAGGAGCTGAATATATATAGACTAATTTTAATAAAAAATATTAGTTTTTTTTAAATATCAGAAAGTCCCTTCTCTTTGGAAAAGCTTTCAACTCAAGCAATGTTAGATACCTAGTTAAAATAGTCCTATATAATCGACAACATACTTAGATGCAGCACGAATGCGATGCATTATTATTTCAAGATTTTGTTTTTATTCTATTTATTTTTTATTTTATTACCTTTTTAGGGTTCCGTACCAAAATGGTAAAAAAGGAACCCTTATGGTGCGACTTCGTCTGTCTGTCTGTCTGTCACACCTGCTTATTTCAGCAACTACTTATGCTATCGACTTGAAATTTGGAACAGTTATAAAGAATGCTTGTCCAATTTTATTTCAAATGAAAAATATAAAAAAAATATTTTTATTTTCATTGCAAAAGGGGCCGGAGTGGGGGTCCAAAATTTCAAAGTGGGGTTACTGGGTCAAATGACATGTCATATGAAAGGGCTTGATCTGCACATTTCAAAATATATTTTCATTTAATTTTATGTCTCACAGTTTTCGACATATGATGAAAAATGTCTGAAAAAATACCATCCCCCCTCCTTATCTCCGAAGTTTGCGGAGTGAAAAATCTGAAATAATTAGAGTTGATAGAAATTGACCCAAATATTGCACCAAAAATAAAACAATTTTCCTAACTAGTACAGTTTTTGCAAAATCATCAAAATTCTTTCACAAACAAATTTAGTTTTGCGGTCCGGTTTTTTTCACTTTATACGTCCAAAACTGATACGGAACCCTCGGTGCGCGAGTACGACTCGCACTTGGCCGGTTTTTTATCAATATGTGTCCACCTGCATGCAATAAATAATTATTCTTTCTTCCTTTTCTAGATGTTAGAGAATTTAACCTAATGAAAAACAATGACTCATTACGCAAGAATTTCTACGTTTTGTCATACATCTCCCTCCAATTATACTTTAGAGACAGTTTAATGCTTGTATCTTCATGTTTTACTCCTCTCTTAGTACCTGATCCAGGAATGCTTTTCATCGTACGCCAATTGTGACTCAGATGTCACCGGACCACACTTATTGTGAAGTTAAATCTTACATGTTATGTCTTACAAAGATACGTTTAGTTTAGGAATTAAGGTCACAACAGCAGTAATAATTGTCAGTTAATTTGTCAGTTGTCATCGCAGTAAGATTTTATTGTGTTCTATTTATTGCGGATCTTGACAAAGACGCAAAGAGAGCAGTGATAGCCAGTTTCGCGCAGTTACACCCCCGTTGCACGGCTCCTAAGTGTTATAGCGTGATGTTAAATAGCCTATACTATTTCTCATGAATCTGTCTATCATATTATACAAAAAGATTTTTTGAATCCGACTGGTAGTTCCAGAGATAAGCGCGAAACTCTTCAGCTTTATAATATTAGTATAGACTAGCTTCCACCCGCGGCTTCGCCCGCGTTTTTGGGATAAAAAGTAGTCTATGTATTATTCTGATGTATAAGCTATATTACTGTAAATTTTCATCAAAATCCGTTCAGTAGTTTTTACGTGAAAGAGTAACAAACATCCATCCATACATCCTCACGAACTTTCACGTTTTCATTATTAGTAGGATTAGTAATAGGCAGTAGTCTGGTAAAAAATAAGACCAAATTAAAAGTTAAATAAAATAAGTACCTACTAGGAAAATAGAACTATGGGAGGTTCAAAACTGGGTCTTTAAATCTCTTCATTCAGATCTCGACGAACTGCAAAGTTGGAACAGAAACCATTTTCTCTAACATCCATAACCAGGGAGTTTTAAAAGAGAATCACAAAGAGTGTTGTCACCCCCAATGATACGGAGCTAATTTCCTTGCCGTCCACTTTAATTACCACATAAAGTTCTATTGTTTCATCCGACTACCCTTCAAACGGTAAAAAGTAGCTTTACTCAGATTCAAATGATTATCTATTAAGATTTTTTTGAAAATTTTTTGGTAGTCAATCTTAGAGCCTCGGCCAAGCCGTAGCATTATGTATCAAAAATATTGTATTTATTAATCAATATCGTATTTGGCGACCAGATAGAATTAAAAGAAACAAATTACGTATCTCGAATTCTCGCGACAAGACTTTATTTATTTATTTGTGTAAAAAAACTGCAACAAACAGACTTATAATGCTTTTGGCATTTGTTACCAGTCTACCGATGAAGATACAAAACATGTATTTCTATATGGAAGACGTTAATTTAGTAATTAAAATACATTGCACATTTCACATTTTCCCCGAAATCGAACCTGCACCTCTCGTCCACCCCCACCACTGCACACAATCACAATAAAAAGTTGCCAGATGATCGCCGTCCTTCGAACGGAAATGACGTTTCCTCAATCCAGCAATTAACGTCTTTGGCTGAATGGAATCCTTCCTAGGGTAAGCGTTTGTTTTTTTAATTAACACTTAACTTGAACGTTTTAAGAAAATGGAATGGGCTAGTTAAGTTCGTGGAAACATTTTTTGAAAGAATATCTGAGGATTTGATGCCGTTTTAGTCTTTAGCAAATAGCGTATTTTTACCCGACTGCGCGACGCAAAGGAGGGTAATGTGTTTATCAGTCTATGTATGTATGTATGTATGTATGTATGTATGTATGTATGTATGTTTGTTTCTATGTGGCGTTCTAGAGACCAAATGCGTAGGCCGATTTTGATAATTCTTACGTCAATCGATTCGTCTTAACCTTGCGAGTGTCACTAAAGACATAACAGTAATCAAAATTCACCACAGCGACAACCAGACGCCATATTGTCAAAATGAAAAAAAAAAAAGTTGATGAACTATGTCAAGTGGGGTGTCGTTGAATAGGTATTTTAAAATCATCTTTAGGTTCCTTTTATCATTTTTCATTTTAAATAATAGTTTAGGATATATAACGATTTAAAGTTGTTTAACAAAGCAATAATTCTCGCTAATTCTTACTTATTGACATGTGGGGTATCAAAATGAAGGGCTCGAAAAGAAGATTACGAAAACAAAAAACATAATAAAAACATTAAAAACTAAAAAGTGAAAAATAAAAATAGTAAATTAAAAATTTTAAAAACCCGACTGCCAAAAAACAACTAAAAAGTTCAAAACAAGTGCACTTTTCAAGCAGTCTGATGCAGTTGGTGGCAATAATTTGTGTTAAATCTTAGATTTTATGCCACCAACTGCATCAGACTGCTTGAAAAGTGCACTTGTTTTGAACATTTTAGTTGTTTTTTGGCAGTCGGGTTTTTTTAATTTTTAATTTACTATTTTTATTTTTCACTTTTTAGTTTTTAGGGTTGCGTACCAAAATGGTAAAAAACTATTATTTAAAATGAAAAATGATAAAAGGAACCTAAAGATGATTTTAAAATACCTATTCAACGACACCCCACTTGACATAGTTCATCAACTTTTTTTTTTTTCAGTTTGACAATATGGCGTCTGGTTGTCGCTGTGGTGAATTTTGATTACTGTTATGTCTCTAGTGACACTCACAAGGTTAAGACGAATTGATTGACGTAAGAATTATCAAAATCGGCCTACGCATTTGGTCTCTAGAACGCCACATAGAAACAAACATACATACATACATACATACATACATACATACATACATACATACATACATAGACTGATAAACACATTACCCTCCTGTGCGTCTCGCAGTCGGGTAAAAAATGGTTATTTTTTATTGTTCTATTTAAATTTTGATCAACATTTGATAGTTTTCTTACACAAATCTGATAGGTACCTATGCACTTGATGTTGAACAGAAAAAACTATCAGAAAGCGATACAAATAGGTATATTTTTAGTGCAAGGATCCACGATCTGCAAAGCAGGCTTGCTACACTTCTAAAATTATCAAAGATAATCTAGATAAGGATATCTAGAGCTAAATTTCTGTAGAAAAAATATTCAGCCTAAGATAAATAATATGTTTTTAATAAAAAATATTGTTAAAATCCATTCCAGACCCAATCCACCCAGTCCATTACATACCTTAATCTAAAAATTTAATTTGTTTTTTTATTTTCAAAGAAAAGTATTAGCGGAAATCCTCCGGGAACACACTGAGATCTTCTTATAATAGGTATACCTAACATTCAATAGGCATTCTGAAACCAACCTTTGCTACCCCTCGATAAATTAAAACACACGCTTCAGCCTGAACAAAACAAGGACAATAGTCATATTAACCGTTTTTTTCTAGACTACACCTTCAAAGTTTAACACAATAATAATTCTCTTTAACGATAGCAATAATTCCACAACTCGCAGAAATACAGCATTACAAAATAAGTCATAATTAATTCCCCACAGTGCTGCCACTGCGAAGTAACAATATTGTGGCCAAAAATGAAAAAAAATACAACCTTAGTGGTAATAGCGTTCTAGCGTTTTAGCGCACAGGGTGTTCGAAATATGGGTGATTTATAATATAAATGGTTTAATGTGTACGGTGGATATGTCGCAGTAACATAGGTAAAGCCGTGGTATAATTATATCCCTAGTAATATAAGTAATCATAAATATTCCGGATGATAGTTGTATAAAAGCGTCTCACAACTATCTCACTAGGGATATAAACTATGACATGGTTGTAGCTATATGTGACAGTCCACAAAAAAAGATATATTGTGGCCGTTTCTAGTTTCGAAGATATACATATAATTAATGTTTTGTGGAAAGTGCAAAAATAAGTTTTTCATTTTGTAAAATAAGTTTGACATTTGTTTTTATAATATTAATTTATTAGGTAACTTTCAACTACAACTTACTACATATTTTGTGTTACTAAACTAATAGAGGTAGTCTGTTTAGTAAAAGTACAGACTTTGCATTAATATTTCTATATATTAATATCTCTGTAACTACAGATGTTGAGATTGATATTTTTTGATATCGAAAGCTAATTAATTGAAAACTATAGGAATATGCATAAATCCATACCAGCCATAACGCACCTTTATCTGTGGATTATCACATATACCTATTATTTATAGATTAAAACAAGGGCCTATTCTTGCCAACAAGCCACACTCACCTCTTGCAGTATACCTGGCATAATGTCTCCAGTTTAGTGAACAGCCTGTATATTTGTACAGGTTGACACTTAGGTAATAAATTAAATATAAAAATGCTAACATAAAACAGTCACACCTCGCTTTACCCCACGGTTATGAGTAAGGGGTAACTCAGACGGACCGTTTGTGCTTAAATTGAACATGCGGGGTAAGTAGAAGTAGGTGCTTGTAGGTTTTAAGCAGTCAAATTGCCCGAGAGCTGTTATTTACATGAATTAACCATCTACTAAAGATAACTTTCAATACTCAATAATCAATTTATTTATTGTATTCCACAATTACACTGCACAATATTGTGTACCTATCTAATACTTTAGGAAATTACTAGCTTCCGCCCGCGGCTTAGCCCGCATTTTTGGGATAAAAAGTAGCCTATGTGTTATTCTCATGTATAAGCTATATTACCGTAAAGTTTCATCAAAATCCATTCGGTAGTTTTTGCGTGAAAGAGTAACAAACATCAACATCCATCCATACATCCTCACAAACTTTCACATTTATAATATCTACTAGCTTCCGCCCGCGGCTTCACCCGCGTTTTATGGGATGAAAGGTAGGCTATGTGTTATTCCAGACTATATCTATATATACTCTATCTGTGTGCCAAATTTCATCCAAATCCGTCCAGCCGTTTCAGCGTGAAGAAATAACAAACATACACACACACACGCACAAGCTTTCGCATTTATAATATTAGTGGGAAGTGGGATTAGTAGGATAGTAAGTACTACATATTATCATAACATTTGTTAATCACTGTTTAATTATAATAATTTTTTTTTCTTGTATATTTACAGAATGATGCACATCGTTTAGTAAACAAAAATAATTATGTCAGTATTATGTCACACTTAAAAGTTTATCTTTACAAAAAGATAGAAAATATAATTTTACGTACCAGTCGTAACTAATTAATATAATTATGTACTTTTTATGGCCGTTTTCAATAACTTATAATCCATCGACTCTTGCCTGCTAGGGATCGAATTTTGACATAAGCTATATTATAGAAGTAATAGGTATCAGAATTCTATCTGTAACAAGCAAAACTACGGATAGTTACATTAATGAAAACGACCAAGGATAAAAAAACCGGCCAAGTGCGAGTCGTACCCGCGCACCAAGGGTTCCGTATCAGTTTTGGACGTATAAAGTGAAAAATCCGGACCGCAAAACTAAGTTTGTTTGTGAAAGAATTTTGATGATTTTGAAAAAACTGTACTAGTTAGGAACATCGTTTTATTTTTGGTGCCATATTTGGGTCAATTCCTATCAACTCTAATTATTTCAGATTTTTCACTCCGCAAACTTCGGAGATAAGGGGGGGGGAATGGTATTTTTTCAGACATTATTCACCATATGTCGAAAACTGTGAGACATAAAATTAAATAAAAATATATTTTGAAATGTGCAGATCAAGCCCTTTCATATGATATGTCATTTGACTTAGTAACCCCACTTTGAAATTTTGGACCCCCACTCCGGCCCCTTTTGCAATGAAAATAAAAATATTGTTTTAATTTTTTCATTTGCAATAAAGTTGGACAAGCATTCTTTATAACTATTCCAAATTTCAAGTCGATAGCATTAGTAGTTACTGAAATAAGCAGGTGTGACAGACAGACAGACAGACAGACAGACAGACAGACAGACGAAGTCGCACCATAAGGGTTCGTTTTTTACCATTTTGGTACGGAACCCTAAAAAGGTCGCACTATGCAATGCATAAAACTATCCCAAGAGGATGTTAATACGAGCCAATAATGTTCGAACTCGGGCACCAAGTTTTTGACTTCGAGCGGTTCGTGTGAGTTGCCAAACCTCAGAGGTCGTGGTAAAGATGGCTGCTCGAACATAACACGTAACATTGTTCGTTATTGCTCTAATAAAAGCCTGTACTAGCCTGTTTAGTGCTCGAGTTTCATAAAAAGTTTTGTAATAAGTTTGTTTGAATAATTGTTGTTATTTTAATTTGCATTTCAGTTTTAGTTTGTTGGTTATATGTGATCACCGTTTTAGTGCTTAGAATAATAACCATTTTTTGCAAGGCTGGTTGGGGATTACAGTTTTTGTCGCATCTAAAGAAGATGTTGCTCCTGATCCGGCTGCCAATAAGCGCTACATTAACAATCAAAGACGTAGGTCGTGGGTTCGAATCCCGGCAGGCGCACACTTTGTGCAATTTCATTACCACCCTAAAAACGGTGAAGGAAAACATCGTGCAGCATAGCAGTGATAGCCTAGTGGTTTAACCATGTGCCTCCTACGGCGAATGGTTCAAGTTCGATCCCGAGTCACGCACCGCTGACTTTTCGAAGTCATGTGCGTATTATAAATTAATGATCACTTGCTTTAACGGTGAAGGAAAACATCGTGAGGAAACCGGCATGTCCTAGGACCAAAAATTCGAAGACATGCGACGTCCACCAACCCGCACTGGGCCCGCGTGGTGGGCTACGGCCCACTCCCTCGCACAGAGAGGAGGCCTGTGTCCCAGCAGTAGGAACATTATAGGCCGATTATGCTATGCTATGCTAAAACATCGTGAGAAAACAGATGTCCTAGACAAGCATGTCCTAGAATCAAAAATTCGAAGACATGTGACGTCCACCAACCTGCCTGTCTACCTGGACCGACACGCCGCATGATATCACCGTGAGAACTACCAATTTGTTTGCGAACGCTCGAGGGAGAATCTCACCGTGACTAGGGTTGCAAAATCACGTAATTTTACCGAAAACGCTGGTAAAATACGGGTATTTTACGGTAATTTATATAAATTAAGGTAAAATTACCGGCTACTTATGTATGGTGACTAATGGTATGATGCGGCGCACGCGCGCGCGCAAGCTTAAGGCGGGTCTCCTGCGACGTGTTTGAGTGTTCATTAAACATCGAACATGTATAATGAACAAAAAAGGGGCGTGACGCGTTTTCTATGGCAAAAACACTGGACCACGTGACGGAAAACATGTTCGATGTTTAATAAACACTCAAACACGTCACAGGAGACCCGCCGTTATAGTTGCGTGCATACTGTGTGCGACGTTGCCGATTAGTGCAGTCTGCCATAATATTTTGCGCTGTTGCCGTTCCGTAGTAGGTTTATTGGCTGGCGACTGAGCAAACGTAACCTGTTTATAATAATAATAATAATAATAAATTATTTATTTCGGGTATCAAAGACCCATATCATAAATACCTTAAAGACTAACATACATACTTATATCAACATATTGTGTTAGTAAATAGGGCTTAGGACTATGTTAGTAGCACTTTACTTCGCACTATGTCTTTGTGCTCTCCGGTGGCACTTGTCCGCGGAAGCGACGGAACACCACGTCCTGCGGCCAAAAGTCTTCTTCCATGACGAGGGGCAGTAAACAATTCGGTACTCGCACCACGAACGCCTTAAAGTTGACGTTGCGGCGCGACTCCAGCAGCTGCACCCTCGGTGTGTACCTCGTCTTTTGGCGCACGTACTCGATGATATCCTCCGCCTTAGTGTTGTAGTGCAGGCGGGAGATATACACCGGCGTGTTCGGCTTCGCGGCACGCATACTCGCGTTGGGCTCCGTAGGGGCTTTGCCGCAGCGGTTCTTGTTGTTCCGCGATCGGCGCTTCCTCCTTTGCACCGTCTCGAAACCATCATCATCAGCCCTGTTCGGCGCCTTTTGTGGCACAGGCTTCATGTTTGGAGCGCCAGTGGCGCGCGCGGTGACGCTAGCGAAATCCCCGCGTAGAGGTTTCGCTGGCGCTGCAGGCACTGGCTGCGGGACGGGGCGAGGGGCGGGGGCGGCGATGCACGGAGGAGCCGAGGTGACGGGCGCGGGGCTGCGGGGCGCGCAGGCGGGGCGCGCTGCAAGCTCAGCAATCGACGGATGCGCTGGCGACGAAACTGCTGACGCGGAATTCCACGACGATGCCGATGTATCGAGGGCGGCTCCGCGACGCGTGTTTACGTTGGACGCATCGGCTGGTGACCTAGTTACCGCCACACTAATGCGCAACTCGCTTACTTCTTTGCGCAAATCGGCGACGGTGTTCTGGGATGCATCCAACTTCGTTTGCACATCCGCGAGGCTGGCCTTCAGAAAGACAATGTCCTTCAGAAGGCTTGTAACATCGACGTGGTCGAAAGTGACGGGAGGCAGCTTATGTAGCTCCTTCGCCACAAACGTCGGCACGTCGTCAGGGTCGGTCTCCTTGAACAGCGTGATGACCTCTTGCAGGCTTTTCTTAGTCCCATCACGCCGGTGGGACACCATCTGGTTGCGCTTGTCCAGCACACTGAACAACAACAGCTTGGCAGCAGCTATGTCGTCCTCGCTGAAGTTCGTTGCGCAGATCTGGATAGCTGAAACCTCGTCCATCACATCCAGCTTCTGCTGCAGGAACGCCAGCAGCTCATTCACCACAAGTTGGTTACTCATGGCGAATATTTACGAGCGACAGCCTGCGCCGCGCTAATCAATATAAAGAATACGTAAACGCGTCCGCATCGGAACGCTGCGCAAGCGAGACTGATGTTTATGTCTACATTATTTGAATTTTCTTAGTAGTAGTTTAATTAGTTTTTTACCCAATCCTACCGTATTTTACCGTAAAATGTAATATTTTATGTAAAATATCGTATTTTACCGAATTTTACAAAAGTAATTTTACCGCTTTACATCCCTAATCGTGACATTCTCCCTCGAACCTTCGCCAACAAATTGGCAGTTATCCCAGTGAGATCACGCTGCATGTCGGTACAAAATAATAGACAGCCTACTTACTCTTGGTCCACGTGATGGACTAGGGGCCACTCCCTCTCACAGAGAAGAGGTCTGTGTGAACATTAAAGGCTGAATAATAATGCTAAAAATGTCCCTTCCATAACAAAAACGAATCTAACGACACCTCATATATTGAAATCTATCAAGCCGGTTAGGCTACAGAGCGTCCAAAGAAATATACAGACATACATACTCTCAAAAAACATTCACCTCTTTCTGGAGCAGTCGAGTAATAAAAATAATATTTACCTCGGTTCTTCAAAAGCTACCTTTTTAACCGAAAATAACTCTTTTTCCCGATCAAGGAATCAAACTCACGGCCTGGGAATGAACTACCACCCGTGCTCAATAGCATTTGACTGCAACCACTGAACAGGCAAATTAAAATTAATAAAATAAATAATATGTACTTTCAAAGGAATTCTACACGCATTCGTTGAATGCATCGCATGCAAGCGGCAATAAAAAAAACCGGCCAAATGCGAGTCATACTCGCGCTCCGAGGGTTCCGTATCAGTTTTGGACGTATAAAGTGAAAAAAACCGGACCGCATAACTAAGTTTGTTTGTTAAGGAATTTTGATGATTTTGAAAAAACTATAATAGAACAAGGAATATTTTTGGTGCAATATTTGGGTCAACTCTTAGGTATTTCAGATTTTTCGCTCCGCAAACTTCGGAGATAAGGGGAGGGGTATGGTTTTTTGATGGTCATTTTTCAATTTTTCATCATAAGTCGAAAACTGTGAGACATAAAATAAAATGAAAATATATTTTGAAATGTGCAAATCAAGCCCTTTCATAGGATTTGTCACTTGACCTAGCAACCCCACTTTAAAATTTCGGATCCCTACCCCGGCCCCTTTTGCAATGAAAATATTTTTTTTTTATATATTTTTCATTTGCAATAAAGCTGGGCAAGTATTTTTTATAACTGTTCCAAATTTCAAGTCGATAGCTTTAGTAGTTGCTGAAATAAGCAGGTGTGACAGACAGACAGACAGACGAAGTCACCACCATCAGCACCATAAGGGTTCCTTTTTTACCATTTTGGTACGGAACCCTAAAAATATTAGTGTCGATTTTCAGTCCGACTATGAGCAAGCATAAAGGCATTTAGAAAGAAAATACAGACAATTAAGTAGTTTTAAACTCTAGCACGGGGTCTCATCAGGAACAAAGTAACATTTGTTGAAATAACTCATAATAGATGGCGTTATATGTATCAATTTGTTATTGAAGTTTGTGTAAAATTGAGAACATGAAAAAATTCACCATGAAAAATATTTGTTCAAATTTTGAGAAATGCTGTAAGCACGGAAAAATGTATAGCCCGAAGATAGACCGCGCTAAATCGGTCACATTTCTTTGTATGAGATGAGGCATCTGTACGTATAGTATTATATTATCTGTGACTCTAGTATTACCATGTAACCATGTAAATCATGTACAGTCAGATAAAGGGATTCTTTACCAAGTTCACTATCATTCACAATTAGTCGTATATTCAAACTTCGAAGCAAATCCGAATTCGAATTGCTTTGATGTTTGAATATACAAACAATTATGAATGTCATACCTATGTGACGTTTTGTCGCAGACTTGTTTAGATACCGGACTGTTAGTGCTTCGTGCGACAGAGATGATGTTCTATAAAGCCGAAGCTAGCCGATATCTCTTTCTAAAGCTCGATGTGTAACATTTACTGCTACATATTGTACTAAATCAACAGCCTGTATAAGTAAAAGCACTTGTATTTCTGCGCAGGCACTCGACAGTGATCGGTACAAACTGTAGGTCTATGAGAAAAAAAAAACTTTAAACAAGACTAACAAACACCGTCTAACTAAACGTCTGTATAGTCACACAATACTGCATAAGACCCCATATAAATGGAACTATTAGGGGTCCGTATTTAAAAAAAGAAATACGAAACTCTCCGTATAAAATAATGATTGAAAAGAGGTAGTGGCACAGCGGGATGTCTCGCTCAAATCTGGGGCTCGATTAGAGAGCACCTCTACCTTACAGAATACCACAGTCAAATAACGTTACCTACTCTTCGGTAGTGTTGTGTTTCTGTGATGAGTAAGGTCGCCAGAGCTCCTGAGGATGCGCTGTGTTGACAGCGGGGGACCTGCTTGTCCCCTAAGCTGTTGGCACAGCGAATCCTCATTTTAAAGGATCGGTAATGCGCATGTGTTACTCAGTGTTGCAAGCATTTCATAGGCTATAGTAACCGCTTACCATCAGGCAGGCCGTATGCCTGTTTATATATCCATTTTACTTCGTCCACGTAGATACAGATCGGTCATATAGGTCATACCGGTTGAGAATACTACTGACCTGACCTTTTTGAACAATATCATCAATAAGATCAATTGTATGTCCTTCTGGGACATCCATTTTTTTTTCTCTACGGAACTTTGATTTTAACACAATGCTTGTTACTAGCCTATCGGTTTTTTATCGGATACATTTCGGAGGGCGTGCTTCAGATCTGCATGATCTAATTCCATCCTGCCCTTTTATCTATCGAACGGCCAGAAGCACGAAAAAGCGCCATCGGTTCATGGTTGATATACCAAAAACTCGAACGAAGCGCTTTGATTCCACTTTCATTGTGAAAACCGCCAAACAGTGGAATGCGTTGCCCGAGTGGGTGTTCCCCGTCAGTTACAATCTGATTGTCTTCAAGTCGCGAGTGAATCAGTTTCTTCTAGGCAAGCGTGCCACCATCGTAGACCGCATCATCGCTTAGCATCAGGCGGTCAAACGCAAGTCTATTATCAAATAAAAAAAATAAAATAAGTACTTAAGCCAAATTCAAATTCAAAAACATTTTCTTTACCAACGTTTCTGAAATTCTTTACCTGACTTGAACATAAAGAAACGTATCTCCTGTCATTACCTTAGCACCAAAGGAGCTATCAATAGCCGTGACATCAAAGAAAAAGATTACCCTTCATCGAGTAGAAATCAAAAGGAATATTCACAATGTCTGCGACAAACTGACAGTAATTGAGTTTCATAGTAACACCAACCTACTGAAGGTAAGGGTATTTTTAGGGTTTCGTAGTAAAATTAAAAACCCTTATCAGTGCCGTAACTACAACAGTGCTAGCCCAGGTACAGGAGGCAGACCCTGACGGCGCGGAAAAATTACCAGACCAGGAACAAGTTTTCGGTCATGCATGGTAGTAATTAACATAGGCATATAGAATACTTATTGTTATTAAAAATACATATAAGATATATTTTTTTTGACACAGGCAGGATCAGCTGTTTTTGAAAATCTCTTATATGTTTAATAACATTAAATAAGCATTACATGTTTAAAATTCGCTAAAATATACATTGATACAGTACCTATTATTATTTATCGCGTAATACGGGTGTAGACGCACCCTACTATGAGATTAGAACAATTTTAAGGGCTCAGTTATAGAAGCTCGCACCGGGCGCATAAAAAACATATAACGGTACTCTTACTTTACTCTTATAATTTCTACATGTCCGTCTGTCACACCATCGTAAACAGTCCTTAATCAATATGTATGAAACTTCGCAAATGTGTATAATTGTATATGTTTTCTGTGAATCGCCATAAAGACGTGTAGTGAATTACAAATAATTAGATGGGAGCAAGCATACATGAAACGGAGGCATAAAAAAAAATCGCACAAGCCTTCATGTGGAGTAGGTACCTATCCTTAGATAGGTCTTTGAAAATACTTAGATGTATATTTAGTGACATAATTATGAGCTCCGAAAGTCGTTAACAATGTTTTTCCCCTCTAGTAACTTTCCGACCGCGTTATCAAAAAATCTGAAAAAAAAACTGGCTTGTAGCACCCGATAAACGCTTTCGATTAAAATTGGTAAAAAGATATGTCGATTAGTTTTTGTAGTAATCGCTATTTCCAGTTTTGAGTTTAACAAAACCCAACCGCAAAAATAACTTCATTAATTCTTACTGCGGAACCCGCTAACTGCCACTGACATGCTCTTGCCCGATTTTTTTACGTAGGTAATGACACGGTAATAAAAGAGAAATGGAAAATTATAGCCTTAATGGAAATGCACGTGGAAAATAATTAGAAGTTGAAGAATGGTAGTGGAGTTAACTGTAAGTAGTCGTGTATCTAATCTATAATAAATAGTATGAAACAAAGTAGTTTTTCGTGTCTGTTTATCCGAATAGTTCTCATAAACTAGACAATAGATTTTAATGCGGGTTTCACCACCATTCAGAGAATTTATTCCGGAAAAATAATTTAGTTTAATTTTAATATATTATGTTAATATTTTACTTACTTTTCTTTTTTTATTATAGTTTTTTTTTCAATTTCATCTACCTACCGATTATATTGTCTAAAATTAACCATTGTTAACAAAGGAAAATCTAATCATTTGTAACAAACAGTTAAATTATTAATGTCAAAACAGTTGATTGATACATCAAAGGATGCCGAAGTACAAACGTCTATAGTGTTAAGCTCTGAACAATATAATGTAGTCTCGCCAACGAAAGTGAAGCCCGAAAAAGTGCGTCAAATAAAAAAAATTAAAAACGCGTCAAATTAAACAAATATGAACCGAATGACATTATTAAAACCAGCAAGTTGAACCTCTTTTAATTGAATATTATTTATTTTCAATTTGATGCGCAAAAATATAATTAGCAAGCTTTTGCGCGACCCCATCCGCGTGAATTACAATAATTTGACCTAAAAACCTTTAAATGACCTCCTTAATTGCAGGGTGGCTAGTAGGTACTATGAAGAGGTCAAGCTGTATAGGTAACTGGTCAAAATACGTTCAGTTCTTTTGGCGCGATGCTCGCAAACACACAAATAGAGAAAAAAAAAATTTTTTGGGCATGGTTACGTCCCAATACCCAATTGTTTTCTCTGGAATATCTTCAATATAAGATAGATAAAAGTAACAAATCATGTTTTTTTTGTGTGGATCTATATTTTTTTTAATTTGACGCGCTTTTCCTGGCCCAACTTTTGTTGTCCAGACTGTAGTAGCAATTCTTTACAATCCAACATTTTTTTAATCTGTAAAAAAAAACAAACAAACTATTTTTAAATCCACATTCTTTTTACGTTTTTATTCTATTTTCCTGTGAAAAAAAAGTCTGCAAAAAATGTTTCATTGCAATTCTTTTATTCAATACAGGTGCATCACAATCCCTCTTTTATTCGCAAAAGATTACATTGCACGAAAAACATAAAGGATTCTGCGAAAACATAGTGTATTTAACCACTGTGCAGTGCTCAAAGGGTTTTTACGAAATTCCGGGTACGCAACAGTTATTAATCCGGGATCGCTTTTGAAGCAATGTGGAATCAAAAATTGTTTTCAGCAAACAGACTGTAGTTTTCTGTTTTCGGACTGCTTCTATGGTGCCTTTGGTCAAATAAAAAGGGAACCGCGTATATTTAAGCAGCAGTTTTTTTTATATGGAGGTTGTGTAAAAATGAAGAAAAAAAAATTGTAATAACATAGGAATAAAGCTTCTAGGTAGCTGTTTCTTACATTCGTTTTTTGATAATGTTCTAACAATATTATTTAGGAGCTTTTTTACGTTATTAAAGCTGCTCTTTTCTTAGAGCTCTTTAAATTTAGACGTTTAGTGTCGAACGACTGCCGCACGACTACCGGACGGCAGCTGTGTGGATGTCGTACTGCGCACCGCCGGTTATTTTTTCTATACAGTTAACACAGTCCGGCTGTCTTTCAAAATTTCAAACCCCCACTCCGGCGCCATTTGCAATGGATTTTTTTTTTTTTTTTTTATTTGCAATAAGGGCATACAAGCATTCTTCTTCTTCTAATTGTTCCAGTCGATAGCATTAGTAGTTGCCAAAATAAGCATGCTGTGACAGACGGACGGACGGACGGATGGACGGACAGACGGACAGACGAAGTCGCACCATAAGGGTTCCTTTTTGCCATTTTGGTACGGAACCCTAAAAACAAACGTCAAATTGAAAGAGCCCTTAGTGTCGTCACACATAACGTACCAGAAGTACCTACTATAGCTAATCCAATTTTATTGAAATTATTTCCTTAATATTTTTGCTTACAAAATCCGACCAAAATTCAAAACATCTGCTTACTTAATGCTCGCAAATCATTGTTGACATCCGCGTGTACCCTACACAGCGTTTTAGGAATGTAGCCGCTGCAATCGATATGCAGCGCTGCTTTCAGCTGACGAAGCGTTTCCAGTTAGCGTTTGTTGTGCTATGTAGCCGGTAAACATTTGTGTTGGTGTTTCACTAATATTGTGAATGGAAAAGTTTTGGACGATTGTGTCCAAAAATACGTAATGAAGGAATAGATGATGGAATGTTAAAAGATAAAGAAGATGTCTTGGATTTCTATCAAAAAAAGGATATTAAGTTGCAACCAGGCAGCTCACCGATGGTAATAGTGATCACTGCATTCTATGGACGCGCGTTATCCACCCTAGAAACAAAGCTGAAATGCATAGAACATAAATACCCTAACTGAAATGTCTCATGAACAGTCAGGGAAAGGGATCCTTTAGCAGGTACACCTCAGATCATAGAAACAAGGAGATATGCCATCATAGCAAATTAGTACGGGAACAACTGATGCCACTTTTAGTACATTTTTTGACACAATTACGCGCATAATTAAGTGCTCCTTGTGAATAAAAAGATCTCCCACGCATTGAACATTATCATAAATGCAGTGATAGCCTAGTGGATTAACCATGTGCCTCCCACGGCGAATGGTTCGAGTTCGATCCCGAGGCACGCACCGCTGACTTTTCGAAGTCATGTGCGTATTAGAAATTAATTATCACTTGCTTTAACGGTGAAGGAAAACATCGTGAGGAAACCGACATGTCCTAGAACCAAAAATTCGAAGACATATGACGTCCACCAACCCGCACTGGGCCCGCGTGGTGGACTACGGCCCACTCCCTCTCACAGAGGAGGCCTGTGTCCCAGCAGTGGGAACATTATAGGCCGATTATGCATATGCATTGAACATTCCGCACACCCTCAATCTAACACTGTTAATCGTCACTCAACACTAGCACTAAACTAAAACATTGTATTTATACCATCGATCGTGTTCGGTTCGTTGCCAGTGCGTACGTTTTTAATATGAGCAATTTGCTCAAGATCAGGGCCCCAAGTCTGCTAATGCAATTGTAATAATCGTGTCAGAATAGTGTCTCAATGGCATCGTTTTGACCAATGACGAAAGAGTTAGTCTTGCTCTAAGCCAATGACCGCTTAGGTTTTGATAGTAATGGTGTCATTATGACACCATTCATACACTATTAAAATAGCAGAATTGGGGCCCAGGCATCAGGCTCGATAGCGCCTTGGCACATCTCCTTGTTTCTATGATCTGAGAGGTACACATATGGGCGTAGCCAGCCATGGGCTCAGGGTGGGGCAGCAGTCTAAAATAATAATATAATATATGTACTAGCAAACTATACCCACGGTTCGATCGCATCTTTTTGTGTCGACTATCGAGTGTTAACTTTCTTACGAATATCAAGTATTGTAGTTAGTACCTAATTTTTTTAGGTTTGGTTAGGGTACCTTACAGGTCAGGACTAGGGTGGGGCAAGCGCCCCACCCTGCCCCACCGTGGCTACACCCATGGGTACACTATCATTCATATTTGTCGTTCAAACTTCGAAGCAACCCGAATCCGAATTGCTTCGAGTTTGAATATACGACCAAATATGAATGATAGTGTACCTGTTAGAGGATCCCATTCCCTGACCGTACCTGTAATGATACCACACAAAGTCATAGCCAGCCTATTCTGCACCGACACGAATTTCACCGTGACATTCTCCCTCGGACGTTCGCAAACAAATTGACAGTTCTCGCGGTGATCACGCGGCGTGTCGGTTGACTTTACTGTTGACTGAGCCCAGTTAATTTAGTAGACATTGTTGAAATAACAACTAGCCCTTTTTTTTTTTTTTTTTTGAGGATGGGAAATCATAAAATGACTCCCGCTCTGGGCGGAGCGGAAGGGAGTGTCAGACTCTTACTGACTAAAACCCACCCGTGTTCCTTCCTTAGCCCTTTATGTACCGGGTCAGCGGTACCCCTTTCGGACTATCCCGCTTTCCCGGCAGGTTTGGGCCCTAATGGGCCCCCTCTCTGATGCTGACATCTCTTTGAGGCGCGCGTGGAACACGTACACGCCGTTCGGCACGGGAACAACTAGCCCCTGGTCCTAGATTATGCATGACCCTTGACTGTCAAATATTTATTTGATGAATTGCACCTGTACCCTGGCACAGGTCTTTACACCGAATAGTAACTTAACTTTTAAAGCATCTTATTGCGACTGGTTTTTTTTTAGTAATGGTAATGACATAATGAGTAAGTACTTACATCTATTTATTTTCTTTGATCAGGTGTATCGGCGCGTGTTAGGTTATATTTTTATATAATTTTTTACTTTTAAATATTTATAGTTTTTCTTTTTTCTTTTGTGATTTAGTTTATCCTTTTTGATTTATATAATTTCGTACACAAAGTAACTGACAGACAGAATTGTGTTGCTGCGGAGTTTGTTGCGCCGTTTCTTCTTCGCAGCTAAAACACCCTATAGGAAGCGGTGAAGGGCGGACGTTTTTGGGGGCTGTCTTATGTACATTGACGTTCAAAAAGTGCTAATGCGTTAGCCCACTTTGATTAAATGATTCTTGAATTTGAATTTGAATTTAACTTTCTGTCCCTGCCTCTTTCTATTACATACGAAGCGGAAGGAACTTCTTTTCTGACCTGAATAACCTAGCTTGGATAGTGTCTATATTGATGAACGCAGTAAAGTAGTACTTTACTTATTTGAGAAGAGTGCTAGTGAAGTATGCTTCTCTATTAAACTTAATGACGCTGTTCCATCATCCCTGATTGTAATTATTAAATTTTGTGGTAAATAAAATTTGTCAAAATAAAGAGAAATGAAATCAAAATCTTTATAAATGATTAAGTTGTAACTCTTTATGACGTTGCATGTTCAGATAAAGATCTTGTGGATTTTAATTTCAGTCATCATTTTGTTTTTATACGTCTTTAGCATGAATCGGTCATCAAAACCAAATTTACGATAGCATCTGGAATTTGAAGATGTTTCAAAGACAACGTTACTAACGGTTTTTTAAGATTACTTTTTCAAACCAACGAATGGTAAAAAAGTGAAATGTTGGCTTAATAGTGTAGAGTGCTTACTAACTTTTGTTTTTTCTTTGATTTATATGAAAAAGAGGCAATAGGGATGTTGAATATTATATTTTTTTTATTGTGAATCTGTAAACTATTTGAAAAAAGATAATTAACACCAAAAAAACCGATGAAACATCTACAAAATGGGAAAAGTTATAAGCGTTTTAAAATGATTTGCTAGACACGGACGGCACGCATGATAAGTGACGTAACACCACCTATGTCCGCTTCGCGCGACAAAGACGGAGCGATACTCCCTCTAAAAACTTTAAAAGCGTCTATGTTTTCCATTTTGTGATAAATGATTATTTATTTTTTTACTTTTTTGTTATTCCTATTCCTTCTTTGGAATAAAATAATTTATTTGTACTTTTTTAATAGTAGTCCACTACCATATTGGATGGCCTTTGCCAGCCCAGCCGAACAGAAAATCATGTGATCAAAAGGGCAATCGAGCTTGATGCCTGATTTTGAGCAAATTGCTCATATTAAAAATGTACGCGCTGGCGACGAACCGAACACGATCGATGGTATAAATACAGTGTTTTAGTTTAGTGCTAGTATTGAGTGACGATTAACAGTGTTAGATTGAGGGTGTGCGGAATGTTTAATGCGTGGGAGACCTTTTTATTCACAAGAAGCGCTTAATTATGCGCGTAATTGTGTCGAAAAATGTACTAAAAGTGGCATCAGTTGTTCCGGTACTAATTTGATAGCGTATCTCCTTGTTTCTATGATCTGAGGTAAAAGCCTATGGTGGAGCATTAAAACCCAGGTTACTATAAAGACTTTATGATTTCCAGCTGATTGTCAAAGTTATCTCCACCAGTTGTAGAGTGCACTTTATGCTAACACAAAGCAAACTTCCAAAAACGCTTTGATACACAAAGCAAACATTTGAAACATAATAATTATTACGATTTTAATTGCAGCACATAACCTGAATAACTTGTACATGTTCTACCGCTTAAACCATTCCGTACTGCACAAACAAACCTAATTTGAACAATGGTATTCACTAATAGAATGCTGCTTTATTCAATTACGAAAAACACAGTGTGCAGGTATGCACGCCTGTGGAAAAAATACCGTCGGTAATACATTGGGCACGCTATACTGATTGATTTTCCCGCGAGCGTTGTGGTTCCTGCATTCGAGTTTTGTGTACCACTTTTTGTGGTTTTGACCACTGTGCGGCTTTTGTGCTGCGCCTCTAATGGCCCTGTGCGATGCTTTGTCTGATTGATTCGTCTAAAAACGGGCTGTTAACTATTTGTGATTTAATTTTCATTGGTTTAAACAGTTTATGAATAAAAATTTAATAAAATGTTGCTTTAAATAGATCTATTAATTTTCCTAGTGTGTTTTGGAAGTGCAGTGACTATATTTGTAATAATGTAAAACACAGAAAACATATTGATAAACTTTACAACGAGTTAATCTTTGTTTTAAGCAAGGCTGCCACTGACAGTTGTCTTGAGTTTGACACGGTACAACAGGAAGAAGCCTGTGGTTGGATGGCACAGACATGCTAGTGATTCTCACAGTGCACATGTTCGTATTTTTACGATTCGTTTTTTTTTTGCATTAATTTTAAAAACGGATAGGTATCGGTTGTATGTAAAATGGCACGTAAAATACGAATTGAAGACGGATAAGTGCACAAACGCCCTGAGGCTAGGTGTAAATATCGTCTGTGGAATGGTGTGGAAATCCAAAGTCGGCCGTGTTTTCGAGAAAGCAAAGGAGTGAAAACGTTTTTATGTTCCATGTTTAGTAGTTTTTGCGTGACGCGCGCAAAAACAGACATATATTCCAAAAAAATTTTTTTTTGGGCATGGTTGCATCCCAGTAACCTATCCCAACAAATTTTTCTGAAGTATCAATGTACAGACATGTACCCCGATCATGAGTTTTTATGACGTATAGTTTCGTTAACGTAAGCATATTTTGAATTGAAAATATACGTTTACTACACAATATTTATATAAATTAAATAGGTACTTAATTAAATTCTCAGTATTTTTTAAAATATGCAAATTGCATAAAATTTTATCAAAATGTTATAGGACTGTTGTATTTTCAGTTCAAAATATGCTTACGTTAACGAAACTATACGTCAAAAAATCTCATGATAGGGGTAATGATTTTTTTTTGTTTTTTAAAAGGTAGTATGGATTTATTTATTTAAATCTTCTTTATTTATTGTATAATTCTATTTAATATTTTTTTTATTAATTTTTGTAGCATGGGTATTATTTATTTCAGCTTTTTCTTGCCTCCCAAAAAAATCTTGGCTACGCGCTTGCTTTACCAAAATTGCTACAAAAATTGCAGTTTATTTTCGGCAAAATACTTAAAAGCAACGCCGACTGCTGGCGGCCGAAAAAAGCCGGGCAACAAATAAAACCAAAAATGCCATAATAAAGCAATAATTCAATATCCGCGATCCCCCAGTAAATCTTTTGCAAACTTTTGGCAATAGCGTTCAGGTTTTAAGCCAAAACATATGAAAAATCAAATGCAGCGGCCCGCTACCCTTGATATATGGAGCGAGCTTATTATTTTCAACCATTAATATTACGAATGGTCACGTTTTTTTACGCAGTAGAGATTTTTGGCACACTGCCGATTTCGGTCGACGTTATATGATTTTATTTCAACCATCCCACCGCGCTGGGGCTGTAAATCAATTTTTGCATTAACTAATTGAATTTACGAGCTGTTTATTGCTTTGGGAAATTGTTGTTAAACGACTATTATTTTTGTTGTTTTTTTCTCTTAAGCTTGGCTGGTTTAGCTAGGATTCCGTTTGGATTTTAATAAGAACTTAATTGGTTTCAGATGTTTTGTTAATTTTGTTGCGTATTACAATCTATAGGTCATCTAAATTCATATTCCGATCATAAATCGAATGCGCCGCGATCTCCTGCGTCATTTCGACACAGATGCAAGATGTCATAACCCGCTCATTAAGTTCAAAAATCTCTTAAAATGAAGGAAAGAATACGACTCATAAAACACGGTGCCAAAAACTGAAAATAATATTAAAAGCGACAAGAAAAACAATAACTGCTAAATATAATTAACGGTTTCAAAGAAACGATACATCATGGCCTCAGATCATAGAAACAAGGGAGATGTGCCAAGGCGCTATCGAGCTTGATGCCATGATTTTGAGCAAATTGCTCATACTAAAAACGTACGCGCTGGCGTCGAACCGAGCACGATTGATGATATAAATACAGTGTTTTAGTTTAGTGCTAGTGTTAAGTGACGATTAACAGTGTTAGATTGAGGGTGTGCGGAATGTTTAATGCGTGGGAGATCTTTTTATTTACAAGGAGCTTAATTATGCGCGTAATTATGTCGAAAAATGTACTAAAAGTGGCATCTGTTGTTCCCGTACTAATTTGCTATGATGGCATATCTCCTTGTTTCTATGATCTGAGATCATGTCAGTGCATAGCCCTGCAGTGTCATCGGCCCTGGTGTCAATAACCAGCGTGCCCTAATTCCTGATGCATTTGCTCACACATTATACTTATTTTGCAACGCATTGTAGCCGTTTTTCTTTGGTTATAGAACGGTGATCCAATGACGATGCCTTATTGTTATGAGTATGACACTGCACTTCGTCTCATTTAGAACTTTTTTGAGAATAAAATATCCTTTGTTTCTTTGGTTTAGGTCGGCAGTTGCGCTTGGGATCACCTAGCGTGGGGTTTGATCCTCGGGTAAGGCACAGTCATTAGGGTTAGGAAAAACGGAACCTTTATAGAATCACTCTGTTGTCCGTCTGTCAAGACCCATAACGGGTGGAAGCACTGCTCATAGATGGCGCCTCTAGAAGAAGTATGTAATAGCAATAGGGTTCCGTACTTCATTAGGAAAAATGGTACAGAATCACTTTGTCGTCCGTCTGTTCGAGGCAAGACCCTTAACGGGTGGAAGCATCTGCTCATAGATAGCGCTATTACATATTTCTAGTGGAATATTTAATTTTATTTAATATATCTACATATAATTAAGTTAGTACGGAACCCTCAGGGCGCAAGTCCTACTCGCACGTATCCGATTTTTTTATTAAATTGGGACTTTTTGCGCATGTCAGTATTTTGAATAACCTCAACGTTTCGATCAAGAAGACTATGTTTGTGCGCGAAAAGTCCCGATTCAATTAAAAACTGGCCAAGCGCGAGTCGTACTCGCGCACCGAGGGTACCGTATCATTTTTGGACGTATAAAGTGAAAAAATCCGGACCGCATAACTAAGTTTGTTTGTGAAGGAATTTTGATGATTTTGAAAAAACTGTACTAGTTAGGAACATCGTTTTATTTTTGGTACCATATTTGGATCAATTCCTATCAACTCTAATTATTTCAGATTTTTCACCCCGCAAACTTCAGAGATAAGGGGGGGGAATGGTATTTTTTTTAACATTTTTCATTATATGTCGAAAACTGTGAGGCATAAAATAAAATAAAAATATATTTTGAAATGTACAGATCAAGCCCTTTCATATGATATGTCACTTGACCTAGTAACCCCACATTGAAGTTTCGGACCCCCACTCTGGCCCCTTTTGCAATAAAAATAAAAATATTTTTGGACTTTTTTCATTTGCAATAAAGTTGAACAAGCATTCTTTATAACTGCTCCAAATTTCAAGTCTATAGCATAAGTAGTTACTGAAATAAGCAGGTGTGACAGACAGACAGACAGACAGACAGACGAAGTCGCACCATAAGGGTTCCTATTTTACCATTTTGGTACGGAACCCTAAAAACGTCTACAATTCGCAATAGTTTACGGACTACTATAGCTTAAGCACTTAGAAGACACCAGACTAGGGTCATATTACAGAAACTAACTCAAGATTCAAGTAATACTTGAGACTAGTTTCAAGTCATTTCATTGGTTGAAACAAGTCTCAAGTAATGCTTGAGCTAGGTTCTGTAATACAACTCTATGACCCGTGGAAGTGACTTGAAAGTATGCGCAAACCAATGCTGAGCTAATACTTAGAAAATAATCAAGAAAAAAGAAAACTTCACTCAATTTGCATCAAATTCTTCCTTCAAAATATTTTAAATTCTTCCAAAAAATGTTAATAACACAGAACAAGACAACGACCCAAAGAATCTCAGGTGTTTCGGTTCTCTGAACTGTAAACAAAGTGTTTACAACACAACCAGTGTTCCTGAAAACTGAAATGCATTTGTAACTTTCACGCATCATTATTTCGTTAAGTTTACAAATGGGAAAGTGGGTGTTGTATGGAACTGATGAAGAAAAACTTCAAAGGAGATATTAATTTACAAAAGAGTTTGTATAAATAAGTATGTAATAGTATGTAAGTAGGTACTATCATCATTCATCATACCTATTTCAGAGGGCCAATTTTCGTAAAATAAGAATGTTCAAAATATAATTCCGATTTCGTTTCGATATAATCTCAATGCCTTGAATATCACAAATGGTGTTCTAATGTATCTACTAAATGACAACATGATAAAAGAATACTATTTCTGACATAAATAGCATTGAGATTGAATCGAAACCATATCGGAACTTATTTTATTTACGAGAATTAGCTTCAGATAACAGTATTTTGTATACTTGATCTTTATTGAACAGTTAAAAGTATTATTAGTAAAATAAGGTGTAATACTATTTTTAACAGTATGTAAGGTGACCCTAATGTCTACACGTCATCATCAGCCTATGAACTTAGCCACAAATGGACTCAAAGATTGCATTATGATAAGCGACTTTCCTAGTTAAGTAATGATTTTGCTTTTTAACCGACTTCATTAACCGACTTCAAAAAAGGAGGTTCTGTATTCGTCCCGTATGTATGTATGTATGTATGTATGTATGTAAGTATGTAAGTATGTAAGTATGTATGTATGTATGTATGTTTGTATGTGCGCGATTTTCTCAAAAACTACTGATTCGATTTTGATGGGGTTTTCACTAACGTAATCTACATACTTTCAGGAAGGTTTTAGTATATAATACATTATGTAATCATTCCTATGTACAAAGTTATATGCATAAATGTACACACTCCGTAGAAGATTTACTGTTGAACGAATCCGTGAAAGTAATCTAACACGGGATAAAAAACTAAAAAGGGAAATATAAAAAACGTTTTTAACAAAAAATAACCGACTTCAAAAATCAACTACAAAGAAAATAATAATTTTGGTTTCGGAAGTCGGTGGCAAAAAAAAGCAAACAAAAACCAAAGCCACCGACTTCCGAAACCAAAATTATTATTTTCTTTGTAGTGGATTTTTGAAGACGTTTATTTTTTCTTTTATATAAACATATTGGTTATATTGGATCGGGTTTTAAATTCTTCTAACTAGGTAAATATTTACTAATCCCGGTTATTTATTCGTCACACTTAAAAATCTCATTTTATTTTAGTTCACTCACTTTGATCGTCCGTCATATTGAACGAACAAAGCAACCTCCATACGTATAGTTATGCTAATTATTATGAGTCAACCCCCGCTAATCGAGATGCAAGTACAATGCGTCTCTTTGACTTACTTCCCCTTTGTTTAACTGCATTTTTCCGCGAATAAAGTGACAAAGTGAGATGAAACGAACGCGCCTAATTAGTGCTGGGTGATTACGGGGTTATATTGTGTGTGGGCGCGTGGGACTTCGGTTTTATTTAATTTTTTTGATTTTTTTTTATTATTATTTAGTACTGTGTGTAACTACGTTACGTTATGGAATACATAGAATAATATCGATATCAGTCGACGAAATATATGACATGAATTTTTTTCGTGATTTTAATGTGTTGTTTTTTTTTCGAGATTTCAAGGTTGATCCCGTGGTTAATTGAACTAGTATCAAATACTGAATACTCTCCTTCAATTATGACCTTCGTTTAACTGTATTTCCTTCCTTCAATATTATGTCCCTCTTTCAACCTTGCACCCAGTATTGTTTATTGGTCAGCTGAGTAACTAAAGTTGTGATGGATTTTTTTATGACCTAGGTTTTGAGGCTGCAACCTGGACTTTGGAAATTATCTAGATTTATTTGTTTACAATCATACTATGGAGATAGTAAACTCTTCTCTGTATCTCTTGAAAACACAGCAATCATTTTTTTACGCCATACTTTTAGTCGTGTGGGATTCAAACCCGCTATTAGGTACGATGCAAAAACCACTCGGATATTCAAAGATACATTTAAAGATTCTTTCACATTGACTTTAAACCGCAGCGTCCACGCACACCACACGCTTCCCTGTACAACTCTCAACACAGCATCCAGGATATGACGCTGCGCTTTCAAAATTGACATGCGTCGCGTTTGACGCGCTCGTGAAATCCGCACGTTCCGTTATTGATATTGTTATTTTTGCGCACCCTGTATCATTGCGTTGCGGAATTTACACGATGTTCCGTTGACTGTCATTTTGAGCGACGCATTTTTGTTGTAATGTTACTTCGACTGTGATTTTTTGGTTGAATTGAATATTTGTAATATTCTCCCGTTACTCAAAAATACAAAAATAAAAGTTGTTTTCCAATTATTATTATTTTTGCTCAATGTTACTTAGTTACACGTACAGAATGCGTAGGTGTCGGCTTGGTGATCTGTCTTTTTACACGTTGTATACTTACCTATTCTTAATTATATTGTTTATTTTATTATTCATAATATGTATATAATGATTCTATTCATTCTATAAATACCTATCTATCCACAAGGATGTTACAAGGGGTCGAAAATGACCTGAATGGCTTCGAGAAAAGGATAGTACGGCTGTGCCTTTGGTTTTGCTCGACTTGGCGCGGGGTACTGCCGTGCTCCTAGATATAAATTCACAAATAATAAAAAAAAAGAATAATGTGAGGGCCAATTATTAAAAAAACCGGGCAAGAGCGTGTCGGACCACGCACAGTCTAGGGTTCCGTAGCAAGAAGTATTTCAGTCTTCTTAATTTTGTGGTTGTCAAAACTCAAAACTGAAAATAGTGAATATATCAAAAAGTTATTAACGTATCTTGTTCAAATTAATCGAGAGTATTTATTAGATGCCACAAGCTTGAATTTTTTCAGATTTTTTGATACAGCGGTTGGAAAATTACAGGGGGGGGGGACACATTGTTACCGACTTTGGGAGCTCCTAGTTCACTAAATATGAACTTAAACAAAAAAGTCATTTAGAAACCTTTATGTTATTTTCAAAGACCTATCCAACGATACCCCACATGATGGGGTACGCGAAAATATTTATTTTCATCCCCCCGTTTCACGTATGGGAGCCCCCCCCTAATAATTTTATTTTTCATAATTTTATTACAGGCCTTTATGGCGGCTCATAGAAAACGAAGACGAAGAGAGACGAAGACATCTACCTGCGAAGTTTCATACAAATTGGTTATGAACTGTGGATTTGACAAGGGTGTGACCGACGGACAGACGGACAGCACGAAACTATAAGGGTTCCTAGTTTTACTACGGAACCCTAAAAACAATAAATTAAACATCAAAAATACTTATTGCTTAGTAGGTACCTATGCATATCAGGTTTGGTACCAATTCCTTATTATCTCGGGATATGTACTCGGTTATCTCTTTAAAAGGGACAATTGTCGACTACATTGTCGTTTACACTTAGTACCTTTCCATCAAAGCCCTGGGCGTTGCAGGCCCCGCCCTTCCGACGTACTTAACCCTTCAAATACTGCTGTAAAAGTGCGATAACCAAGTAAATTGTACTGCAAACACTATATTACGCACTGGCGGGTCCACTTTGATCTTTTCATGGTGATTATTCCGTGAATAATTCAACGTTCACCCGCACACCAATAATATGGTTGTGTATGTATTATTTATTGAACCTTTTATATTAAGGGGCGATGTTTATATATAATAATGTTTATGTACTATGAATTTGGCTTTATGATTGCAGAAAAATATTTTTTTGGGAGTCGAAGGAAAATATCGGAGGGTTCATGTTTTAAACAGTTGATGTTCATGTAGGAATTGCTTATGAAAGGTTTTTTCTTCGATTAAATCAATCGGTCTCTTATGAAAACATAGTTATTAAAAAGTATGTAATAGAAATTATACAATACCAGCTCCGCCTCGCGGTTTCCCTCGCCGTTTAATTTATAAAAGAATTTTCTTTTTTTTTTTTTTTTTTTAAATAAAAACGTTGCCCCACACTAGGACTTCTCCTGTATCGTGGGTGCGTTTACAAACACTAATTTCACATACACAAACAGCCAGACCTATGTGCAATGCGAGAATCGACCCGCGACACGTTGCGCAGCAGCCAATCTCTCAGCCACTGGCGACAACCGTGCGATCAATTAATATAAATACATACGTAAATACATAAATACATAATACATACGGTCAAGAAATTGGATTATTATCCGCCCGCGCTTTTGCTTTTTACTCGGCTCCTAAAGGTTGTAGCGTGATGTTAAATAGCTTATATATTGCTCATGAATTTGGCTATCATATACAAAAAGAATAATTCTAATCCGACCGGTAGTTTCAGAGATTAGCGCATTCAAACAAACAAACACTTCAGCTTTCATATTAGTATCTATAGATAGATTTACTGTAGACACCTTTACGTTTTTTTGCCTGCCTGGGTGACAAAAGTCTGCTCGAACAATTATCAAGCTACTGAGAAATAAAACAAACAACTTTATTTTCACGTCCTTGTCAAGAAACATCAAACAAACCAGTCATGTTCTAGCAAATATTTGATGAACGGTACATAAATATGTACATACATACATTATACATGTACCGCTACCGATGATACATCGTATTAACAAATTAGCAAGGAACATAACACGAGATCGCAATTATTTCCGCCGCGTCTCACTTTCACCTCCTTTGAAAGCCACAGAGTAGAAAATATTGCTGTGATTTTTTTTTTTACAGTTTGTTCGATCTTACTTGATCGGGCAGAAGTCGAATGGCTGCTAATTTAAATTGTTATATCACTTACAGCATAAAAAAAACTGAAAAATTATATTTTTGTGAAACGATAAGGTTTATTACTTTCGACTGTTTTCTTAGCGACTATAAATAAGCGAATGTCTCAATGAGCTAACTTCAGCCAGGCCGAGATTGATCGTGCAGACTGTAAGCTTGTTTGAACACTTCTGGATAAGTTCCGTTTAACATATTTAACAGATAATGTCATATAAGTTCAGTGAAATTTTTTTCGGTGACATTGGGAGTGCCAGACTTAATCTGGCCCTTAATTTTTATTAATTGATTAAAATAATTATACAACTATCCTTGTCATTTCTTTCAATTGTCATCTTTATTCATTGTCATACGACAATGAAGAAAGATGATAAAAGAAATAAGAGCTGTTTAGTTTAATCATCGTTTATAAGTAAGGGGGTATGATAATGTCTTTGGATCGTCGTAGCATGTAATTGGATACTGTTTTGTCTAGCAGTGGATACTGGACATGGGCTGATGAGAATATAAATAAGCCTGTGAAAATAGGCTGCAATTGCCCTTGTAGTTTTAACTCAAAATGGAAAATGAATTTTCAATAAAAAACAAAAAAATCGTGTTCCATATCAATTGAACATAGTTAAAAAAACCCAGAACATTTCGTCCGTGTAGGCTTAAAAAATATACCATTTTAAAAGACCTTCTTAGTATAGGGTAGCTAGTACTACGAAGAGGTCAAGCTGTATCTCTGGTTCATTTCGCTGAAACTAAATGAAATGTACACACGACGCCATTTACGGTCGACCACTTTTCACCCTTAAGTTCTTAGTAATAAGGGCGAAAAATGGTCGACCGTAAATGGCGTCGAGTGTACCTAGCTTAGACTTTACGTTGGACTTGGTTTTGTATGATGCGCGCACAAACAGTTTTTTTTTCAATAAAATTGTCTGTTTGTCTGAAACAGAAAATAATATTTAAAAAAAAAAACTTGGGCATGGGTACGTCCCAATAACTACCCTATCCCGACTATTTTTTCTGGATTATCTTCAATGTACAGACACAGTTTTTTTACAGTATTTTCACAATTTTATAGATAGATAGATGTTGTCTAACTGAATTGTTGTACACTGTGACCACCTACGGTACATTTAAATGTCGCATCTGTAAGTTGTTCTTTGAACGGGTTCCGTATAATTTGGTGGCTTTCGAGTGCCGATGTAATTGAGGAATCACGTGCTAAGAGTAAAGATTATCGTCCTTACAAGGAATCAACCTTCGTGAACCACTTTCTTGTTGATGAGCCTTTGTTGTGTAAACATGAATTTGATTTTGAATGAATTTTTATTGAAGGGCTTTGTCGCTTAGCGACAACAATTTTACCTTATCTTAAAACTAACTCGTACAGTTGTACGAGTTAGTGTGATGGAATGTGTCCGGAATGAATAAGAATTAGGAAGCGCCTCCGCAGCCGGCGGCGGCTCCCAAAAATAACGCCGTTGGGAACCGCCGTAGCCTTGGAGTAGCGGTGATACCAGACGAAAATAATTGCAAACTACCGTAGCAGCAGATTAATGTTGCCGTGTTTTAAGTTGAATTATCTACCTTAGACTGACTTTTAAATTACAGTGTCAATGTAAAACAAAATACAACTTTTTTGGACTTACAAGGGGGAGGGAGGTGGTCGATGGGCGGGGCTCCTATTCTGTCTGCAAGGTTAAAAGTAACCTAACACGAAGGGGTTGACGGGGGCCTTCGAACCTAAATTGTCCGTGTCAGGGTGTCCAAGTTCCCGAGCTCGCTTCGCTCGCTCTTGGACCCTAGTTAGGTATGTTACTCAAATGAAACATGAAATGTTTTTTTAATTATGCCAAATTGCCAACCCCATTTCCCGCTTTTTTCCAATGTCAGCGCCGGCTGCCAATTTAGCAACCGACGGCGGCTGCAAATTCAGGTCACGGCGTTGGTCGCGGAGTCACTTCCTAAGAATTAATGTTTTTGGACGTGACAAAATTTATGATATTGGCATTTATAACACTATCCTCGCTTTTCCACTATCGGATAAAGCTAAACAACTGTTTAGCGAGGATAGTGTTATAAATGCCAATATCATAAATTTTGTCACGTCCAAAAACATTAATTCGTATACATTAATTCCGGACACATTCCATTAAAATATGACAAACATCATCGACCACTCCTCAGTCATCGCAATTTGGAGACAAAATTATAATAGAACTTATTAGATGGAATATGTCCGGAACGAAGTCTTAAAGCTATAGTGATTAAAGGGCACTGGCAGACGCCCATAGAACGCTGGGCCTCAGATTGTGTAAGTCGGTACAGAAATGAAATTAGTTTGGTGTGATCGAGTATTTCAAGAGTATTTAAATTCATTTTTTATTTGTTTTTGTACGTAATTGGGTTAAAGAGAAATATTCTTATTTCTGTCAGTGAGGTTAAGTATGGTGTGAATGATCCAGTGAAGTACAACCCGACTAATGAGTTCTCAATTCAAAGGTTTTAGTTGCTGTCACCATGATATTCTGTGGAAGCACGCGCCAGCCAGCATGCACCCGTTTTTGTTTTAGTGGTTTTTTCAAAATGTCAATGGCATAATCATTTTATTTCTTATTTATTTCGATTTTTGATTCCAATTCTTAATATATAAGATAAATTAGGCAAAGAACAATTCAAATATATTTTTATTTTTGGTTATGCTTTTATTACTGTACCATATCAAGCCTAAAACTGCCGACGTCCTTTGTGATATAGGTATAAGTACCTACCAGCTTTTTTTTATACGACGAATATCTGTTCCCCGCGGTTTCAGCCCAGTTACTCAACTCTTAAGGATTGTTGAGTAATGTTAAATAGACTCATGAATCTGGCCATCATACACAAAAATAATTTTCCGAATCGCACAGGTAGTTTCAGAGATTAGCGCGTTAAAACAAACAAACTCTTCAGCTTTATTGTATTCTTACAGATAGCACAGATAATTATAATACTATACGTACAGATGCCTCATCTCATACAAAGAAATGTGACCGATTTAACGCGGGCTATCTTCGGACTATACATGTTTCCGTGCTTAAAGCATTTTTCAATATTTGAACAAATATTTTTCATGATGTATTTTTTCATGTTCTCAATTTTACACAAACTTCAAAAACAAATCGATACATATAACGCCATCTATTATGAGTTATTTCAACAAATGTTACTTTGTTCCTGATGAGACCCCGTGCAGATAGTAACAAACAGGACTACGGTCCGTCTGATGGTAATCGGTTATCGTAGCCTATGAAACGGTTGCAACTCCGAGTATCACATGCGCGTTGCCGACCCTTTAAAATGAGGATTCGCTGTGCTGACAGCTTGGGGACAAGCAGGTCCTCCGATGTCAACACAGCGCATCCTCAAGAGCTCTGGCGACCTTACCACAGGAACACACTACCGAAGAATAGCGATATTTGGCTGTGTGTTATTATTACCATTTTACTAGCTATTACCTGCGACTTCGTTCGCGTGGAAATTACAAATCAATCCTACAGGAACCGTACATTTTTCCGGGATAAAAGTAGTCTATAGTCATAACTAACTCAGACTGAAATCTATCTCTGTGCCAAATTGTATCCAGATCCCTTCAGCCATCCATCCATCCATCCAAACTTTCACATTTAAAATAAGTAAGTAGGTAGGTATAGATTATTTCTACTTCTAACGTAGGTACCTAACATGATGCAATGTGCTTTATGAAAAAAAATATCAACTGCCCATTTATTACGTCTAATATCAAGGTCACTGAAATGCAAAATACTTATACCAAAAAACATACAACTTTAAAACAATGACCTAGAAATGAGTCTCGTTTAAAATTCCCCCGGTGACTCCTGCGCAGGTCAGACGTTTCGAAAACGAAAGTAGGCGATGTTGACGTGTCTGGACATCTCGGCTGTGAATAATTTGCATAGTACTTATTTTGTTTTTGTTATTTTTAGGGTTCCGTACCTCAAAAGGAAAAACGGAACTCTTATAGGATCACTTTGTTGTCCGCCGTCAGTCACCGGACCATAAGTGGAGCCTGCTCATAGATGGCGCCATTGGAAGTAGCAGTAGCGCCATCTATGATCATATGTCGGAACCCTTAGGGCGCGAGGCATACTCGCACTTGTCCGGTTTTTTTCTTTAGTACCTAACCACTACGCTACCAGTATCATTATGCAGCAGTTCAGTAGCCGTAATAGCCTAAAGGTTAAAGGAGATGCTTTTCAAGCGTACGGTTGCGGGTTCGACTCTAGCAAAAAAAAAACCGGCCAAGTGCGAGTCGTACTCGCGCACCGAGGGTTCCGTATCATATTTGGACGTATAAAGTGAAAAAATCCGGACCGTATAACTATGTTTGTTTGTGAAGGAATTTTGATGATTTTGAAAAAACTGTACTAGTTAGGAACATCGTTTTATTTTTGTTGCCATATTAGGATCAATTCCTAACAACTCTAATTATTTTAGATTTTTCACCCCGCAAACTTCGGAGATAAGGGGGGGGGAATGGTATTTTTTTGGACATTTTTCATCGTATGTCGAAAACTGTGAAACATAAAATAAAATAAAAATATATTTTGAAATGTGCAGATCAAGCTCTTTCATATGATATGTCACTTGACCTAGTAACCCCACTTTAAAATTTTGGACCCCCACTCCGGCCCCTTTTGCAATGAAAAGAAAAATATTTTTGAACTTTTTTCATTTGCAATTAAGTTGAACAAGCATTCTTTATAACTGTTCCAAATTTCAAGTCGATAGCATAAGTAGTTGCTGAAATAAGCAGGTGTGACAGACAGACAGACGAAGTCGCACCATAAGGGTTCCTTTTTTACCATTTTGGTACGGAACCCTAAAAAGTTTTGTAAGTACTTTTGACAATAAAGTACAGCCATTGTTCTTTCAAAAGTAGTTGTCAATTTTTACGAAACTTTATGAGCGCACTTAAACGTCAAATCGGCTATCGATAGCTTGCCGCTGATATACATAGTTAATTGGTATAAGACTAAGTACCTACGAAGTTTATCTAAGTATACCTAATTATGTACACATACCTACCTACAAAATACATTAGGTATTTGCGTTTCAACGCAAGTTGTAAATTATTTCGCAAATTGAAGCGACAGGGTTTGATGAGGGACCGAAAGGTCACGGGTTCGAATCGTTTTGAACTTCGCCCAGATTTGTATGTTGTACAGTCAGCTTCAAAGTGTACCTACACCTAACAAAATTTAATTGCGATTTAGTCATAGAGTATCAAATAAATCGTTGAAATGTCATGCAAATGTATGCACAATACCAAGACGGACTCTTTCAATGTACGATACCAAGCGTCTAAATTGAAAGAGGCCTTATATACTTACTTTCGAATTTCTATAGATACTTTCTGAGAAAACCACTTAAAAGTTTCAGTAAGAGTAGGTATAAATCTTTTTGAGGCTGACTGTACATGGACAAACTCATTGCTAAGTTTATTTACGTATGTATAGGGTTATTAGAAAGGATTATTAAAATATTTTGAAGTTTAAACTAAACTTAACTTGTATAATTAAGTCTCTCTGTCGCTGGGACGTTTGACTGTTACGTTATTGAACCGGCAAATTTAACCTTAGCATAATCGGCCTATAATGTTCCCACTACTGGGACACAGGCCTCTTCTGTGAGTGGGAGTGGGGTAGTCCACCACGCGGGCCCAGTGCGGGTTGGTGGACGTCACATGTTTTTAGAATTTTTGGTTCTAGAACATGCCGGTTTCCTCACGATGTTTTCCTTCACCGTTAAAGCAAGTGATAATGAATTTCTAATACGCACATGATTTCGAAAAGTCAGCGTTGCGTGCCTCGGGATCGAACTCGAACCATTCGCCGTGGGAGGCACATGGTTAAACCACTAACTAGGCTATCACTGCTTTTTACCTTACCTTTCGGAAATCCACCGGGAATTGAACCGACTACCGAGTCAACTTCAAGTTATTATAGTACACAACTTCAAAGGTAAAAGCTACTAGTGTATGGGTGTTTCTATGCTTCTAAATAGTCCCATACATAAGTATCCCTAGTTCTATTGTATCACCCATTATTTTGTGCCACAGGTCACATTAGGCAAACGCTCAGTGACCACTCCGGCCACGATCAAAGGGTAGCCAACTGGCCATGCTAAAAGAGTGGCTTAAAAAGCCACTAATGGTCAGTTCGGATATGCATTATGCACTTGAGACGTACCATTGTTTTACACGACCACGCGATGCATAGGAGGGTTATGTGTTTATTCAATATTTGCTTACTCCAGGGTAGAGCATATTTTTATAGAAAATGTTCTAATTTACCTGCTTCTATTAGTTTCACCTGTAACTTCATAAAAGAAAACCTGTTAACTTCGGATCTTCATGATCTAAATTCCCTCCTGCCCTTTTTTCTATCGGACGACCAGAAGCACGAAAAAGCGACATCGTTTCATGGTTACCAAAAACCCGAAGGAAGCGTTTTAATTCCACCCTCATTATAAGAACCTCCAAATAGTGGAATGCGCTGCCAGAGTGGGTGTTCTCTGATTGGTACAATCTAAGCAGTGTCTTCAAGTCGCGAGTGAATCGGTTTCTTCTAGGCAAGCGTGCTCCATCGTAGACCGCATCATCGCTTAACATCAGGCGAGATGGCGGTCAAACGCAAGCCTATTAATAAATAAAAAATCTATCAACTTAATATTCATCCAACTCTAACTGTCGTATCGATTTGAAACTTTGCAAAATTATGCGATTCAGGTGACAATACAATAATTGGTACTATCTAGCTGAGTGGAAATGGGAAATGGCCTTAGGGAATCCTCAATAGCTAACAGTAACTCCATCGAAATTCGGATTGTTACACTTGTAAACTGGGGGTTACACTATTTTCCTCTAGGTAGAATTTGTTTTTATGACGATGATGTAGCTGACTGTACACCCGCACAGTCAGCTACAAAATATTTGTTAGTTTAAGTAAGTTAGTTTTCGTCAAACATCACTTTTATTATTCATTAATCGTGTTATTCGTGTTCAGTCCGTCGACAACATGATCACATTGATCTCGTTAAAGCGTCAAGTTAAATAGCGCCTTGGCACACTTCCTTGTTTCTATGATCTGAGGTTAACAACCGTGGAGCAAAACAAATTTCTAAAATTCAGAAACAAAACATTCGTTCCACTACATAATGTAACAATGCAAAAACGGTATGCAAAATCAATATTACAAAACCAGTCATATGTAAAATAAAAAGATTGCAAAAGGTTACAAAAATAAAGCAACTGTGAACGGCCTGTCACAGCCTAAAAACCTATATTTTGCGGCTTCAAATTTGTGTGTCGACTGCATATACATATGTATTGGAAATAACTCCGACCTGTTAGCATATTGATATCCTAAAACAATGTTGTGGATCGGTTTGTTTGCATAAGGGAAAAAAATCGAAAAAATGGGGAAAAAGGGATATTGTTGGTTTTATAATTTTGCGTCTCTGAAAATAGGCGCCTAATATTTTTGGATCATGTTCGGTCACTGACTGCTTTATTTTTTTTATACGAAAATGGTAGATGAATGTTCAAATGATTCGGTATGCCAACAGTTTAGGGGACAAGCAGGTGCCTCGCTGTCAACACAGTGCATCCTCAGGTTCTGCAGTCTCGACATAGATAACGAGCGCTTTACGACCGAAATCGGTCGCTATCGATGAAAGAATCTATGGAAAAATACGGCGGAACAACCGATTTCGGTCGTAAAGCGATCGCTATCTATGTCGAGACTGCAGGCCCAGGTGTAGTCCGGTCAAATTAGACCAAAAAATATTATTTTTCAATAGTTTCAAATTAAACAGGATCAAAACTGACCCGTGAAATAGGGAACTGGGGAAACCACGTTAAAAAAAACGCGCTAAGTACACTACCTCATAGGTGGCGAGGAAACGTGTGCATATTATGACGATTACAACTTTTTGAATCGTTATATCTCAAAAACGGTGGCTCGTAGAAAAAAAAGTATTAATCAATTTTTTGTAGATAATTTTATGATCTACAATTTTTGTCTGAGGTATTTTTATGATAAAACTTACCGTTTTGCTGAAAATAGTGAAAACCTCATTTTTTTTACCTTTGACCTTGAATATTTTTTTTTCCTTACAGGGGAAAGATGGGGAACTTTCAAATTTTGTTTTTAATTATATTTTAAACAATCTTACCGATTTTCAGCTTGGTGGGAATTCAGGTAACTTCGAATGTCTAAATTGACCGGACTAGTGTAACTAATGTACGTTACGTTATGTTACTTAGGACCTAACTTTTGATGACGTCACGCCTCTTGGGTCAACTGTTACTCATTATTCAAATGTGTTGAGTAATTGTTCCTCTTAGCTTCACTCTCATATATTTTTGCGGAGGCCTATGGCCAGCAGATAGACTTACTGTCGCTCATAATTATGTTGATGGCGGGTTTGGAGATGGTAACCAAGAATATTGCTCTAAAAAATCTCTAACTAACAAAGTGGCGGGTTTGGAGATGGTAACCAAGAATATTGCTCTAAAAAAGTCTCTAACTAACAAAGTGTGATTAATGTATATTTTTGAAAAGGAGTTGTTTCAGAAATGTATGGAGCCTGGGTCTACGTACGCAATTAAGTATTACAGCTATACATGATAGTAACAGGTTCCTAATGCTTATTTTCTATAATATTATTTCGTTGAATTGTAATTCATTCTTTTCTTTGTCAAGGAGACCAACACAACACAAATATGGTGGATCAGCAATCGACAAATGAATTAAGTGGAACGTCATTTTGACAACTGTTTTTATGTCAATGTCAGTCAAAATGGCAACATTCAATCCACCATGCGTGCGCACAACGACCCAAACGTCACGTCATAAAACAAAACTGTCAAACTCAACTGTCATGGCCGCCCTAAAAATAGGGATATCATAGTGAAAAACTTCATCTCAAATAATTCTCTTACAATTGTACTCTTCTTCAAATAAATTTAATAATATTTTTATGTAAATCCCCTATTTTTTCCTATTTTTAACCGACTTCCAAAAAGGAGGAGGTTCTGCATTCGGTTGGTTTTTTTTTTTTTTTTTTTTTTTTTCACATATGTACACCGATTACTCCGTGGTTTATGAGCCGATTTACGTGATTCTTTTTTCATATGGTAGAAGAAGCTCGCGAGGTGGTCCCATATAAATTTTATTAACTTTGGTTGAGTAGATTTTTAACGAGGTGTAATAAACGGTATTTTGGGTGTATCTCGATGACATCATGACGATGATGAAAAAGTGATATTGTGTAGGTACATGAATTCCTGAACGCAATCGATCTCGATATTATGCATACATAACATCACGCCGATATTTCCCGCAAGGTTAGACAGAGGTGTATAGTACACACAATTTTTTTATGCTTAAGTCGCATTTGATAGAAGGCTAGGGAGCGAGCCTATTGCTATTACTACTATCTACAGTTCATAACCAATTTATATGAAACTTCGTAGGTAGATTTCTTTTACAAGCCGCCATTAAGGCCTATAGTGAAATTACGAAAAATAATATTATTAGGGGGGGCTCCCATACATGAAACTGAGGGATGAAAAATAATATTTTCGCGCACCCCACCATGTGGGATATCGTTGGATAGGTCTTTGAAAATAACATGAAGGTTTCTAAATACTTTTTTTATTTAAGTGCATATTGAGTGAACTAGGAGCTCCCAAAGTCGTTAACAATGTGTGTCCCCCCCTGTAATTTTCCAACCGCGCTATCAAAAAATCTGGAAAAAATCAAGCTTATAGCATTTAATAAATACTTTCGATTGAAATTGGTTTGAACAAGATACGTCACAATTTTTTTGAAATACGCACTATTTTCCATTTTGAGTTTGACAACCGTAAAAATAATAATATTTCATAATAATATTATGAAATACAAACTTGTATTTGCGGTCGGAACACTCAAAATACTTCTTGCTATGGAATCCTACACTGCGTGGTCCGACACGCTCTTGCCCGGTTTTTGTTTACTGAAATGCTCTCATCCACCAACATCTATAAATATAAGTACATACCTATTTAAATTCGTGGAAGTAATCGATCTCGGTAAAAGTACATAAATGATCAAAGTCGCTCTGTCCATGATTTAATGGTACTTTATTGTAATTAATTAACAACAACAAAAATGGTTACACTACACTAAAAGGATAAAAATAAAAACAGGTTTAAAAAAAACCGACTTCCAAAAACTACACTAAAAACTATGAAATAAAAATGTTAAACTTCCATAAATAAAAATCTAAATGTATATTGAAGTCGGCGGGGCCTAGCATAAATATAAGCAACATTATAGATTAAGGAGGAATGAAAGAAAATTTTAATTTGTCGAGGCGCACAGCAAACTGCACGTTCGCTGCACACACTGCGCACGTTCTTCCTGTTCAAAGGCTGAGAGGTAGAAACCTGAAGAAGAGGCCCCGCCGACTTCAATATACATTTAGATTTTTATTTATGGAAGTTTAACATTTTTATTTCATAGTTTTTAGTGTAGTTTTTGGAAGTCGGTTTTTTTTAAACCTGTTTTTTCTATGTGGCGTACGTATACCAGTTGCAGGATGAAACATCTCCTTTAAACATGTCAAAGCCATGTTATGTATCTTATTGGTATTATGCAGAGGTTAGTAGAGAGGTCGCGGTATAAATCCCACCTGCGTCAGTTATTTTTGAAATCTCTTACATAATTTAATAACAATTACAGTGATTTTAAGCTATTATTAGAGTTAATGCTTGAACGGCAAACCTTAGTACGAGTTTTTATTAATCTGTCTAGGTACAATATTATCGTAGGATCGATATACAATAGGTCAATGAACTAAAATTATATTCTAAAACATTGCCAGAACATTTACCCGATGTTAAATACAAACTCATACAAACAAAGTAATGGATACATAATAAAATTAGGCTTTCATTTTACAGGACATTTGTCAATACACGCTGTATAACGGGAATTACCAAGTTTACTGCGGCTGTATAACCAATAATCGATTGAAATTCAACCTTATTCGTATCAGGATAGGGAGTAATGTAATGTTTAGTGACGGTAATAAAGGGTTGTATTCATTATAAGGGCTACTCAAAGGGGAACAAATGTGAAATCAATTGGTTGCCGAAGGGTGTTAGATCTGTTCCGGTCATTTTCCGCGAATTTCAACGGGTTGTGGTCGCCCCATAGTTACGAAACTTTGTGGATTTTATTATGTAGAATTGATAATGGTAAAAACTTGTAAGAAAAAGAAGAGAAATAACTTTTTCTAAATACCTAATAATTATGAGAAAAGATTGAACTTTCTGCAAATTGTTACATTTTAAGTAATATAAATAGCAGATATTATGTGCTGATATATTGGTGTGAAGTAAGCGGGTATAACCCATTTCAAAGCTTGTCCTATCCTTCTTTTGGTCGCACTACTAAGTATCTTTGTTTACTAAAACATGACGTCACAATACAGTAGAATTTACCTCTATACAGATCATTGTCTTTTTATTATCCATATTTATTAGTAAATAAAATTGAAGTGTCTTCTGATTTCAAAATAATGAAATGAAATTACAGCTTTTTACATTACATTACAGCATATAAAAGTACCTATGTATACGGTAGGTACTTATAATGAAAAATCATTTTATGAAATTTTTTGCTGTTTGTCTGTTTGTTCCAGCTAATCTCCGAAACGACTGGACCGATTTTGACGAGACTTCCACTGGCAGATAGCTGATTATAAAGAATAACTTTGTGTAGTTATCCGAATTCCACGCAGACGAAGTCGCGAGCTATGTAGTTACAACTAAAAACAGAAACACTACAAGCCAGAAATTAACATATCTTCATGAAAATAATAACATAAACAAAATGACAGGAGACTCATCGTTTATATGCCTTTTATGAGTGTTATTATAATAAGCAAAATAAGCGGAGTCATATGCGGAAGAGTGTGATGCGCTTGTATGCTGCCCACGCGCATCTTTACTGCTGCGATTGCGCGCAAGTGAGTACATGGCAGGTAGGTTCCAGTAGGACAAGTATTGTGTGATATGTTAACTAAAGTAGGTATGAGGGCTCTTTTAATTTAGACAATTGGTGTCGGACTGATGCACGTCGGTTGTTTTTTAGGGTTCCGTACCTCAAAAGAAAAATCGGAACCCTTATAGGATCACTTTGTTGTCCGTTTGTCATGACCATGAGTGGCGCCATCTACTCATAAATGGCGCCACGCAAGCACGCAAAAAGGGCGTACCTATGTCCCACATCTTGAAAAAAGATTACCTACGCCCTTTTTACCCGACTGTGGCGAAGCCCAAAAGGAGGGTATAGTGTTTCACCTGTATGTTAGTATGTATATATGTATGTATGTAT
Source organism: Thalpophila matura (assembly GCA_948465475.1). Taxonomy (NCBI): domain Eukaryota; kingdom Metazoa; phylum Arthropoda; class Insecta; order Lepidoptera; family Noctuidae; genus Thalpophila; species Thalpophila matura. The sequence goes on from OX419191.1 coordinate 1,542,878, forward strand.
GTATGTGGGTATGTATTTCCGTTTCTGTGTTCCCTCCTAGAGACAAAACGAGCGAACGGATTTTAACATATGATATATCATTAGATTCGTATCGACGTCGCGAGTAACATAGGCTATATGGATTATGAAAAAAAACCAATATGGCGGATTTTATTCGCCATTAAGTGAAGTAGAAAAAAATGAAAAAATCTGACATGGTCATGTGGGGTATCAAAATGAAGGGCTCAAAGAGACGATTACAAAAATATATTCATATTATACATAAAAAAAACATTTATCTAAAAAAAATGAGAATTATTTTTATTTTCTTGTTATATCATCATGTGGGGTATCAAAATGAAGGGCTTAAAAAGACAGTTACGAATAAATATAATAAAGTCATGTACATCAAATAAAAATTGATAATTAAAAATTTTATAAAAACCCGACCGCGGTTTGGAAAAGGAAAACAAGATATTGCAGTCGAGACCCAGTGATCCCGGGTAATAGTCATACATATGGTCCCGACTGCAATGTCTTGTTTTCCTTTTCCAAACCGCGGTCGGATTTTTATATTTTTTTTTTACCTATGATGACAAAACAGTGGTACAAAAAACACGCTGCTTCTTAAATACTGGATCTGCCAAAAGGCTCAATAATTCAATATACGTCGCTTAGACGTAGACTTTGCTAGAAGATGCACGTCTTAAACTACTGCTATTCTTCTTTATCATACGCATGGATCATTGACTCGTTCGACGGCAAAGTTAATTTATTAACCGGCCTCGCATCATAGTGGTTGTATAAATATAATGACTTATAAAAAAATTTTAACATTCATACAGTCATAATTATGACAGGTCATTATAAATAACTGCTGGTTTTTGCGATTAAATCGGTGGTTCTCTTTGGGTGTCAAAATAGCGATGTCTGAGGGTGATAAGGATGATACTAAAGTTTTCTGTTTAAAGTTTTAACACCTGCAAGCGGGTTTTGTCGACTGAAGAATAGACAAAATGACAGATTGTGGAAAGACTTCTATCGATTTATGCATGGCGATTTAAAAAAACCCCTGCAGTGGCCACAACCGTCGGTTGACATGAAACAAAAATTCGTTATAGTGGCCACTGCCAACCGCCGGTAATGCCAAGTTGAGCCCTGACACAGCGCACCGCGCGGTACAAAGTCGGGTATTACTTTGTCTATGCATGTGTGATCTCTTTCCTTTATACCTTAAAATGTTCGTGAAAGACCAGGCTAGCAATAGTTCCATACATCCACTAATGCTTCAGATCAAATTATATTCTTGTACTCGAACAAAAAATCGGACTTGACATTTCGAACAAGAATCAAGTTGTCACACGTCAACGGAATTTTCGCCAGTCGGTGCTAGTTTTGGTTAGGGCTCCATGTAATAATGTTTATTGTGATATCGTGAGCTTATTATATTCCACGGCGATTGATATGACTTTCATCAGTAAATTCGAAGGTTTCCGTGTATATTTAGAGCTCTAACTCTCTTCAGTGCTCATTTTAAAAATAAAATGAGCACTGAGGAAGGCAACGATTATCATTGACATTTAATTTAAAGAAAAAATTATACCTAAAATTATAAATGCGAAAGTTTGTGTGTGTGTGTGTTTGTTCCTCATTCTGAGTCCTTCACGCTAAAACAGCCGGACGGTTTTGCATGAAAGAAATAGCCTGGTATCTGGAGAAGCATTTAAGCTACTTTTTATCTATTTTACGCAGACGGCGAGTAAATTAAAAATGTGTAATAAAAACAGCGAAAGAAAAAGGATTTTTTAGATATTTTAGTCTTGAATCTTGACCTGACCTTACCACTTTTACTATTTTTAGTTCTCTTTTATGTCTTTGTTGGTTTTTGCATAATATTTTCTTTTACCTATTTAAAAAAACTCGTAGTAACTGCTCGGTACGGTATACCTACTGAAATAATCAAAACGAAGAATAATATGCTTTAGTGCCATTATAATATGGACAGGCTCAAATTAACGTCAAATGAAAGTACTTATAGTCACATTAATTCTACATACAAAATTCCCAATCATAAGGGATCCTCGCAAAGTCTCAATTTAAACATAAAACGCGCATAAACTTTTTATGCCACAGCATAACATAATGGGAATCTGTTACTCTGTTGGTATACTCAGCAACGATTCAAAATGTCACATAATTTAAACCGAAACACTTTAGTACAAGATTGTATGTATGTATGTGTTGCATTTAATATCAAAACAAGCGCATGCGTGCGTCAGCGCAACCTTGGGATGTTCGCATTAAATACGGAAACTCGCGCGCATGTTTATTTGACTCGTAAAATTAAACTTACGAAGATGTAGGGAAGATGGATATGACAGTCTTTGGTAGCAACAAAATGTCTCGATTTTTTTTTTGTTGGTCTATTCTATACTTCATTGATTATAATGCGGCGAAATAACGATATTTATTGTGTTATAATGTTGAAATGATTGCATTTTTGTGTTTTAAAAGCTATAAATGAATTACATAGCTTTGTATTTATATATCGTGAAATAACTATGCTTAATAGACACCAATATCCAAATAACGAAACAGCAATAAACATTTTTATCTAATGTGTGTTTTTATATAAAAGTATCGCTTGCTTTTATATAACTTTCATAACACTCTTTAGTTTTAATTTATTTTATTATTACTTTGTTACTTTAGTTTTAATTTATTTTTTATAATTACTTTGTTTGCTGAGTTACTTTTCAGTAATATTTTTTTTTCTGGTATGTCACTTCTAGTAAATCTTTGCGCATGTACAAAATGCCACGTTCTCGTGAGCTATTTGGTTTTATTGCATTAATATAATGTTATTATTGCGCTTCATATCCCACTATAATTGTATTTGATATTGCTTTATTTTGAGCACTTTATATGCCTATCTCGCAACTAATGATGCGCACTGATTTTGCTTGGAGAGAGTTCAGGTTGAGTTGAGAAAATACCAGGTTTGTTGAACTTTAAAAGCCAAATAAACAGCAAAGTGTTATTAAGTTTTATCATTAGGACATTCTCAACAGCAGCCTGAGGTCTGGTAGTTTGTGCCCAGTTAACGGCAATAGGTTTACCTCCTATTACATTTGACTGTAATATAACTGATAAAATATGGCTGTATTACAATACAACTCTGCCTAATCACTCAGAGGATATAGGCGTAATGTTATGTGATGTTTTTGTAGTCAGCCTGTAACTACTTCTTGTAAGCAAAGACCTATCTCATACAGTACCTATTTGATATTAATTTCAACCTGATATCTTTACGCGTTCCTGAGAAAAAGCTTTTGACAAATAGACAAATGGACAAATAATTGATCCTATAAAGTTATTTTCCTTTTGAGATATAGAACCCTAAAAAACAGACATGATTCCAACTTTTCCGAAGCTGGTCATGAAAAACAAATCTCTAGAACAACATCCAAAACTATCCAAGTACACAAAATAAAACAAATAACCATACATCTGGTGGAACAATAACTATTATCTCAACAGCTAATATCTTCAAGAATACCCGAAACTCGGCAGATCAAAGTACACATCTCCCTCGGAACCTGTCTCGAAACTTGATTGGTAAAGTTATCTCGAGTAGTGACACTAGTTGATACTTTTACATGAACACATCTAAGTCTATAACAAAACTCAGCAACCAAGTTTCAGGAACTTGTGAATTCATTTGTCTGTCTGGCAGTTTCGGTTTGTGGATGGATTTTACTGGTATGGAGAATGGCGAGCTGAATTGTTGGTGAGCATGTTGGGTGCAATGTACAATATATTTTTCTTGCATTTAGCTCCCAATAAGCTCAATATTACATTTTGTGGTTTGGTGTGGTGATTTTGTGGAAATAAATGCTGAAAAGTAAAAAAACACAGTGACAAGTTATGAACAATTGACTATTGTTATCATAAGCGAAGAAATGTTGTTACACGGAATGTCCAAAAAAACATCGCTGAAATTTTTATGTTTAGGTACCGGTCTACGTAATGTATAAAATTTCGTTGCCACAGACTGCTTTAAAAATGCAAGGACAATTTATAGCTGGACAAACTAAATTAGAAAGTTTACGAATCAAGGAGGATCGATACAATTATTGGCAGAACTCAGACTCCTACGTCTCACAGACGTATGAATAACCCAGCAGTGTGTCTTCTAGGAGTTCACCCCAGCTGCCTAGATGACCTAGTACATTACCTATAACAAGCTTACCGCCCAGACTTCAAACATACCAGTTTCCACCCGTACGTCTGTCAGGCGTATAAGTGCTCCAGTGAGACCGACACTTGCCAATCACTCTGCTGCTTAAATAACATAGCATTTATAAACATGTTGGCTGACAAGCTCGCCGCCCTACCTATCTGTACGTCTGACAGACGTGTGAGTGACCCGGCGGGGCCTACACTAGCCGTTCACCCCGGCTGTCCAGACGACCTGTTACACACTTCACTTGCTACAGCATCATTATGGACACCATACTGTATTTACGTGATTTGCATCATAATATCATTTTTATCGTTCGTTTATAGTTTGATAGAGTACATGAAGGTAGTTGGGTAGAAGAATTTGCTTGTGGATTTATTGATGATGCAAAAAAGAAATGAGTTTGAATTCTTAAAAAAAAACATACAGTCGAATTGAGAACCTCCTTCTTTTTTGAAGTCGGTTAAAAATACACTTTGTTTTTTACCTCTTGGACCCTAGATCTGATAAAGACTTGTTCTTTCCTGAGAAAAAAATTGATCACCGTATGAAAGGTCTCATCCTGGAGACAAGACGTGTCTCCAAGATTCTTTGCCATTTTTAGGGTTCCGTACCAAAATGGTAAAAAAGGAACCCTTATGGTGCGACTTCGTCTGTCTGTCTATCTGTCACACCTGTTTATTTCAGCAACTACTAATACTATCGACTTCCTGTTTTTTTCACTTTATACGTCCAAAAATGATACGGAACCCTCGGTGCGCGAGTACGACTCGCACTTGGCCGGTTTTTTTTTCTTTCAACACATAAATTACAAGATCTTGGCCTTGTGTAAACTATAAAAACAGGTTTAAAAAAAACCGACTTCCAAAAACTACACTAAAAACTATGAAATAAAAATGTTAAACTTCCATAAATAAAAATCTAAATGTATATTGAAGTCGGCGGGGCCTCTTCTTCAGGTTTCTACCTCTCAGCCTTTGAACAGGAAGAACGTGCGCAGTGTGTGCAGCGAACGTGCAGCTTGCTTTGCGCCTCGACAAATTAAAATTTTCTTTCATTCCTCCTTAATCTATAATGTTGCTTATATTTATGCTAGGCCCCGCCGACTTCAATATACATTTAGATTTTTATTTATGGAAGTTTAACATTTTTATTTCATAGTTTTTAGTGTAGTTTTTGGAAGTCGGTTTTTTTTAAACCTGTTTTTATTTTTATCTTTTTAGTGTAGTGTAACCATTTTTGTTGTTGTTAATTTATTACAATAAAGTACCATTAAATCATGGACAGAGCGACTTTGATCATTTATGTACTTTTACCGAGATCGATTACTTCCACGAATTTAAATAGGTATGTACTTATATTTATAGATGTTGGTGGATGAGAGCATTTCAGTAAACAAAAACCGGGCAAGAGCGTGTCGGACCACGCAGTGTAGGATTCCATAGCAAGAAGTATTTTGAGTGTTCCGACCGCAAATACAAGTTTGTATTTCATAATATTATTATGAAATATTATTATTTTTACGGTTGTCAATTTCAAAATGGAAAATAGTGAATATTTCAAAAATTTTGTGACGTATCTTGTTCAAACTAATTTCAATCGAAAGTATTTATTAAATGCTATAAGCTTGATTTTTTCCAGATTTTTTGATAGCGCGGTTGGAAAATTACAGGGGGGACACACATTGTTAACGACTTTGGGAGCTCCTAGTTCACTCAATATGCACTTAAATAAAAAAGGTATTTAGAAACCTTCATGTTATTTTCAAAGATCTATCCAACGATATCCCACATGGTGGGTGCGCGAAAATATTATTTTTCATCCCTCAGTTTCATGTATGGGAGCCCCCCCTAATAATTTTATTTTTCGTAATTTCACTATAGGCCTTAATGGCGGCTTGTAAAAGACATCTACCTACGAAGTTTCATATAAATTGGTTATGAACTGTAGATAGTAGTAATAGCAATAGGCTCGCTCCCTAGCTTTCTATCAAATGCGACTTAAGCATAAAAAAATTGTGTGTACTATACACCTCTGTCTAACCTTGCGGGAAATATCGGCGTGATGTTATGTATGCATAATATCGAGATCGATTGCGTTCAGGAATTCATGTACCTACACAATATCACTTTTTCATCATCGTCATGATGTCATCGAGATACACCAAAAATACCGTTTATTACACCTCGTTAAAAATCTACCCAACCAAAGTTAATAAAATTTATATGGGACCACCTCGCGAGCTTCTTCTACCATATGAAAAAAGAATCACGTAAATCGGCTCATAAACCACGGAGTAATCGGTGTACATACATGAAAAAAAAAAAAAAAAAAAAAAACAACCGAATGCAGAACCTCCTCCTTTTTGGAAGTCGGTTAAAAAATAAGACACTTCATTTGTTATAATCAGTTCACGTATTTATCCTCTGGGTTCCAACATACATACAAACCAAACCAACTAAAAACTTTTCCCTCTAACCCCCTTACCTATAAACGCCTCCTGATTTATTCACCGATATATACAACTACACCGATATATATAACTACTATTATATTTTTATGGTTTTTGTTACACGGGACTTAAGAGTCCCGGACCTTTCGAAGGCTTGCATGGGGCCGAAGCCAACACGTAGAGGCCTTTTACAATTTGAATATAAAATGTAATGGTAAAATAGCTGGTGATCACCCCTGCATGCACCACAGAAATACACCCAAGGACAATCACCAGCTTATGCAGGACTATTGCAATACACGTGGAAAAAAGAAACTACTTGGGCTATTGTGATGGGATGATAATGGACTAAGATAAGGGAACTATGTGAACCTATGGCGCCTGCCGGAACAATGTATGTGCACATGTAAAAATAGCAGACGGAGACTTGCCAACTCTCTCACTGGGCCCCCTGAAAAAAGTCGCTCGAGTCGCAACAAAGGGGGCAACAGAAACGTGAGTGGCTGAAGGGTGGAGAGGCTTCGCTGGACTTTAAACTCAGATCACTTGCTCCCTGAGGGTCCGGCATCACTGGCCCACTCACCACTTACGCTCAGCATCCACCCTCCGAGCAGAGGGGTTCTGCTCTAGCGACTCCACTCTAGACAGCCAATGAAGGCAAGCTAGAGGTGGGAGACCTGTTCCTCGTCAGTGTTCACTCCGACCGGCCAATAAAGGCAAGCCGAAGGTGAGGAACGGTGGCTTCTCCCTGGAGCACTCGGGTACCGCGGGGTCGCTACTCCCCGTCACCTCGCCTCAAGGTGCCCTGCGGTTCTATGCTATTATATTTATTATTATTATGCCCAAGTGGCTGATCATGGAATGAACATTATTTATTAGTAGGTACTTATGAACACCTGTATGTAACCCATGTATTACAAATAAACCATTTAATTTGATTTGACTATCCTTGTCATTCGTATAACAATGAATAGAAATGACAATTGACTTTTTATGTATAAAAAAAAATAACAACATTACCCTCCTTTTTAGTTTCTTCGCAGTTGAGCAATAAGCATGCTAGCTCATCTAGCGTTCTGCATATTGCTTAATGTAATGGTTTTCAATGTCACCTTGTTCGGCAAGCAGGGTTATCGACCGAGCGCATCATTTTTCATACAAATGTCTTGTCGAGACTATGCACACTATGATTTTAATGAAGTCCAGACTAACAAATTACTTAAAGTTCAAGTGTCACGTTAAAATTGACAGCCGTTTTAGCTGTTCTTAGTTTGTTTATGTATCTTTATTAGAGAGGAAAAATTGTTTGTTTCTATGTTTGTAAAACGTAATCTCTGGAAGTGCTGATTTAATATTTTTTTTATTGATAGAAAGCTACATTATTGTTGAATATATGATAGGCTTTATTATTTTATGTTAAAAGATAATTGTTTTGGTATAAAATCACCTGACCACAATAGCCAGATTCTTGAGGAATAGCATAGGTTATTTAACATCACGCTACGACCCTCAGATCATAGAAACAAGGAGATATGCCATCATAGCAAATTAGTACGGAAACAACTGATGACACTTTTAGTACATTTTTCGACACAATTATGTGCATAATTAAGCGCTCCTTGTGAATAAAAAGATCTCCCACGCATTGAACATTCCGCACACCCTCAATCTAACACTGTTAATCGTCACTCAACACTAGCACTAAACTAAAACACTGTATTTATACCATCGATCGTGTTCGGTTCGTCGCCAGCGCGTACGTTTTTAATATGAGCAATTTGCTCAAGATCAGGCATCAAGCTCGATAGCGCCTTGGCACATCTCCTTGTTTCTATGATCTGAGCTACGACCCTTAGGGGCCGAAAACGGGGATGAAACCGCGGGGAACAGCTAGTTTAAAATAAGTGTTACAAATACATTCTATTCAAACTTAAATTGTGGCTGTGTTTGACGTTTTGGTCAATGTGATCATATCACATTGACCGTATATTTAAAACGTACATGCTGTCGACGAACCGAACACGATCGATAAATACAGTGTTTAGACTGTGGTTTTAGTTTAGTGCTAGTGTTGAGTGACGATTAACAGTGTTAGATTGAGGGTGTGCGGAATTTTTAATGTGTAGGATCTTTTATTTACAAGGAGCGCTTGTCGAAAAATGTTCTAAAAGTGGCGACAGTTTGTTCCCGTGCTAATTTACTATGATAGCATATCTCTTTGTTTCTATGATCTGAGGTGCGAAACTAGTTTTATTAAATTCGTCGGATAATAATACAAGTTCTTTAACCCTATCTATATTTCATTTAATTCGACGGCTAACAAAACTTACTATAATGAAAGCATACCAATGTTATTTTCCATTCATATTACGACGTATTTCAAAAATACTTCCTACAATAGGGACAAAGAAACACTTGAACACTTATTCAAATAAGGTCTCAAGGTCCTACATAATTGACTTATACATTTCTAGTACTAAAAACCCTTTGTTGCTTCCGTGTTGCCCTCATAAGTACTTTGCAACAAAGACCTATGAAAGTGCACTGACTCATCGTCTGGTTAATTACGGCGCAGCAATTACGGAGTTATTGTTCAGACAGACAGACAGACAAATTAGGGTTCGGTGGGGAGTTTGTTAATTGATTTTTGGATGTGTTAAAAGTTGTGAGTTATCGATGTTTATTTGTTTGTGCGCAGTAATCCCAACATATCTGATTTTACCATTTTACTGGGCGCAGGTCACGTAAATAATTTGTTCCTTCTATTAGTCACTTCATAAAATAATTCCTATTGCTTTAACAATAGTCTAAATTTTTGTAACCATAATAAAAACTGGACTCAAATGAACTTTTTGAAGGACTTTTTTTTAGTTAAATGTTGCCCTATACTAGGATTTCTGCTGTATCGCAGTTGCGTTTAGTTACACATATTTCACATTCACAAAACCCGAAACAAATATTTGTTCCGCGTGGGAATCGAACCCGCAACACGTTGCGCAGCAGCCAATCGTGAAGCCACTGCGACAACCGTCAAGTTCTTACTTCCTCAAAGTTGAATTTTAAGTCCAAATAAAACTTCGATAGGTGTGATAAGCAGTGGTCGTCAAGCTTAAAGGAACAGCGACGAAAACTGGCGACTTTTATGACAACATTTTATCCGGGACGAAAATTGTCCCAGGTTTCGGGACATTACATAGCTGCACTAAAAATGTATGTTATTTAATTCGATTTAGGTTTTTGTTTTCCAAAATTGATAAAAAATTCAGTAGACACGTTTTTTTTTCGTTTTTGACCCGACTACGGCGAAGCCCAAAAGGAATATTTAAAGTTATTATTAATGCTGGTATTTAATAAATGTAATATTAGCTTTCCTACATCCTAAGAAAATAAAAAGTGATCAATCTTATCTTAGATTGTTGAAGAAGTCTTATAATTTTGAAAACGATCAACAACGTGTCTTTTGCAAATTTTCTCAATTCTGGGAAACCAAAACCTGCTTTATTTATTGTTTAGTTAATTTCTTGACGTTATTTGTTAAATTCGCTCCAATAATATTTTGTCTGCGGCCTCATATTCGAAAAAATAATAATCTACGGAACCGTCGCGCCAAAACTAATTAAGTATGCAAAGTGTGACCCAGTTTTATCATTTCAATACTGCGTAAAATTTTCAGTCGCTCAACGTTAGTTAGTCATAAAAGTGATTCACTGCCTTTAAAATTTAAATTACAACAAAATCATAATTGCTGCTAGTTTATTTTAGATTTGGAAGCGTAGTTTGTGTGTGTCACTGTTATTTTATGCTTTCGTAAAGATGTGTTAATTTCCGTGTGGCGCTTATGTGGACTAGGTGGCCACTTTTTACTCGCAACTGTATTTAAATTGAACCATTGACACGAAAGAAGAAGAAGGTGTCTTATTTATCTATAATTATTAAGAATATATTTTAATTAAATATCTATGGCCTGTGGTCCAGCTAAAAAGGCATAAGCGACATTTTTTTAAACGCCGCTTCTAAATAATTATGTCCATTCCGCAAAAATGTGGCTTATCCCTTTTTAGCTGTTAGGCATCGATATAAACTTTACGCCCGATTTAAACCCACCCGATAAACACCTAAAATTTGGATGTTTATCGGGTGTTTACCAAAAATACCGGGTTTAAATCGGGTGGATTGCCCATCTATCATTGCAAAATCTCAAAAAGTAGCTAGCAAGTAGCTAACTAAGTCGTAACTGTCTGTCTGTCTGTCACACCTGCTTATTTCATCAACTACTAATGCTATCGACTTGAAATTTGGAACAGTTATAAAGAATGCTTGCCCAACTTTATTGCAAATGAAAAGTCAAAAAATATTTTTATTTACATTGCAAAAGGGGCCGGAGTGGGGGTCCGAAATTTAAAGGGGGTTACTAGGTCAAGTGGTAGGGCTTGATCTGCACATTTCAATATATATTTTTATTTTATTTTATGTTTCACAGTTTTCGACATATGATGAAAAATGTCTGAAAAAATACCATTTCCCCCCCTTATCTCCGAAGTTTGCGGAGCGAAAAATCTGAAATGATTAGAGCTGATAGGAATTGACCCAAATATGGCACCAAAAATAAAACGATGTCCCTAACTAGTACAGTTTTTCCAAAATCATAAAAATTCTTTCACAAACAAACATTTTTTCACTTTATACGTCCAAAACTGATACGGAACCCTCGGTGCGCGTTTACGACTCGCACTTGGCCGGTTTTTTTTAAAGGGTCGTTATGCTGTCACTAACATTACATCCCGTGTTATGTCTTCATTACAAAGCTGAACTAAATAGTTAATACAGATTAGCAGGTAGTTGTGACAAATATGTCTCGATTTATTGCAGTATAGCTAGAGTTTAAACGCGGCTGTTTACTTCAAGCCTCTTGTCGCTGCTAGGGTTGCCAGAAAGATCTAGAGACCAGATAATCTGTGACAAATTGTTAATCTTTAATTTTAACCACCGAGTGACATTAAAAGGTGGACTTCGGTGTAGTTTTGAATGACAAACAGAATAATAAGTAAATAAAAATCATTGAGAGTGCGACATACGCTAGTTATTAGCTGTAACTGCACAAGTTGTCTTTTTTGCCAAGAAATGTGAAAATATCTTTATTTTAGGATAAGAGAAGACTTTATTAATATTATAATGGTATCTCCTTTTCCAAATATTAATTAATATCTTATTAAGTGATCAATTCTTGTGTATACTATATTATAGGTTTCTCAGAAACAGCTAACGATTTGGGTAAAATTTTGTATTTATATAATGTTTTTCTTTCCAAGTTTATAATATCTATACTTCTATACTAATATTATAAAGAGGAAAGATTTTTTTGTTTGTTTGTTTGTACCGAATAGGCTCCGAAACTACTGGACCGATTTTAAAAATTCTTTCACTAATAGAAAGCTACATTATCACTGAGTAACATAGGCTACTTTTTATCCCGAAAAAATGAACAGTTCCTGTGGGACACGCGGACGAAGTCGCGGGCGAAGTGTAGTATATAGGTGTCATCCCATGAAAAAATCCCAGGCAAAGCTCGGTTACTCAGGTACTTAGCAGTGAAAAATCATTTTCTTTTTTTTATATAAAATAATGTAACTGTATATTAGGTCACTTCACCGATTTTTCAAGCATTTAATTTCATCCTATTAAAAGTTTATTTATACGAACACCAAATAAAATTAAATACATTTTTTCTTACAAACATCTTTGCCAACCCTACCGCTCGTCGTCTCCGGTCTTTACTTTTAATCTCTCTTTATTTTCTGTCCGTACAAGAAAGTGTTGCGTATTTGTCTTTTGTCTAACGACTCCACCGGACTGGAAACAGAAGATTGTGTCTTAATACAGACAGTTATACTGTTTTAATCTATATCAGTGACGTGGAGACTTCTTTAGTGCTACAATATTTGCTAGACATTTTTTCTTTTTCTTTTTGTATGTACCTACGTAAATGATGATTATGAGATTTTGCCAGAAGTGTGGGCATCAATGTCAAATTCTTGGGGATTGGATCAAGCTTGGAGATTTGCAATTAGGTGCCCTTTGACTGTTTATTTTTGACAAAATCCATTAGGATTGTGACTACTTTGTAGGTCTAATGATTGTGAGCGCTATTGCTGAGCGTGCGGTCCTAAGTTCCATTCCCGGCTCGGAAAAAAGGATTTTTCATTAAAAAAATCTTTGTAGCATTCTGAAATAGGTACGGAATTGTGCCCAGGCAATACGCAATAAGCTCGCCCCCTATAACATATTATAGGACTAACGACGTAACTAGCGAATAGAGTATTGGATAGTAACTAATTATAATATAGAAGATTTTTAACTTATTTTATAGAATGTATAAAAAGAACACGATGTGATAAAAATAAATAAAATGAATGGTTTTTTTTTCCATTAATTATATTTTTCGTATCAAAACTGACTAAAATTTTACCCCGTACCATGGGGTCTCAACTCGAACATTTTATAATTAGTCTTAAAAAAAAATCATAGATGGCAGCATAAGTAACAATTATGAAATTATCTATCGCTAAAAAGCAATAAACAGCCGATTTTAGCTGAAGTAAGATTAGTAAAAAATCAGAACTTCCTTAATTAATGTTATTTTATCTATATAAACTCATAAATCACGTATTTTCAACAAAAAGTTAAATGAAGCATTTTACTTCAATTCGAACCCGTTCTAGTGATAAAGTAGCCATCGATCTTCCATTTTGTTTTGACGTTTTTACAATAGATGGCGTTTTACTCAATTTTTCCTGATGGAACCAAAATCACTGACTAAATTACGTTTAGTTGTTTCATTTTATGAAAAATCAACAATTGTTTTTTCTTTTTAATTCAGTTCGCTATATAGAAATTTATGAATTAAAATGAATTCTATACCATGTTCTGGTAATTTTTATACTCTTTTTTATTATTTTAAATAAAAAAACTCGGAAATAAAAAACTTTCTTTATAAGAGGATTGCACGAAACGTTTTAAGTGGCTGTCAATTCTGTTTTTCCTGTCTCTGAGTCCGACATATTTGTTTTTGTTGTTGTTGACTGTTTGCTTTGTTTTCTTCTCCGCGCCGAATACGTTTTTAATTTGTTTCTTCTAACCGACCTGGCTTCGAACTACGGATTTTTGGCAAAGACACCTTCCTATGACTACACCTGGAACCTGGAAATCTGGACAACGACGAATCTTGCACATACGACGACTTAAGCTAGTGAAAACTTCGGATTCTGATTTATCAAAGTACACGAAATATGGCTCCCGTTATGTGCTCATATTTTCAGTGTACTAACACATCAAAGGATTTCTCAATGTTTCGGTTTCCAACTGATCATGCAAGTCGTTTGGCAATTTGGTTGAGCAATTGTGGTAAGTGTTACAGACCTACTTATAGTACTCACACTAAGTACTCATTTTTAGATACTGGAGTCAAGTAGCAAATGCCTAAGGCGCTGTGCAGACGTAGCAATTTTGATCTCCTAGTTTCGAACTATCTACAACTAGCTGTAAGGTGATTTTCATGTAAATAATTTCAAGACATCTTTAAAATTATCAATGTTATCATGTTGGTGATAGACCGAACTCAATTGATTATTCATTTAAGTACAGTGTTTTATTTTAGTGTGACTGACGAGAGATGAATAACGTGTTAGGTTGAGGATGTGCAGTATTTTTAATGATAGTGTAGTAGTTGTGATCCACACTGCTTTGAAAGTGGCGAGAGTGCTAACATGTTATGGTAACATAATAATTATTATGTCCTTGTTTCTGTGATCTGAGATAAAATGAATGCACGAAGTAATTCTGGCAAATGATAATTTTTTGAAAAAAAAAAATACAAATTCAGTATACCTAGTACCTAATAGATTTACATACATACAAATAAACAATTACATATTTCCATGACATAATCTGCTAAAACTATAACCCCCTTTTTGGATTTACTTTGACAAGGTTCCATCCCATTGTAATATAATAATTTAGACATCGGATTATATAATGCATATCATGTTTGCATATGCATATGCATATATACTAGCCCAAGTGTATTATAATAATATATATGTTAGTTTGTAAGGTATATATCTATGGGCCTAAGTAGCCCGATAATAAAGAATTTATTATTATTATAAATTGCAATTTTTTAGGGTAATTGCATATTTTAGTACTCTTTCATTGATAGTGTTTGTTTCAATAGTTGAATGTGTTAGGCATGTCTAAAAAATGATTTAATGGAATTGAACCCTTCCGAGTTCACTATTGGAAAAGGTTTGTTTGTTGAGATTACATTTTCCAAAAATGCATCTTTTCATTCAACATTCTTAAAAATGGTTCTGTGCGAGCGAGAAAGGAGACAAAATTCCGAGAGCGCCGTAACATAAAATATCATTGTGAAATCCGCCAATAAGTTACAGCTGCAGCGGCTATTTCCAAACGTTATGGATTAAAATCGCACAAACTATCTGCAGATTCGTAATTTTTAAGTTTTGATGTTAGTTTTTCGATTTTTTAATAATATAGACAGTACAGGTAGAAATACTATAAGGTACTGACAAAACCAAGGTACTGACAAGACAAGCAGTAGCAGCCTTATTGTTTCCTCAGTTCACAATGTCAACTGTCAGTGCGTGTTTGGTATTTTTTTATTGAGATATTATTTTCATTATGTTAGTAAAAGTCATTGCTTCTTTGCTTTGATTTTAACAGGCACAATACTTTAAGCTATGGCAAATCTTATAGACTTTAGTGAATGAATAGATAGCTAGCGTTTTACGTATGTTATCGTTGATCCGTTACGCAAAAATATCTGTTTTGTGTTATGTTTGTGTGACTTTATGTAACGTGACATAAAACTTACATAACATGACGTGAAAAAAACAAGGCATAGTCCATAAATTATATACCGGCGGCGAAGCAAAGACAGAACAAACCGTCTTCTTAAAAAAATCTAGACTTGACTGTTTTCATTTTTTGTATGAAAGCTGGTATAGTAGTAACCCTACTGCCATTTTGATTTTTCTTTAAGTTCTAACTGGTTGGTATATTTAGGTGTCCTCTACCCGTTTCGATAAGTTACATCGTGCGCCAAAACATGGAAAAAAAAACATAATAACGGCCGGCAGAATTCATAAATCATCATTCTTTGTTTGTTTGGTACTATTTCACTGATTTCTATTTGTGAGTGAGATATAAGCTATAAAATTTGATGTCACATTTATGTTATTGTGGCACCTACGACACATTTGTGTCACTTGTGGCAAAAAGTCCGTTAAAAGCGTAATTTTTTATAATAAAAAGTATTTTGATTGTGCATATTTTTTTCATTTTGATAGTGCATATAATCCGATGTCTAATAATATTGTTTATTCAGAAAAAGTCACATTTTACAATAAATATCTAAGAAATTAAAAGGGAACTATATTTTCTGTAACCTAAGTTTAGATTGGTCACCAATCTGCGATACCCTAATTTAATATAATCTATTCCCAATATTAGTCCAATCCCATATATATTAGTCATCATATTAATCAAAACGGTCTCTAAGTATGAATCATCAAATTAATGTAAATAATACATGTAACTTAAATTATAGTTTGATCTAAATATAATTTCTGTCCTCTAAAAATTCGTTCTATTACCAAAATGATAGTTCTGTCACATAATAAATAGATTTGCCACCTAATAAGTGGATCAGTTCCATAATTTCATGAAAAAATGCCTAATAGGGATTGGTGGGCTGAGAAAATCGGTTAGCATAAAAATAACATTAGGATCCAAGAGCGAGCGAAGCGAGCTCGGGAACTTGGGGCACCCCGACACGGACAGGTTAGGTTCGAAGGGGTTGACGGGGGCTTCAGTGAGCGGGCAAAGCGAGCGAACGAAGCCCCCGTCAACCCCTTCGTGTTAGGTTACTTTTAACCTTGGAGACAGAAATAGAAGCCCCGCATATGCGGGGCTCCGTCGACTCTCTCCTTTGTAAGTCATTGATACGGTATTATACACTGTAAATACAATGTAAATCTACAGCAATAAGGAACGTGGTCGACGGAGCCCCGCATAGCGGGGATTTAAATTTCAGGTGAATTATTAGATAATTTATACTAATATTTTCCAGTGATTATAAATTAATTATTAGGTAAACATTTTTGTATTGTATGGTAATTCAATTTTGGTGATACTGCTATTATTTTGATACCCAATACAATTATTGGATGATTGATATTCTCTCCCAGTAATTCTTAATTAATGTTTAGGTAGGTAAGCGTTTTGATATTATTTGGTGGTTCAATTTTGGTGACAGATCTACTATTTTAGGAACAAACATTATTTATTAGGTCATTGAAAATGCATTTATTAGGTAACTGATTAAATCATACCCAAATTAAAATAAGGCACAGTTTTGTATTTGCCCGAACTAGGTTGAACATGTACTTCAGGCTAGAAAGTGCTGTCTAGTAGAAGTGTTATAAATTAACAAAAAATATATAAATTAAAACTTAAATAGAAGAAAAGTAATAGCATGGTTATTGATTTTATTTGCATACTACGAATGGGTCTGTTCGTAGGAAATGCTTTGTAATTCTGATCTGATGAAAAAAAAAATAGCTCAACAATATGTACATTTAAAACATGTCCACTAAGCAATAACATATTGTTTGTGAATTTAGGAAACATGACCATAACTCACTTAAGTCATCGGGAACTGCGAAACAGATACCTGTGTATTACTCATTTTGATGATAAGTTCATTCAGAATAAAACTGGCAAAAGGAAGAGATTAACAAAAGTGGCAGTGCCTCAAAACTACAAGGATGAGCAATTCTCGGACATGACAATACATTCACCACGTCCATCTACATCACGTTCACCACGTCCATCTACATCACATTCACCACGTCCATCTACATCACAAGGTATTTTTTGAGATAATCATAATATTACACCATAATAAATCGGAATTTGATATGTACTTATACTTAGCATACCTTTATATCCGTTTTTTTTTTAGCTCAAGAACCTTCACCCATCCTAAAAGTTTTGACTCCTACTAAAACATATAAAAGACTGACTACAAACACTGAAGAATATGAAGAACCCACTGAATCGAGTCCACCTATATGTTTTGGTACACCAACAAAAAGGAAACTAAGTGCAACAGTTGACACTCCAAAGTGCAAAAGATTAAAAATGAGCCTTCAAATGACCTCCAAATTGTTGAAAAAAGAAAAAACCAAATATAACAGACTAAAAAGAAAAACAATATGCAGTAATAATAGCATAATCAATTTAGAAAAACACCAATTCAAGAGTGATGCCTCGAAGATTTTTACAATGATGCAATTAAAAAAAACTAAAAGACAGTGGAGTAATGCAGAAAAAAATTTTTGCATGTCACTATATTATAAGTCCCCTGCTGCCTACAAACATTTATTAAATACAGGTATAGTGTTAGCTTCACCAACCACAATTCAATACTGGCTCCAATCATCAAATTGTTTACCAGGCCTTAATGAGGACGTATTTCAAAATATAGAAAAAAAATTTTTTGATCAACCAATAAAATACAGGGCATGTGGTGTTTGCTTGGATGAAATGAGCATTATGGCTGATTTAGAATATACAAAAAAATATGATTTGATTGAAGGATTTGAAGATTTTGGTGACGGTGAGCGTTCCCCTAAGGAAGCAAAATATTCTTTGGTATTTGTTGCCAGAGGCATTTACGCCAACTGGAAAATGCCTCTGGCATATTTTTTATCACATAAAAATGTTGGTGCTGATAAATTAGTTGTAATTATAAAAAAAATCATAAATAAATTGTTTGATTGTGGTTTGCTGCCAAAGGTGATTATATGTGATCAAGCAACAACAAATACCAAAGCAATAAAATCCTTAGGGGCAACCAAAGATTATCCTTTCTTTTTTATTGATGATCGTAAAATTTATGCAATTTTTGATGTACCGCATTTAATTAAAAATATTAGAAATAATTTGCTTGATCACAATTACTGTTTAAATGGCAATGAAATTTCATTTAATGATATAATCAACGTATATAATATTGACAAAAATAATAAAAGCAAATCATTACGTAAATTGACCCCAGTGCACTTAAAACCAAATAATTTTCAAAAAATGAAAGTTAAATTTGCGACTCAAATTTTCAGTCATTCAGTAGCAGCAGCAATTGAGACTGCAATAGCAAGTGGAGAGCTGAAAAGTGATACGGCAAAACATACGGCTGATTTTGTAAAAAATATGAATGATTTGTTTGATTCATTGAATTCGAAAAATAAATTTGATAGAAATCCATTTAAATGTGCAATTACAAAAAATAGAAATTCGCATGTTAATAAAACATTGATTAAGGGACTAGAAATTTTCAGTGATTTGAAAAAGATAATCAATAAAAATAGTGATTCAAAGTTCACCCGTCCTCCCTGTTTCGAGGGAATACTCCAGACAATTAATGCTGTACTTCAGCTCTCCACTGAAGAATTTTCAGAAGGCACTGAGGTCAAATTTTTAATGACCTATCGATTAAATCAAGATATGATTGAAAATTTATTTGGAATCTATAGATTAAGAGGTGGTTGCAATCGAAACCCAACATCTAGAAGCCTAAGGGCTATGTTCCGGTCCCATCTATTAAATAATCTGATTAAATTAGATAATACTAATTGCGAATATGATCAAGACACATTTATGTCTACGCCAGCCAAAAATCAACAGCAAAATACACAACCATCAACACAACTAGAGGATCCACTAGCAATTGCTGGTCCATCGAACGCCGAGCCCTCAAGTATTTTAATTGATTTTCAACTTGAGGGCGCGGATAAAGAAAATGCACAGGCTCCCAATGTAATTTCGGGTGCACCACCCGAAATTACATTGGAAACTTGTTCCATTGTGTATTTTGCTGGCTGGTTAGGCAAAATTTGTATGGATCATTTTGATTGTATTGCATGCAAAAGTGTTTTGATTAATAATGAAGTTGATTTAACTGATAAGAAACAATTATTGCTGATTAACAAAACTTATTCTAATTTGATCACACCAAGTCTTAAATCGCCAAGTGATTTTTTATATGATTTAGTTAAACATTTACTTGATTTATTTAATGATAGCATTAGCGTAATTCATAAAATCAATTTGGTGTCTGATTTAATGAAAAATGTAAAAATAAAGCTTCCTAATGATTTTCATGATTTTAATCACATTGATTTTTTAATTAGAAAATTATTTGAAGTGAAAATATATGATTACTGTAAATCGAGAAAGAAATCAATTGAACCAAAATCAAAAATAAGGATTCTTCAAAATAAATAATTAAGTTGATGAAGTGACACTATACCATTTTTTGCCCTAATCAACCAGTTCGTTTCCCAGGAGTAGGTTTTACAAAATTCTAATGATGAAGTTCTAGTTTTCGGTAAATTCAAGGGCTGAACTCCTTTGGTTTTTTTTTTATGTATATTTTTGATAATTTTTAAACATGTCGAATCTATGTTAGCCTTATCTTATTGTTATTAAATATACATAAAAAAGATTTAAAAACAACTGACACGGGCGAGACTTGAGCCCATGACCTCTGCCGTACCGTGGCGTCGCTCTAACTACTGAGCTACCGTGTCGCACCCGCGTCAGTTAAATAATAATTGTGTTTACCAATTTTCAGTTCTATGCGAATAATTTTGAAGTTTTTTGATTGATCTATTCTATTTTTTATGTAATTCGACTGGTTATATAATCAATGAATTTCATCCGTCTGCGCCCGTTTGAACAACTTTTTGTAACGATAAAGATATTCTCTTCCACATACCGTATGAGTAATGAGTAGACCCTTATTTTTTTTCTGGTAATGAAATATGTGGCATTATGTAGACCTAATCATGGGGCTGGGCAAAATACATGGTTTGCTTTATTGAAAGTACAAATTGCGAAATACTTTTCCCCATGTATTTAAAATCCGAAATCCAAAATATTTTCAAGTCATGTAGGTACTTATCTGAAATATAAAATACAAAAAACAGTATATTTAAAATACAAATATATACAAAATAGTAATATGTATTTTGTTGGTGTGTTTTTAAGTGGGTACGTATTTTATGCCATTTTTTGTTGCTCTCACTTGTTCCTCGTCTTTTTTCATAGTATTAATATATCGGATCAGTATTCTAATGTCATCTAACAGAGTAACTCATTGACTAGTTAGGCTTATATTTCATTCCCTAATAACTTAAAAAACACGGAAATATTTAAGCATTTGTCCCAAAAAATAGGTAATTTTGTGTGACAAATGCTTGTCCGTAATATAGGTGATTTAACTTAAAATATCGTTGTGATTTTAAACTGCTTTTATTCCTGTTAATATTGTTAATATAATCACAACGTAATTTTTAAGTTTTGATGTTAAATTTTTCGATTTTGTGTAACGACTTTTATGTTACGCGTTTTCTACCAGTATTAGAAAATACAGGTAGAACATATTATACAGCACTGGCAAAACCAAAGTAGACTCTTCAAGCAGTCGCAACCTTATTATTTCTTCAGTTGACATGTCAACTTGTCAGTGCCTGTTTGTTATTTTTTTAACGTGACGTAAAAAAAATATAAAGTATAGTGCATATGTCGCAGACGGATTGTCAAATCCGCCGTTATATAAAACAACTGAACGACGTTCAGCTGGATTGTCATTGCGCTACGTTTTCCAAACAGCTACCCACGTTTAGACGTAATGCAGAATAGCTTATCTCTTTTCACAAAGAGCGTTTTGGTGTGGGGCGACATGATGAAGTAAAAAATTAATAAATAATTACGGTTACAATCAATTTTAGTGAACTAATAATAAAGGTAGGTGCTTATTAGGGTGGACTGATGTTTTTTTTCGGTTTTGAGTGATCTAATAGTGAAAAATTTGTGCCTTTTAGGCCCGTATTACAGAACGATGCTCGAGCACAGATCTCTGCTTGAGCATACATTTAAAGCCATTTGATTGGTTGACATCTATGCTCAAGCAGAGATCTGTGCTCGAGCATCGTTCTGTAATACGGGCCTGACTAAAATTAATATATGCAAAATATTATTTGATTGGATTTACAATAACAGCCTCCGCAACGTCATTGTATTTGTGAAAAATACGAACAAATAATGTCAAAATGAATTAAAAATGTACGTATTTGACATCTGTCTCAGAGATCAAGCTATAGGTGCATATTAAAAGTCAAATTGAAATCGCAGAACGTAATGCACTATATTTTAAACAAAAATACCTAGTTTTTGAGCAAATTGTTAATTTTTTAATATTTTTTATAAAAAAGTTATAGTATTTTGGATTAAAGATGATTAATTAACGCATTTACCATTAAATTAAGCTTAATAATTTGACCTTAACTGTACTAAGCTTTTACCATAAAATTTAAATTTTTGTGGTCAGTGCGGAGGCAGAAGATATTCATCAAATTGATTGAAATATTATGTTTATTTTAACTTTAATATAAGGCACAAATCCCCTACAACTCAAAATCCTATTACAACACAGAATCTCAAAAAAAAAACCATACATTCGTGATCCACCCTAGTGTTTATCTGTGTAAGTCATCGTTACAAAATTACAATTAAAATGAATGAATGAGAATTATTTGCTGCTCTATTGACTTCCGAATTAATATAATAAAGTTAACCTATAACAACTTTAACCATGTTATATCTCATAATACACCAACTTTCTATTAAAATTGACCTTAAAATCACTTTGTTCTCTTAAGTTAGTAATACATATGAGTGAAAATGACCCATTTTCACTCATATTAGGTACTTGTTTTATTTATTAATTTTGACAATTTTTGGGAATATTTTATATATTTAATAATATTATATAAATTTCTGTTTCGGATGCCATTATTGTTGTTATGACACACAGACCTGCGAGCGACAAAATTTTGAACTAAAATCTACAATCTGACGTTTCAGTTCACGCTGTTTTACGTAACGTCTAATCGTTGACCCGCTGCCTTGATAAATGCAAAACGTTTAGGAATGCAATATTACGTGTTAAAGTTCAGTAATTATGCAAAACAGCTAAACCTCGTTCAGTTGTTTTACATAACGGAATTGTTATGTAAAACAACTAGCGGTTTTCTAAAACAACGGATTCGACAATCCATCTGCGACACATATATAGCGTCGGCGAAGAAAAGAGAGAACAAAACGTCTTTATAAAGAAAAGCTGTACTTGACTGTTGAACATTTTTGTATATCGTGCGCCACAACATTGAAAAAAAAAAAACATACCATCAGTCCGGCAAGATTCAGAAATCATTCTTTGTTCACTATTTCATCGGTGTTTATTTGTGAGTGAGACATAAGCTTTAAAATTGTATGTAACAATTTTGGGTCACATTTATGTTATTGTGACACTAAAAACCTATGTTACATTTTGTGTCACACCGTCACACGTGGCAAAAAATACGTACTTACCCAAGTGCCCTAATCTAAGAACAACTGCACGCTTGAAAGTATCATTTAGCTTATTTTTCTCTATGATAGGTACCTACATAAGATCGCTAAATGCGTTAAATATGAAAATGTATAGCCATAAGTATTTGAAGTACCAATTACAAAATACCTCAGCGTCAGGTATTTGAAATACCTACAAATTACATTTTTAGGAAGTACCTAATTGAAATACAAATACCAAATAGATACGTATAGGTAGGTACCTACCTATTTGTATTTCAATTACAAGTAATTTAAATATTGCCCAGCCCTGCCTATTCATCACTTTGTAACTAGGTACCTAGGTCAGTTTTGATGATTGAAGTAGGTACCTACCTACCTATTAAATTAAAATAAATTACCTATAAAAACATTTCGTTCGTTTTATTTTTATTTATGTTAAGTACCTATCTAATATATATCTTCCTATAATCCTAGTAGGTATAGGTACAGTTATGAGCATAGTGGGCCGATCACGACTTATGGTACCTACCTATGGTAATTGTAAGCATACCTGCATATAGGTACCTATTTAGAATTGAAAATATACGTTTGCTATATAGTATTTATATACCGTACCTACTTAAATTAAATAGGTAGGTAAGTAGGTAGGTACTTAGGTAATTAAGGTACTCTGTATTTTTTTAAATGTGCAAATTGTATAATTTTTTTTATCAAAATGTTCTAGGAGTGTTGTATTTTAGATTCAAAATAATGACATCTACATTATTACAAAACCATACGTCAAAATAACTCGTGATTGGTCCACAGATCGCACATGTACCTAGGTACCTACATTTTCGGCCCAGTAGACAATAGACAGTTGACAATACGTAATAGTCAGATTCAGATACTAATTACCTTCCTATGTTTCAAATTAATCGATTTTTTTTACTGCTTTGAGCCTCTATTTCTTTTTTAGTTCCAATAACCTACCTACCTTACCTACTCTTAAATGTTTTGAAACGATTAAGGGTGCTTAATTTCGTCCATAATATTCAGACTGTCCATCAGTTTCAAAAGGTCCAATTACCAGAATGTCTAATTCCCAAAATGTCTAATTCCCGAAATGTCTAATTTCCAAATTAGACGAAGGTTTCATATCGAAACCAAATCGGAATTATGAACATTCTTATTTACGAGATTGGAGATTGGTCTTCTGGTTCATTGATTCAGTAGGTAGGTAATAATTATGTCCTCATAGCACTTTTAAAATACCCACCTTGGTACCTACCTACGTACCTACTTAGTAAAAAACAAAATGAGAAAAATAGGTAGGTAAGTAGGTATTTCGGGTACATTGTGATTCTTAATTTGTTATTTAGAAAGGTAGGGTACATAACTACCTAAATAAATATTTAGATTCAGTAGGTAGGTACCTGTTGTTTTTTTTTTTTATTTGGGGGGTCCATTAATTACGTGAGGCGTTTAGCGGGTGGAGGGCTCAAGCCGAATCTCACCCAATCTCACGTGGGGGGAGTGGGGGTCTCGGCAAATATCACGTAATTTTTTTTTTCACAAGAAATAAAAATTGCAAAAAAATCGTTTAATGGTTCTGACTGACCCAAAATCGGTGATGATTCGATTCATAGGTAGATACCTTACCTACCTACGATATCTACTTAGATTGATAGCCGCGCAGTTCATTATGTTGTTCTATTTCCTAGTAGGTAGACACCTACCTACCTTTTCACGCGAATTGAGCTTGCAATGGCTTATTTTTATTTTTAAGAAATCTTCCCGCGCTTGCCAATAACAACTGTAGAAAGTTTCAAACCAATCGGGTGAACGATGCGCTGAGGCATACCTACCTAGGTAGCAAACAAACAAACAAACATGACTTATTATTTAAATATCTATTAGGTTTGAACAAGATAAAATAATAGCAATATTAGGTATACACAAAACTATTTACCTACTTCATAGAGAGCTAACATGCAGGTACGTCTACAAGTACAAATAATCCAAGCGCGTTACATCGCGCGGCGCAACCTAAACGGCACAGCCAGTTAGTAGCTTAGCGACGAGTATTTTGTCCTTGATTGCACGTTGCCAACATACCTTCATAGATAGGTACTTATACATAATTATTGTAATATATCCATGATACAACAGCGCCATCTAGTAGTATCACCAAGTAGTAGCCACCAAGCATCGATGTCTAAGTCAAATCCTAGATGGCGTTGTAAATCACAACCACTGGCAATTAGTGAGTAGCTGATGCTGCCGTCTGTTGACAAATCGGAGAAAGAAAAAGTAGCCAGTTCAATAGCCAGATTTAGGGAGGTTTCATTTCTTTGTATGGGATTGGGTATCTGTACGTAGTATTATATTATCTGTGCCCGTACCTATATCTGACTCATGGATCTATGATCATATTTTGGATATTGTAATATCCCTTGGAACATTAGATACTAAAGTGGCTATACTAGCAAAGAGTCGCACATGTTTCGAATATAATTTGTATAAAACATTGTCAGTTATTTTAACGGTTTTGTCGCTTAATCCATTTTTCCTGGGAGCATTTATCATACATAGTACTACAAAAAGAAGATACATCATCTATTTTGCTTATATAAATACACGTGCTGTGCGAAAATGAACTTTATTATTGTAGGATAAGGATAACATATCACTTTCAGAACTGTATGTACTTTTAATTGTGGTAATGGACACGTTTTGGCTCAGTTTCATTTGGCCTTGAGGTTGAAATTACTTTTGCTAACAATCAAACAGAAATGGACCTTATTTTGTGAGGCATAGAGGGTATCGTACATGCAAATTTAAGTTTGTATTAAGGACTTGACATTTGTTCAGTTTATGTTGACAGATTTAATTTTATGAGACACTGAATTAGTATTTTGCGTCCCAGAGGGGGGCTTGTGGGGACTAGACTGGTCGGTCTGAATAAAACCAGTAACTGGCTGTCATGGATGGACAAGTTGGGCTGGCTGATAAACGAGAAGTGGCTAAATGGCTAATACGTGCATCAAATAGTAATTTAACGTTATTTTTTTATGGATAAAATTTAAACTAGAGATATTTTAAAGAAATAAAACAAATTTTCCCCTACGAATTCTTTGATTCTTTTATATTTCCGTAGTTTTCCGCGGTAATGTGCATCGAAGTTAAGTAGTATCGCAGTGAAAATCTTTCGCGGTAATGTGCATCGAAGTCAAGTAGTATCGCAGTAAAGATCTATCGCGGTAACGTGCATCGAAGTGTAGTGGCTTCTCAGAGACAGTCTTTCGCCGTAATGTGCATCGCAATTTTGTAGCATCGTATTAGCATTTATCGATATTTTGTGCGTCGACATTCCGTATTCTACTCTTTAAAAACTTATTTACGTATTGTGTACAAATTTTTAGTCGAAAGCGTTGATTAGGATTAGTGCTACAAAACTGACTTCGGAGGGTTTTTAGTTAGAGAGAAGGGCACTTTGCTAACGACTTTCGGAGATCATATCTCACCAAATATTCATCTAAATAAGAAAGTCACTTAGAAACTTTAATGTTATTTCCAAAGATCTATCCAACAATGCCCCACATTAAGTGGTACCCTAGATTTTTTTTTTGTATTCTTCAGTGCTTCCTTCATGTATGGAGTGAATCGTATTATTTTTCGTAATTTTACTACACGATTTTTTGGCAGTACACAGAAGGCATCTACCTACAAAATGTAATACAAATTGGATAACCACCTCAGATCATAGAAACAAGGAGATATGCCATCATAGCAAATTAGTACGGGAACAACAGCAGTTCCCACTTTTAGTAAAATTTTTCGACACGATTATAAGCGCTCCTTGTGCATAAAAAGATCTCCCACACATTAAAAAATCCGCACACCCTCAATCTAACACTGTTAATCGTCACTCAACACTAGCACTAAACTAAAACACTGTATTTATATCATCGACCATGTTCGATTCGTCGCCAGCGTGTACTTTTGTACTACGCTCAAATTGACCAAACTAAAGTATCAAGCTCAATAGCGCCTTGGCACAACTCCCTTGTTTCTATGATCTGAGATAACCACTGTAGATTTTAGGAAAGTTTGATAGATAGACAGATGGACAGACGGACATGACAAAACTATGAGGTACCTAGTTCTACTACAGAACCCTAAAACCTTAAAACGGATAGAATCAAACCCAAGAAGTTCCTAGCACTCCCTAGCACTTAACTCAACCTGCTAATCTATCCAAGGGCGTTACCCCTAACTATAGCCCAGACTAATGAGACGGCTAAAGGTCTACCGACATGGTTCTACCACGGCTATGTATGTGGTGCGGCTAATATTCGTTGTATATTGCACATCACGGGCGCAGGTCACTCACCGCGTCTCGGCGTCTTACACCTAGACTGTGTTGAGTACCAGGGAGGCATGAAGAGAGATTTACTCAGGATCAGCCACAAAAATCCAAATAATAAGTCAATAGAAGTCAGTGAGTGGCTCGTGGCTAAGTAACAGCCGCGCTAAGGCGAACCACACACCGCCTCGCACTACGCTGCGGGGTGCGGTGCGTGGCGACGGAACAAAAGCCCCGCACGTGAATGCGTTTTCAGTGTGTTGCACTACGCGTGATTTCTATACAAATACAGGTACTTGCAAACAACGGAAGATCACGCACTCCCGCGCTACGCTGCGTGATGCGGTGTACCGTGCAAATCGCCTGATCGATCGATCTGTGAGGTTAAGCTGCGCTTGTCGCGGTCAGTCGTTGGATGAGTGACCGTTCATCGAGACCCCTCCGTGCCTCAGAGAGCACGTTACGGGTATAGTCAGGAGCCTAAAATGTCTGATAACTGGTCTAACTCCGAATACCAGTATTACCCAATAAATTGGGTTGTGGAAGTCAGATGGCAGTCGTTCCACGTAAAATATTGATATTCAGCCGCAACCAGTTAGACTGGAAGCCGACCCCAATCTAGTTTGGGAAAAAGCTAGGCGGATGATGAAGTCAATGCCAAACCGAATGTGCCGACCCGAATAAGTGTATGGCACGTCTTAGGAGCAGTCTGGATTTGTACTCAGTAAAGAGTACTAAGCTCAAACTACCCTTCTTCCCTCATAAATGCTGCCAATTTGTTTGCGAACGGTGAGATTCTCCCTCGAACGCAAACGAATTGGCAGTTCTCGCGGCGTGTCGGTACAGAATGGACAGACAGATTCAAAGGAAGATCTAAGCTAGTTGATCAGGCACATGAGAATTTGCAAATCTACTATATCAAAATAAGTCGGGTTTTCCTTCCTGACGCTATAACTCCAGAACGCACGAACCGATTTTCAAGGTTTTGAATTCGTTGGAAAGGTCTCGGGCTACGTGAGGTTTATAGCAAAGAAAATTCAGGAAAATTTCAACAGAAAAGCGACAACATACAACAAAAAAAACGAAGCCATCTGGTGGCGAAACGGAGTTCGCCGGGTTTGCTAGTTTACCTATACTTTTTGATGTTGAAACATTTTTTGTCACCTCCATAATTATCCTATTCCTTCCTACCTCGGGGATAGTGTCTCGACATTTTGTATATACCTACGTATAAACATCAATCGCGCACGGGGACGACCAGACGGCTTGCGATATTTAAATTTTGAGACTTAGCCATTTTGTTAAACGCCCGCCCCAGGAAACGGGAAATGGGAGACGTGATTTTTAAAGATGCGAATGAGTTGGTATGTGAATAGGGATGTTGAATATATATTTTTTATTGTGAATCTGTAAACTATTTGAAAAAAGATAATTAACACCAAAAAAACCGATGAAACATCTACAAAATTGGCAAAGTTATAAGCGTTTTAAAATGATTTGCTAGACACGGACGGCATGCACGATAAGTGACGTAACACCACCTATGTCCGCTTCGCGCGACAAAGACGGAGCGATACTCCCTCCAAAAACTTTAAAAGCGTCTATGTTTTCCATTTTGTGATAAATTATTATTATTATTTTTACTTTTTTGTTATTCCTATTCCTTCTTTGGAATAAAATAATTTATTTGTACTTTTTTAATAGTTGTCCACTACCGTATTGAATAAGAGGTGGGTAGTTCTCAATTTAGCAGGTTATAAATGTAAAACGATGCCTCGTCCATCTAGCGGTCGCAATTGCCACTCCTGCACAGAAAAATCGATCGATCGATCTACGAGGTAAAGCTGCGCTTGCCGCGGTCAGTCCTTGGATGGGTGACCGTCCTTCACACATTGAGATCCCTCCGTTACTCGGAGAGCACGTTAAGCAGTCGGTCCCGGTTTTCATAGGAATATCTATGACAGTCGTTACGGGTAGTCAGGAGCCCAAAAGTCTGACAAGTGGTCTAACATTCGAAAACCGGTATTACTCAATAATTGGGTTGTGGAGATCAGAATGCAGTCGCTGATTCGCTCCACGTTAAATATTGATATTCAGCAGTAACTGGTTAGACTGGAAGCCGACCTCAATCTATTTGAGGAGTAACCAAGTTTTGACAAGTCTTAACATAAGGGTAACTTGATTTTTTCAAAAAAGTAACCATATAACTTTATGCAATGTGTACCTAAATATTGCATAAAGTTTGGTACTCAGTGAGCGGTACCCCGTAACCCGATCATGAGTTTTTTTGACGTATAGTATCGTTAACGTAAGCATATTTTGAATTGAAAATACACGTTTGTTACACAATATTTATATAAATTAAATACTTAATTAATTTCTCTGTATTTTTTAAAATGTGCAAATTATTATAAAATTTTATCAAAATGTTCCAGGACTGCTGTATTTTAAATTCAAAATATGCTTACGTTAACGTAACTATACGTCAAAAAAACTCATGATACTACTGTCCTGTACTGTTAGCTCCTATGTCTAACCGAACCCTTATGCTACAGAGTCAGAGCATGCTTGCCATCTTTCGGGGCAATCGGGTAGGTAGGTACCTAAATATGTTATGAATGTACCTTTGTTTGAATGAAAATGTTGCAGACGTTAGGATCTTTAAAACATAACAAATGCTAAACAAATATTGTTAAATGGGGAGAAAGTTTGTCTGAGGAGTACACTCTAACTACTGGTGTGAGACAAGGTGGACTGACATCTCCCACACTGTTTAACTTGTATGTTAACGACTTGATAGGGGAACTGAGCAGCGCCGGAGTCGGTTGTTCTATCGATAATGTCGCCGTTAACAACCTTAGCTACGCCGACGATATGGTGCTGCTCAGTCCCTCTGTCAAGGCGTTGCAAAAGTTATTGAATATATGTGAAGTATATGCAAATAAGCATGGTCTCAAATATAATGTCAAGAAAACGGAAACTATGGTTTTTAGATATGATAACAGTCCATTACCTGTGCCTGATATAACGTTGTGTAATACCAAGCTGAAAGTTGTCAAAAGCTTTAAATATTTGGGGCATATCCTAACAGATAAATTGACAGATAATGAGGATCTCGAGAGACAACGGAGACTGTTGGCAGCTAAAAGCAATATGATTGCTCGGCGATTCGCTAAATGTACCAATCAAGTTAAAGTCACTCTGTTTAACGCGTACTGTAGGTCGCTATACACATGCCACCTCTGGTATAAACACACACAACGCGCGTATAATGTGCTACGCGTACAATATAACAACGCATTTAGATGTATATTTGGGCTGCCATGGCGGTGTAGTGCATCCGGCATGTTTGCGGAGAACAGAGTGGACGACTTCTATGCTGTATTGCGTAAAGCTAGGGCCTCCTTCATGAGCCGTGTACAGGAATCTGACAATGGAATATTGAGAGCCATATATGAAGCTAACTATTTCTTTGTATATGGCTGTCAATATTCCGGCTAATATAATAATCAATAATAATCTATTTATTTATCTTTAACAATAATGTAATATAAACAATATTTTGTGTGTAAAATTTTGTTTTACTATGGGTGTGCTATGCCTGCAATAAACGATTTTTATTTTATTTATTTATTTATTTAAATATTGATCTTCCTACGAAATGTGTGATGATATAGGTAATGTTATGAGATGTAAAATTTTTAATACATTTTATTTTATTGAACAGTCCTCAATTATTGTTTTAATTATAAAGGGTGGTGCCATATAAAATGGGATATGTAAAACAGCTATGGGTAAATTAATTGAACATTTCGTGCCAATTACCTAATACCATTTTACGACACAATAAAACCCATTAATTAATTGTACCAATCAAAACAATATGAAATTAATTTATACAAAATATCGGTTACAGGTTAAAAAAATTACTACCTACCTACTAGCAATGATTTTAAATTGTCGTTTTCTTGTTGCAGTGCAGTCCACATTATGAATACGCCATCTATGGGTATAATGCACAAACTCTAAGCTAGTAACCTCCTCGACCAACCGCACGCGATTCCGCGTTAAGGCGCTAAGGCGCAGTCACCACGAAGGCTCCCGAAGTTAACCGAACATCAGGCTCGGTCAACTGTGTATGGGTGACTTTGGAGACAAGGTGGGTTCCAGTTCATGATAAGAATAGCGATATCGATGACTCTGTCTAACAGGCTGATTACAATGAAATGTTACCAAGTAAAATAAAATGAAATATCGTGTAACAAATTATGACCTAAACATGATTAATTTAATTTAAAATGTAGCTTAATAACTAACACCTATTTTTTTACGGTTATATAATTAAAATTATGAACTCGAAACGAAATTTGGAAAAATAATTATATCTTTAGAAATAAATTTGAATTTAAAAAATGGACTCTGGTAGTTTGCTCTGGCAACACCATATGATAAATGTCTGCTGTTATGGTTGGTCGTTTTTTCTTGTTTCTGTTTATTTGTTGTGCTTTAAAACGATAAACTGTTTCTGATTTTTCCATCATAACGTTGAGTTATATGTTATATATGTATATATATGATATTATATATATATGATGTATATTATATATATATGAGTATACTGTTACGCCGTTGCGGTGAAAAAGTGTTGTGTTGAGTGAGATAGTGATTCTTTCGAGATTTCTTTGTGAGAACGAGAATTGTTTCGCAATTAATCAAAGTAAAACATAGGAAAGTGCGTCAATTGTGGATTTCCAGCTTTTCAAGATGTATTAATTTGTATTATATGCCCACCTTTATGAATAGATATTATTTTATTGTCTTACTGTCAATAAAATAATATCTATTCTAGGTGGGCATATAATTTTTTTCATTGGATTTAGTGGGATCCCACTAGATGGCGTGCAAATTCGTCTCACATTTTTACTATGAAGTTGATATTCTTCTCGCTAGAGTATTATTGTTCTGTGCCGAACATCCACGAAGACGAAACGAAGCGCGTGCTCACTCCTTGTGTTTCCCGTAGTGTGGGCAAGTACCGGAGCGTTCAAAGCCTAACATTATCGCTTTTCTACCCGCTTTTCATCGCGAATCATCTGTGATTAAGGTATTATCGCTCCGAAGTGATGTTTGTGAAAAAAAACATTCAAGAACAGCCGTGGAAAGCGCGCTATTCCCCATGCGTGAACCTAACTAACGCTTGTGTCATTGTGTGTGACCGTGTGTGCTGTGTGACTTTCCTTCATTATCAAGACTAGTAGCCGTCGCCTGTGCATGTCTACGAGTTGGCTGGCTTACTGGTGAGTGTATGTGCTTTCTGTTGATGCTTCTATATTGTTTGGTGTGTGGACATGACTCGCATTGCACAGCTAGCTCCGCTTCGCATTCTAGCTACCTTACGTATTAGCTACACAATCCGAGAGTTTTATGTTTTTTTAACGATATGTGGGTACATAACTGGACACTGTTATAATCACTTATTATCGGCTCGAGGCCCACTTGATGGCAAATGGCTACAGGTTTGGGGCCCACTTAATCGAAAATGGCTACCGGCTCGGGGTCCACTTGATGGCAAATGGCTATTTGGGGCCCACTTAATCGAAAATGGCTACCGGCTCGGGGTCCACTTGATGGCAAATGGCTATTTGGGGCCCACTTAATCGAATATGGCTACCGGCTCGGGGTCCACTTGATGGCAAATGGCTAAAGGGTTGGGGTTGGGGCCCACTTGATGACAATTGGCTACACACCACCAATATTTCATGTTCCTGTAATGTTACTAGCACTCATACCCTTCAAACCAGACCACACCAATTCTTGGCAGCAGACGCTCAGATCATAGAAACAAGGGAGATGTGCCAAGGCGCCATTGAGCTTGACGCTTGATATTGATCACCTTGACCGTATATAAAATGTAAACGCTGGCGACGAACCGAACACGATCGATGATATAAATATAGTGTTTTAGTTTAGTGCTAGTGTGTGACGATTAACAGTGTTAGATTGAGAATGTGAAGAATTTTTAATGTGTGGGATATCTTTTTATTCACAAGGAGCGCTTGTAATTGTGTCGTAAAATTTTCTAGAAGTGGCGACAGTAGTTCCCGTACTAATTTGCTATGATGGCATGTCTCCTTGTTTCTCTATGATCTGAGGTAAGAGTAAAACAGAAGATTGTCTGGACATACCATAGCCACAACGATTTCGTGTAGGTAATTGTTCCCTTTGCAAATGTATCCAAGGTGATACAATTATTCATTTTGTAGGACGAAAAGCAATTAACACATTGCACACCATTAAATATTCAATAATACGTAGGTAGTTACCAAAAACAAAACCCGTTTTGAGCTCAAAATGACGTCATTACCGAGTAATATTAAAAGCAACTTTCGATAATGGGCGCCGAATTACTGCGATATCGAATTTAATTATTCGGGAAAATTATAATGTATCGTACATTTCGGTATAACAGCGCATCACTATTATCGATGTAGCGGCGCATCGCTACGTTTTCGGTTTTGTTTTGTTGTTATTAATGGAATTGTGTTAACAATAGTGCCATTGGCAATAGTGCGGCATCAAACTAATACCTACTATGCTAAAGTTGTGTGAGTGTTTGTTACTCTTTTACGCTGAAACGGCTGGACGGATTTGGATAAAATTTGACAAATAGGTAGCCTGGGATCAGGGCACATGTACGAGTTTCCATCCATTTTCACGAAATCGCAGGCAACAGCTAGACAACCACAAACACACCCACACAAAAGCTTTCACATTAAATTATATTATATTACTAGCTTCCACCCACGGTTATGCCCGCCTAATTTTATACATTAGCAGTTAGTAGCTTATGTGTTATTCTGATGATCTAAATAAATAAATAAAAAATAAATGATGAATAAGCTATGTAAATTTTCATAAAAATCCGGTCAGCAGTTTTTGCGTGAAAGAGTATGTGCACTCGACGTCATTGACGGTCGACCACTTTTCACCCTTATGGTCTTAGTAATAAGGGTGAAAAGTGGTCGACCGTCAATGACGTCGAGTATACCTACATCCATCCATACATTCTCACAAACTTTCACGTTTATATTATTAGTAAGCTAGGACAAGCGTGATTATTACAAAACCAGTGCTCTCCAACCAAAGCTCACTCAATTAACGTACACAAATCAATACAATCTGTTACAACATAGGTAGGCTTGTATTTAATTACAATTTAGACTAATGGACGTATGAATTAATTAATTTATATACATAGATACCTACAAGGGAATCACTCACTGTGTTCATAGGACTACGGCTCAAATTAGAGAAAGATACTCAAGTGTGCTTGAGTAACGTTCTGTAATATGAGCCTACAAGTCTTAATATATGTATGATACTTACTAGTTTTATAAAACCGGCCAAGTGCGAGTCGTACTCGCGCACCGAGGGTTCCGTATCGGTTTTGGACGTATAAAGTGAAAATAACCGGACTGCATAACTAAGTTTGGTTGTGAAGGAATTTTGATGATTTTGAAAAAACTGCACTAGTTAGGAACATCGTTTTATTTTTGGTGCAATATTTGGGTCAATTCCTATCAACTCTAATTATTTCAGATTTTTCGCTCCGCAAACTTCGGAGATAAGGGGGGGGAAATGGTATTTTTTCAGACATTTTTCATCATATGTCGAAAACTGTGAGACATAAAGTAAAATGAAAATATATTTTGAAATGTGCAGATCAAGCCCTTTCATATGATATGTCACTTCACCTAGTAACCCCACTTTGAAATTTTGGACCCCCACTCCGGCCTCTTTTGCAATGAAAATAAAAACATTTTTTGACTTTTTTCATTTTCAATAATCGAATAAGACGAAGTCGCACCATAAGGGTTCCTTTTTTACCATTTTGGTACGGAACCCTAAAAAGGAATCTTTCGATTGATAAGATAGTCAACGGTAAGATTGGCTGCTACGCTAGGTGTCGCGGGTTCAATTCCCGTACGGAACAAATATTTGTATGGCCTATAGATTGTTATGAAAAAAAAAACTGGTCAAGTGTGAGTCGTACTCACGCACTGAGGGTTCCGTATCGTTCTTGGAGGTATAAAATAAAAAAGTTTGTTTGTGAAGGAATTTTGACGATTTCTAAAAAACGGTGTTAGTAACGAATATCTTTTTATTTTTGGTGCAATATTTAGGCAAACTTCTATCAACTCTAATTATTTCAGATTTTTCGCTTTACAAACTTCGAAGTAAGGGAGAGGGTGGGGATGGTATTTTTTTAAAACTTATTTACTAATTTACTAAAATTTATTTACTTACTTACTTACTTACTTTACTTATTTACTAAAATTTATTTTTGAAATGTGCAGATAAACCCCTTCAAAACTTATGGCGTCTAGGCCATTTACATAACCCACACATTTGTATAATTTAAGGCTTCCCCCTTTAGGCTACTCTCTGCCAGACACATAGCTACAAGCTACAACCAGGTACCTACTATACCTACATTTGAAAGTGAGGCCGTCACGCCTCACAACACGCTGTAGGTTACAATCCAATACCCTTGTCAAATTAACATGCGCATCAAAGATACTCGATCGCTTTTGTCAAGTTTGATATGCGACGAACTAGGAAGGGATGGAGGTGGCAGTGACGTGCCTAGAGGGCAAGTCCGAGGCATTTTTTTGGTCGTTATTAAAGCAATACGTACATACACAATTACACAAATGTATAATAAAATTATGCTTTTATTACACATACTTTGGCGGCCAGTTTTGGCGTCTCACGGACGCCAAGGGTAGCCACGAAAACGCTGCTGGCGTTGCTGCCATGGCATCCTAATGAGATATTATGGTTCTTAAGAGGACATGCGGGCGGTCTTTTCTCCATACAAAAAATAACCAAACGCTCTCGCCTGTTTTCTTTTTGGTTTATGACCTTAAAGCAATGATTTTTTACAGTAAAATTAATAACAACCTCTTCTATGTCCCTATGTTTTCCTTTTTGATAAATACATTATCTTTATAAGCGCTAGAACGCTTAGAAAATGCTCAAAAATTGCTCATTTAGACAGCCGTCAACAGAGGTCTAGTGTGCAAATTTGACAACTATTAATGCAAAAATAAAAACATAGAGACACAGTATATAATTATTCTTTTTATTCAGTTTATGAAATATCTTTTATATTGGTCCAATATTGGAGGAGGAAACAGTAGAGAGCCAAACCCCGAATTATGACTAATTTATTTAGGCTTTTCAGTTGGATCTGAAGTTGTCCTTATCGCACGAAGGCGAGGGCCGGGACGTGTAGAGCGACAGCAATAGTTTCTTCAATAACCAAATTTTCAAAAAAGTCTTTCCACCCGCATATCCTCTAAAAGTCTCTCCCCTTTTTACCCGACTACCTACTTTGCACGATTTGCCCGTCCTGTAAAATTTCGATTTTAGCACTGAATGTCGTTTGTCTCTGAGGTATACGAGAGGTCTCGTAGAATTACTGTCACTCTACTTTTATGCATTCATGAAACGATTCGCGTTCCGTATCATGAATTGTGGCATCCCCTCAGATCATAGAAACAAGGAGATATGCCATCATAGCAAATTAGTACGGGAACAATTGATGCCACTTTTAGTACATTTTTCGACACAATTACGCTCATAATTAAGCGCTAAGATCTCCCACACATTGAACATTCCGCACACCCTCAATCTAACACCGTTAATCGTCACTCAACACTAGCACTAAACTAAAACACAGTATTTATACCATCGATCGTGTTCAGTTCGTCGCCAGCGCGTACGTTTTTGATATGAGCAATTTGCTCAAGATCAGGCATCAAGCTCGATAGCGCCTTGGCACATCTCCTTGTTTCTATGATCTGAGGGCATCCCCCTATTGAAACGATTTTAGTTATTTTTGGCCGTAAAATGGTATGCCGATATTAATTCAATGCTATTCACGTGATGCTTATACATGAGTTGTGATAACTGTCGCTAAGTGAATTTGTGTGTTTGTCGCCGAATATAATGTTGTTGTTTATTTTATATTGGTGTAAGCAGAGTTTGAATAATATGAAGTAATAGACGTTTCAGCCAAATAACGCTACTCTTCGGTAGTGTTGTGTTCCTGCCGGCTTACTATGACCAATTATATCTCTATTCTACCAAAGAATGGACAAAGTTCTTTCTATCCAACTCGTTATCTCTACCGCCTGACTTGCCTGAGCACCCGGCGACCCGTACTTGGCGTACCAGACTTGTCTACTGAAGAATAGAAACATTTCTTCTCTTCATTGTATGCCAGTTTGCAGAAAGATTTCTATCGATTTATACGATATAA
The DNA here is from genome assembly GCA_948465475.1 of Thalpophila matura. Taxonomy (NCBI): domain Eukaryota; kingdom Metazoa; phylum Arthropoda; class Insecta; order Lepidoptera; family Noctuidae; genus Thalpophila; species Thalpophila matura. The sequence continues at coordinate 1,580,724 of OX419191.1, forward strand.
TTTTTCTACAAACTGTCACTTTGTCTATTCTTCTGTAGACAAATCCGTTTCTATCGTGATCATGCTTAACGTGTTGTGGTGAGTAAGGTCGCCAGAGCTCCTGAAGATGCGCTATATTGACAGCACCTACTTGTCCGCTAAGGTATCGGCACAACGAATTATAAAAAGCAACCAGTTGTCCGAGGTACAGAGGGGTACCTATCTTTCTGTAAAGAAAATTGTCACCAATCCATGAACCAACCGCGGCAAGCGCAGAGTAACCTCGCAGATCGATCGATAAGCGTGGTCAAGATACTTAGCCACGAGCCCCTGTGGTCTAACCTGTACCATTCCGACCTCGCCGACGAGTCCCGTCGCGACGTCCCCATCATGACCCGAGTCCGCCACCGCGTATGACTCAGTCCCCTAACCGACCCTTGCTCGAGCCAGCCCGCGCTGAGACTGTAGATTTAAATTCGACCCAAAATAATGAATCGATCCAGCTAGTAGTCCCTCCCTCTAGTTGCCCTCCCCCCAGCGACGCCCTAAGCCGAGGCCCGTACCCCAGTAGGGGGTGCCCTTAGCGTGTGGTCGCTTAGTTTGTAGTTTTATTTAGTTTTTTGGCCTGGCTGGAGGCATTTGTAAGTCCTCACCAGATAACCGGTTAAGCAGTGACGGCTGTTAGAAGCCAACTGAGAGGCCATTCAAAAAAAAAAAAATGTCTAACCTATAACACTCCGAATATCATTCTCTAACACAAAATTAACACACATATTACCGCTACACTCTACACACAGCCAATAAAATCCTCGATGGGGACATAAAAAAAATCGCATCGCGTCCCTGACACACTAAACTAAATCGTCAAAGTATAAACGTACGGATGCAATACGCACGATAAATGAAAATGGTCGGGAGTTCAGTGCCCGGCGGCTACAAAAGGCGGGTCGTAAAACAACCGGATTAGGGGTGGACAGACTAGATGGTGGGCCATTAGGTTAGCTGGGAAAAAAAAAAGGTTGAGAAAAAATGAATGGTTTTGTCGCAAAAAGTACATATCGTTACAGTTTTTGACAGCAATAGACCATTGAATGTACACTCGACATCATTGACGGTCGACCACTTTTCACCGTTATGTTCTTAGTAATAAGGCTGAAAAGTGGTCGACCGTCAATGTTGTCGAGTGTACCTATGTAACTTCAGATTTTATTTATATACTTAGAATATGGTATTGACTGAATCCGTCAAAGTTACGCGCGAAATTAAAAACATCTTGGGTTTTTTTCAAATTGCAGGTTTGTTCCGGCTAATCTCTGAAACAGCTGGACCGATTTTAACGAGACTTTCTCTGGCATATAGCTGATATTAAAAGAAGTAACTTACGCTACTTTTATTTTTTTTTAATAATTAGGGTTCCGCGCAAAAATAACCCCTTAAAATTCCATATTTGTATAGACTAGACTTTACCTGTGCAAAACTGGGGCGGGTTAGCTAATACCTTATAAATCCTTCTAAGTAACCCGTTGCCCGCTCCTTCTACCCGCGAACTTCAAACCCACCACCTAATTCCCTAAAACTTGCAACCAGAGCCTGTACCACCGCGCTATTGGCCGAACTATAAAACGAAGCCGTAATAAAACTACTCCCTTTCCACGCATCCATACATCACTAATGATTTACAACATACATTGCCTACTCGCCATGAAGAATTTAAACTCCTTTTGGGCTAAACCGTCAGTGGATGGCAAAGTATTACCGCTCGTATGAGATACAAGGTTTTACGACCAGGATCCGCTCGTTAACTTAGGTGCAAAATATTTGATAGCGTCATGTTAAAGTTTTTATGTGTTCGCACAAGATAATTACGCGTCTATTGTTTGGTGGGATTGTTTTTTAAATGCGCTTTTATGTGGGTTGTTTGCTAGGACTTTCAAGCTTTTGTCGTAAATTATGGTACAGTAATGGCTAAATGATACGTCTTAACTAGGAAACTAACGCCCGTAATGAACTAAGGAGACACCTAAATGTATCTAATGTATAAATATTTAAAGCAGTTACCTAGCGCAAAAAAACGTGTCACTAACCACTAGGCGACAACTATAGATTGTCCATATCCATGGTTGTCGCCTAGTGGTTGGTGACATGTTTTTTTGCGCTAGGTCACACTCCTTTTAATATTTAGACAATAAATGATAAATGATATTTATTTTGTAAATAGGTTAAAAATAACACTTTCAAAGGTTGATGTCTCTTTTAAAGTCCAGACAATTAAGATAAATTGTGTAAGAACCATGCAGGTGATGCAGGTTAGTCTGAAATGGCCTTTAGAGGAAAGAGCCATACAGATTTGAGTGGTCCTGACCTGACTGTGCACGCATGTGCCGGGTATCGTGGTAGCTCAACCCAGACTTAGTGTTAGTGAAAACGGGCATAAGGCTCGTATTACTTAACCTAACTCAAGACTCAAGTATTACTTAAAACTTGTTTCAAGCCATTTGATTGGTTGAAACAAGTTTCAAGTAATGCCTGAGTCTCATAAGAGGCGTATTCAAAGATATTCCAAATTTCGACTGACGCGGGTAAGACACGATAGCTCAGTTGGTTAGAGCGACGTCACGGTGCGGCAGAGGTCACGGGTTCAAGTCCCGCCCGCGTCAGTTTTGCAATTTTCATATTTAACTAACTGCGCTCCACGGTTTCACTCCTGTTGCTCGGCTCCTAAGGGTCGTAGCGTGATGTTAAATAGCCTATACCTACTGTTCCCCATGAATTTGGCTACCATATACAAAAATAATTTTCCGAATACGACTGGTAATTTCAGAGACTAGCATGTTCAAACAAACAAACTCTTCAGCTTTATAATATTAGTATATCGGGTGTAAAAAGACCCTTAACGAAAACTGAAACCACATATTCTACCCATCAATACGATGATTTTTTTGTACTGGACCATACCTGGGAACCGACTGGTTATGGAGATATTGAAGGTTAAAGTTTCAATATTTTTTTTACGTTTGTCACGAAAACGGCACTGGGGCGACAGCGGCGGGGTTTGGGGGCCGGGGCAGACCTATACTCCACTTCCCCCGTCCCGTACAAATCAACACATCCAAAGGCACAGTCGCTAGAGTGTAATTACAAAAAAACTGCTGTTTTTTAACCTAAAAATAAAAGTCGTTTCCCAGCGATTATTTTTGCATAATATTACTTAGTTACACGTACAGAATGCGTAGGTCTCGGCTTGGTGATGTGTCTTTTTACACCCTGTAGATTTAGTATAAATACAAAGTTAAGTATTTACAAAATGACAAACAAAGATTACCAAAACAATATATATACGTCAAATCGTTTAAATTGTCCCCCCATCTATCACATTTGAAAAATCCGCCTCATTCAGGTCGAAATCAATTGTGTATGTCAATTGCGCCAGACGAAGAGATATTTCATCGTGCTTTATCGCAGACGAAGAACTTTAAGGCTCGTATTACAGAACGATGCTCAAGCACAGATGTCTGCTTGAGCATAGATTTAAAGCCATTTGATTGGTTGACACTAGTTTCAATCTATGCTCAAGCAGAGATCTGTGCTCGAGTATCGTTCTATAATACGAGCCTAAGGCGATTCGCACACTGCACCGCATCACGCAGCGGGGTGCGTGGCGACGGCGCCACGCGTGCGGGTGCGGGAGTGCAGATTTTTCCGCACAAACGCGCGAAGGTGCAGTATTGTCATGCGGTGGCCTAGAAGAAAAAACGATACGCCACCTACTAGTGTTGTCTTAGCAACTTTTTTGACATTTCATAAAGCAGTTCATTAGTATCTAACTTATTACACTAAATGGCAATGATTGTCTTGTTCTTCATACTGGCAGATTTAAAATAAAACAAACTTCCTAGCAACCATATGTATGTTGTCGGCAGATGTCAACTGTCAACACGAAATCACGCACGATACTGCAGTACCCCTATCATGAGTTTTTTTGAAGTATAGTTTCGTTAATGTAAGCATATTTTGAATTAAAAATACAACAGTCCTAAAACATTTTGATAAAATTTTATACAATTTGCACATTTTAAAAAATACAGAGAAATTAATTAAGTATTTAATTTATATAAATATTGTGTAGTAAACGTATATTTTCAATTCAAAATATGCTTACGTTAACGAAACTATACGTCAAAAAAACTCATGATACGGGTACTGTACCCCGATCATGAGTTTTTTTGACGTGTAGTATCGTTAACGTAAGCATATTTTGAATTGAAAATACAGGTTTGTTACACAATATTTATATAAATTAAATACTTAATTAATTTCTCTGTATTTTTTAAAATGTGCAAATTGTATAAAATTTTATCAAAATGTTCCAGGACTGCTGTATTTTAAATTCAAAATATGGTTACGTTAACGAAACTATACGTCAAAAAAACTCATGATAGGGGTACAGATCTCAGTGTGCCATACCTTGCGTCTTGCCCCGCACCCACGCGCGGGGGTGCGTGTTTCTCCGCATGTAGGTGCGTGATCTGCATCCCCGCGCGTGAATGCGTTTTCAGTGCAACACACTGAAAACGCATTCACGCGCGTTGTTTGCAAGTAAAGAGCAAGCAACAAGCAAACAACGTAAGATCACGCACTCCCGCACCACGCTGCATGATGCGGGGCAGTGTGCGAATCGTCTAAGATAATATTAATGGCCTGAAAGAATTTCCTACAAATCTAGGAGAGATTGCAGTAACCAACAAACGGGAATCGTCTAGGATAGGACAAACCGTTTATTTTCTCCACCTTCCCATAAACAGTATAAATTCGGGGGCCAGCAATAATACTAGCGATATTTACGTAGCCAGCAGTTAGCGGCGATTATCGGGACAGTTAAGACAGATTTATCTCTACAATAAAAGTAAACACTGGGCGCTTTCGACCGAGCACCATTAGTGAGAGGGATTCCCTGGGTGCGTGGCGCGAGTTGTAAGCGGAAGCGAGCCGCTAGCGCTTTTGGAGTCAAGAAAAAACATTGGACAAATACGATAAAAGTAGGTACTTAATCATTTTTCTAACTTTTATTTCAGAATTTATGTTTGGCTTTACACGATAAATCAAAAGCTTTCATTAATTTGGGCATGTCTATTCGACATGCCCAACCTTAAACTGCTGTTTAATCCAAAATTCAAAAATCAACTTTCTCGTATAGATAACTCTCGGCCAACAGAAGAACGCAAAAAAAAAGTTGAATTTGGTAGCTGAATGGTTACCAAACTATGATTTGGAAACCAAATTGTTGCAAAACCCATCGACCATTTTGATACAATGCTTTACTCTACGATTCTTCCTGTATTTTGATTAACAAATTAGAAACTTTGAATAACCGTCTGAATTAGCTACTTACTTTAAGTCCGTCAGACGTCAGTCAAAACTCTTAACCAGTCAGTTGATCAGGACCTCCTCTATGAGCTTCTGGCTCCACGTTTAAACGTCAGGAGTAGAATAGAGCTTGGCCACGTGCAATAATTCGGATTATCATCTATTTCGACCTATTGTTAATTATATTAATATTTCCGAACAAAAATAGTTTTGACTGCAGGCTTCAGTCAAAAGTAGTTTTGACCGATATTTCAGTTAAAACTACGTTGGTCAAATACTAGTTTTGCATACTTTTTGCAGCCAAAATCGGAACTGACCGGTTTTGACTGTAACATATACGTCACCTAAGGTGTTCATAAGCTGCCCCAATTCCCGCTACCGCCTATACCTTGCACCATAATATGTATTAGTTGATGGGAGGGCAGGAGTTTGGTGAAATGTTTTGAACTGCCTTAGAGAGCTTGATTATCAGAACTAAATGGAATGAACTGCGATGTTCAAGGAACCGCTCTCTGTTGCTACTGTTTATAATTTGGGACTAAAATAGCGTTTAGTCTTTTCTCGGCTGATTTCTCGCTGGCTTAGTATTGACCTTTAAAAGTTGCTAAATTATAAATTATTTTTTAGGGTTCCGTACCTCAAAAGGAAACAAAGGAACCCTTATAGGATCACTTCGTTGTCCGCTCAGATCATAGAAACAAAGAGATGTGCCAAAGCGCTATCGAGCTTGATGCCTGATCTTGAGTAAATTGCTCATATTAAAAACGTACGCGCTGGCGACGAACCGAACACGATCGATGGTATAAATACAGTGTTTTAGTTTAGTGCTAGTGTTGAGTGACGATTAACAGTGTTAGATTGAGGGTGTTCGGAATGTTCAATGCGTGGGAGATCTTTTTATTCACACGGAGCGCTTAATTATGCGCGAATTGTGTCGAACAATGTACTAAAAGTGGCATCAGTTGTTCCCGTACTAATTTGCTATGATGGCATATCTCCTTGTTTCTATGATCTGAGGTTGTCCGCCTGTATGACGATCAAGAACCTTTTTCTCCGGTTTTTTTCTCTTTAGGACTCATAGTCAGAAGTTATTCTAGCGGTTGCCCGCGGTTCCACCCCCGTTGCTTGGCTCCTAAGGATCGTGAGATGTACAAAAATATTTTTTGGAATCCGTTTGGTAGTGCTTAGAGATTAGCGCGGTCGCAGTCAAACATACAAACTCTTCAGCTCTAAAATATTAGTATAGATTAACCAAATATATTATGAAATATTCTGTTTGCAATATAATTTTCCTTTAGCGTAAGTTATAACCTAAACCTTGTTTGTTTGCAGTGAAAGTAGTGGCGAAATTGATAAATATGAGTCAGAAACCAGTTGCGAAAGGTCACGCCACTCGGCAAACCTGTATTATGTCGCTTTTACTTTTTTAGGTAAGCAGAGTATACGTTCTTGTGGCATGTTCCCCAGCCTATATGCACCTATATAGGATGAGATGTAACGGGGCAAATACGCCCTAGTATAGCCCACAGAAATCTCTAGATTCATCCATCTTAAGAGTTTATTAAAATATTTGTGTTTAATGTATTTTTTCTTTAATGATATCTCTTTATTTATTGTAATTGGTTAATGCCATTTAATTATAGTAAATAAATTAATTCAGTGATAACACCATTGCTTTTTAAGGTTTGATCAGTGTACGCTACGTAACGAAACGTACGTAAGACAAAACATCATAATTTTGGATATGATGGTATAATTATCATCTGCCTAGCCTTTTCCCAAATTATATTGGGGTCGGCTTCCAGTCTAACTAGTTTCAGCTGAATATCAATATTTGATACGATGGTATAATATTATGTCTCATTATATTTATGCTCCAATGTACCGTAGCTCTTGCGCTGTAATAACAACCATCCTCATTGCCCTCCGTAGACTCTAATGACACCCAATAAAAGAAAGATAGCACATTTTCACCCCAAAACCACATAAAATAACCCCATCACCACGACACTAAAATAGAACCACTAAAAATAAATTAAAGAAATATTTTCTTACATTTAATCATTTAATCATTTATTGAACCATTGGTATTACATCATTAAGTTCTTTACGGTGGTCCCCAAACTAGGCGAGGCCTGTATCTTGGGGACCAGAGTTGCGATGACATAGGTATAATATTATAAAGAGAAAAATCAAAGAGAAAAAACAAACACACACAATTTAGAATTATTTAGCAGTGTAACAAAGTGGATAAGAAACTTAATTAATAAGTAAACAGAAAGTAATGTGAGGGTGACGTGTGCTAGAGTGAAGTGGGGCTGTGTATGAGAGTGAAGTTGATATGTGGGTGTCCGGGTGTATTGTATGAGCTATGGTGTGAGTATTGTTTCAGATTCGTCGTACGAAAGACTTAATAGCCAAGTTTTGAGAATATTTTTATATGTAGAAAGGGAGAGGTCATTGGAGTCACAGGGCATACTGCTGGTGACCTTGTTATACACAAAGGTGTGCAGGAAGGCGGGACAGCGTCTGGTTAGGAGAGAGGTGGTTCGTTGTAGCGGGATGTGGAGGACACGTTTGGAAGTTATTAAGGAATAGTCTGGTCTATCTTTAATAGTTTTTTGTATATGAAGGTATGCATTAAGAATAAATAGTTGACGGACGCGGAGAACTGAGAACTCTTTGTATAATAAGTCAGTGGGGTAGAGGAACGGTTTTCTTAGAAGGACCTTTATGACAGCTCTCTGAGCTCTTTCTAGTTCGATCATAATCGTTTTTCCTGCTCCACCCCAAATTGAGATACCATATTGTATAACAGACTGGCATATGGCGAAATAGACCATCCGTAGGATGTCTTTTGGAGTACAGTCTCTTATTTTTTTTATTATATAGATGAGTTTCCTTACACGTCCAGATAGGAATTGAATGTGCGCTTTAAATGATAGATTTTCATCAATGAGTAGACCTAAATATCGAATGCATTGAGTCCGGTTTATACATTCGCACAAGCAGTCTTCACGTGAGGTATTGATATGGTTATGACATGTGTGAAATTTTAATGTAAGATTGCGAGGAGGACAAGATGTATTTGTTGAACAGAATGTGACGAACTTGGTTTTCTGTATGTTGAGTGTTAGTAGGTTGTTGTTGAGTGTTTGGGCTATCGTTGCTAAACCATCTTCCGCGAGGCAGTAGACCTGCTCCCAGGTACAGGCATGAAACGTAATGACCGTGTCATCCGCGTAGGATATTAATTCAGCGTTTGGTAGAGTGAGGTTCAGAATGTCGTTCATGTAGATGATGAATAGTGTTGGGCCTAGTATGCTGCCCTGCGGAACTCCAAAACTGATAGGGAGAAGGCCACTTGAGTATTCACCTGCTTTAACGTATTGTCTACGATTTGTGAGGTAGCTGTGAAACCATTCAAGTGGTGTACCCCTAATCCCTGCAGCATTAAGTTTTTTAAGAAGGAGATCAGTTGAAATTGTGTCGAATGCTTTAGCCAGATCTAAGAAGACCGCCATACAACGTTTACCTTTTTCTATAATTGTAGATATTGTGTTAGTAAGCAGGGAAGCCGCGTCATCAGTTGATTTTCCTTTTCTAAAACCAAATTGTCTTTCTGAAATTAGATCATTTTTTTCAAGAAAATTTACTAGACGGGTGCTTACTACTTTTTCTAGAATTTTCGATAAAATGCTGAGAAGTGCTATAGGTCTATAGTTCTCTGGTTTGTCCTTAGGACCACTTTTATGTATCGGGCTTACTGCTGCAACTTTCCATTGTTCAGGAAATACTCCTGTTTCCAGGCTTAGGTTAATTAGGTGGGTGAGTGGTGTTATGATCAAGTTTTGTATTTTTTTTATGAGTCTTACACTGATTTTGTCAGGTCCCGGGGAGCTATCGTTTTTTAATTGATTGATGAAGTCTATGATTTCTGTTTCATCAGTGGGGGATAGAAAGAAAGAGGAGGGCGATGTGTTTAGTGGTGTGTACTTGCTAGTGAGAGATGTCTGAGTTTCTGATAGTCTTGTTAATATAGTAGCGGCAAGGTTCTTGCCGACGGATGTGAAGTAAACATTAAACCATAATCTTAACAGTTAAGTTATAAAACTCATTTTAACGTCTCAAGCCATAACTTTAAAGTCTCAACAGTTAAAATTTAACTGTCCAAGTTTCAGTCCAACATTCAGTATATCAAGAGTATGCTAACTGGAACCGTAAACCGTATGACGGTTTAACTTGAAACTGAAAACGTTTTAGTTAACTTTATTAGTCCACGGTATGTTATTAACTGAACTATGTGTACCTACTCAGGTAATTACTTAATACAAAGTTAAACTACGTTTGCTTTGAGTATTTAGACTATAGAGATGTCAAGCGGCGAATCGTCGAATAACATTTTCCGCCACTTTTTGCGGGGGGCGAGGTGAACACGTATAGCACACTACGGACATTTTATAAATAAAATTACATAACAATTACATAAATAAAACCATGTTGGTGCATAATTTGTACTAACATGTGATAAAAAATTCCATGGTTTCGCTGATTTGAAACAGCAACCACCTTTTATAACTGTAGCGACATCTGCCGACAACAGCGAAGACTACTTACACAGCTGTCACAACATGACGACCATTGGCTGAATCCTACATCGCGCAAGCAGAGTTTTCACAGCGATTAGCATAATATACATACAGAAACCCAACTACACTTAACCATTTTCAAAATGACAATACAAAATGACAGCTGTCGCGCATGAGCATGACTTAGTTTTTTTATGGCCAAATCGGTTAGATGGCCAATGTTTTTCGGTAGAGTGGTTCGCCCAGATTTGGCAACTCCATATAAAAATATATGCTACTAGCACTTCGCCTGCGACTTCGTCCGCGTGTCCCACAGGAACTGTGCATTTTTTCGGGATAAAAAGTAGCCTATGTTACTCAGTGATAATGTAGCTTTCTATTAGTGAAAGAATTTTTAAAATCGGCCCAGTAGTTTCGGAGCCTATTGGGTACAAACAAACAAACAAAAAAATCTTTCCTCTTAATAATATTAGCATAGATATGTTACCAATACACCTTTAACTCCAATCACAGATTTAGAACGTAGCCCCAAGTTAAGCCCTACAAACATTGGGGCCAACTAACCCCAAATCCAGGCTGCTAAGGACATCAGAAGCCCCGCGAATCCGTCAATAATTTTAAACCACTCTACAATTAATAACATTATTGATGAAATTTGCTTACAGTCGGCCTACAAAGGACCTCCCCTAATAAATTATTGCCAATCCCAGCTTGGTATAGGAACAAATTAATAGTAACTGAGTTTAATTGAATCTTAGTTGGCGAAGTAACGCTGAATGGAAACCACTGACTTTCAACGAATTTATATATTAGTTTAACAATTTGCTTGAGTAAAATTTGGGTGCGGATGCCGACAAACGATAAGCGATTATTGATTTTCGGAGAAGTAGCCTATTTTCAGGATTGTTATGCTTAATTTTATGAGTTAAAGTTACTTTGTATGTTGTGTTGATTTTATATTTAAACTAGGTTTTTGCCCGCGACTCCGTCCACGTGGACTGCAATAAAATGACCATTTTAAATCACCTCCTCAATGTAGGGTGGCTAGACTGGCTAGTACTACAAAGGGGTCAAGCTGTATGTCTGGTTTATTCCATCGGAATTAGATGGACTTCGCCCGCGACTTCATCCGCACAGGAACTGCACGTTTTTTCGGGATAAAAAGTAACCTATAGCACTCAGAACAGAATGTAGCTTTCTTTCTACTGGTGTTTTTTTTCTAAATTCGTCCAGTAAATTTTGACTTTATCCATTTCATACAAACATACAAAAATCAAATCTTTTCTCTTTAGTTTAAATGACATGGTACAGCAGAGGTCTCGGGTTCAGGTCTCACTCGTGCTCATTGTTTTTATATGTCCTATAAATATAAAATAACAGTAAGTTTACCATGGCCATAACATATTTTATGAACCATTTTATATTCTACCAATCTAGATCGCAAGCCTTGAATCTCGCAAAAACATCGTCTCCCAACATACACGCACACAACTCAATACCTCGAATCTCAAAGGATACCAAGTTTAGCAACTCCAGTAAGATTTTAACGTATTTCCTTGCTATTGATCTCTATGGCAGACCGTAAGTGGAATAGTTCTACTAACATTATGTTCGGTTTAATACTGAGTAATGTAACTTTGAGTAGTTTCTGCCTTATGGGAGAAGGGTCACACACGGGGTGATCGATGCTTGCTCAGCTTGTAATAGGAATATTTAGGAGGAATACTTAGGATTGTCTTAAGAATAGGTACTTGAAAATATGAATCAGTTCATTGAAAACTCGACAAATGCGTGTACGACTCACACCCTAAGGGTTCCGAAATATGCAATAGCGCCATCTATAAGCAAGATGCCGCTAAATTATTACATACTTCTAGTGGCGCCATGTATAAGCAGGTCTGCGAGGAATTTGAAAAATAGGTATTTGAAGAAACTATTGCCGTCGCGCTGCGCCCGAACAACCCCCGTAGTGTGTGATAGGGACAGCTGCAGCTCAGACCGATTATATCACAAAAAAAATGACGAGATTGACGTTTCGTATTCCCCCTTTTTCTCCTCGAAAACTGGGCCGATGCAATTTTTTTTATTTTTTTTTATTTCAAAAAAGAGTATGCTTAGGTTCCTATCATTTTCTTTTATGTTAAAAACTTTTCTAAATTGTCTGGTAGTCCTCTAATCACGGCGGTAAAAATAGGTCATTTTTTGTAATTTTTTTAGGTTCATATTTTCTTTACTAATTAGTTGCTGAAAAAAAGAAAATGTCAGGGACATGTATACAGCAGAACTTGATTTTATGAAACAAAAAAAGTACTCTAGAGCCATTATTCATGAAGAAAAAAGGGGAATACGTTTGTATGGAGAATATCACGCTCTGTTCCCTCTTAAGGGTCCTACCTCGGCCAGACGAACCACAAAGTGATATTTCAAGGGTTCCGTTTTTCCTATTGAGGTACGGAAGGAAACCTAAAAACTTTTTAACAAAAAATAACCGACTTCAAAAATCCAGTACAAAGAAAATAATAATTTTGGTTTCGGAAGTCGGTGGCTTTGGTTTTTGTTTGATTTTTTTTGCCACCGACTTCCGAAACCAAAATTATTATTTTCTTCGTAGTGGATTTTTGAAGTCGGTTATTTTTTTGAAAAAAACTTTTTTATTTTTCCCTTTTTAGTTCTTTATCCCTTTTTCCTATTACCTACATACATACGGGACGAATACAGAACCTCCTTTTTTGAAATCGGTTAAAAATTAACAACAATCATCGTCGTTACTTGCAAGAATTTGATTCTTATTAGTGGCACTACTGGATGGTGCTTCTGTGTGTTCTTTTCCAAAATCAACGGGCTTGATTAGGGCATCCTGCCAAAAATATTCATAGGTGCCTTTCGTGGACTAGGCTAGGTGCCATTCGCTCAGGTGCCATTGGGACGGATGCTCTTCGTGGACTACTTCTTGATTCTGGCTAAGAAAATTGATTTTTCAGAAATCTAATCATCCGCCTAGCCTTTTCCCAAACATGATTGGGGTCGGCTTCCAGTCTAACTGGTTGCGGCTGAATATCAATATTTTACATGGAGCGACTGCCATTTGACCTCCACAACCCAATTATTGGGGAATATCGGTATTCGAATGTTAGACCAGTTGTCAGACTTTTGGGCTCCTTACTACCCGTAACGACTGTCAAAGATATTCCTATGACAACCGGGACCGACTGTTTAACGTGCTCTCCGAGGCACGGAGGGGTCTCGATGTGTAAAGAACGGTCACCCATCCAAGGACTGACCGCGGCAAGCGCAGCTTAACCTCGCAGATCGATCGATCAGCGCGGCTGTCATTTAGCCACGAGCCCCTTCAGAAATCTAATAATACCAATTAATTTTTCATCAAAATCGGCCTCAAGATTTTTTTGAGTATTGCTACTTCATATAGTTTCGGAAACGGCCGCTAACGCACATTTACCCTGTTACCCACATTTTGCCATCTACATTTTTTTTCCATTTATTATGGTACACAAATCCAAACTCCCAAAGTTACTAAGATTCTACCCAAGCTACTAAGAATTTTTTATTGGAAAACCCATGGACCCGCGCTCAAAAATCGCTCTTGCGACAGCGACTCAGTCTATCCCAAATATACAAAAATATTGAACAATATTTATATTCTTCACGCACATAATCACGTTACGATTTATCTCTCAGATTCAGCTACTAAGTACAGTCAAGCATATAATTAAGTCACATACAGTTACGTCATAAAGGTTTGAATAACACAGCTGACGGCGCGTGATTCGCTTAGAATATCAACGTATCTCGATGTTCAGGTAAGAAGGTTGGTTTATTTTGGGGATTATTATCATTTCAATACCTCTCCTAAATTTTCCATTTTGCTTGACTACGAATTAAGATTCAGTATACAGGTGCTTGTTTTGATATAATAAGATTATAAGATGTTTATTTTTGTAAACCTTTTATACATAAAGCTGAAGAGTTTGTGTTTTGTTTGAACGCGCTAATCTCTGAAACTATCAGTCGGATTCGAAAAACTTTTTTTGTATATGCCAGCCAGATTCGTGAGGAATAGTATAAGCTACTTAACATCACGCTATGACCCATAGTAGTCGAGCAAAAAGAATAAAAATAGAAAGACCGCTAAGAGAAAATGAAGTAATAGCGCGAGCGGGTAAATAGTCCTATTTCTTTTAATTAAAAGGCAGATGAAACCGTGGAGCACAGCTAGTATTATGATAAATTTAGAGGCTGTCTCTTGCTAATACTGGAATCGAATAGCATTAAAAAAAAAACAATTTCACATAGCCAATTACGTTAGCTGCAATCGGAGGATCGAAAAAAAACCAAAAATGATTTTAATAAATTTAATTGAAATAAAAGTATTACATTAATTAATTCCTAAATTAGCCTAGGTGCCTATTCGAAGTATGAATATCAAGTGAATTTCATCAGAATTACAATAGCTAAGTCACAATGTGCGTAAGGTATGTGCGTCACAAAGTGCAACCTCAGCTCATTACAACATAATATATGTTTTGTACAATAAAATATCGAGCGCTGAGTTGGCGATTCCCCTTATACAGCTGTGCGTAACACGCCTCTATGGTTTGAAACCCGGCTTCCTATAGTACCTATACACATGCAAAGTACAATATAATCCATGATTTCACGAAAAACACACAAATAACATAATAAGCCACTGGAATAGCAGAAAAGCCACAACGTGGACCCTAGGGCTATTCAATAGCCAGCTAATTTTACACACACTAACTTTAAAAGCGGTTAAATATTTGATATTGACGACCAAAGCCTGTCAAATGCACCGCATACACAGTAATATTGTGTTTCTTTGTGTACCTGGTATTATTGGTGTGTTGTGTATGTTTTTATGCTGATGTTGGGGGGAAAATTGGGTGGGGTGGCGCGGAAAATGCGTAAATATGAAGTAGGGATTAGGTTATCGGTGCAAAAGATGCGTGGTTCAACCATAAGTATTTAAGGTCTTACTTTAATAATGACAATTTTAGGAAGAGGTAACAAAGATGCTTTTAGCAAAAAAAAATGAAAAAATATCAACTTTTTTATACATTTTCAAAATTAATTAAAAAACCTTTATTCCTCTTTGATTTATGAATGGCACTAAGGTCATGTTAGCAATATAATCATAAACGAATTCAAGTGATTTGTCATACCCCCCCAAAGGACCAACAAAAACAATAACCAAGAAACTAAACAAACTTTAAACCATAACCTCTTACACTCAAAGCAGGGACAGTTAAATCCCACACTAAATGTCGCCGTGCTTAATATAATTATGTAATTTCATATTATTATCCTCAATAACTTTATGGAGAACGCTTCCCCATCAAAATATAGTTTATAGCATTGGCATTTATGGCGGTATGAAAAGGGAACGCATATTTGGAACCCCATGAAAATAATCGCATAGAATTTAAACACATAATATTTAAGAATAAGGTTGAAAATTGTGTGAAAGGACTTCGGTTGGTGTAAAAACTTGCGTTCGCTTGCGTACAATAATAGGGGTGTGTTATATTGGAATTTACAATGAGCCCCGATGGTATAATAATTTGAGTAATTAATTCGCATCCGAACTTTTGTTTAATGTACTCCTTATTTTATTAGGTACTGCTTTGGGAATTTGTGTGACAGATAGTTTGATGGATGAGTTAAAATTGAATTAAATATCTGTTAACAGATAACTCGGTACCAACGAGAATTTAATTCAGTTTAATTTATCGGGATTGGCTCAATTTGGATACAAATGTTGGCATATTCATAATTTACTGTGTATCTGATATTGGATAGGGTAAACTTGCCAAATTCGTACCCCTTAAGAGAAAACCATCATATTTAGAAAATTAGGAAAGATAAATGAGCTTTAATTAAAAGTAATTTTTGTTTGCTAAATGCTTTATTGTTTCCATAATAAAATTTAACATAAACCTTATAAACTTCTCAAAAATAAACAATTTAAAAAAAAACTAAAAAATACGATTTAAGACCATTCATCCCAAATCGTACTGCCATATCCTTAATTCGTACTTTGTGATCTATTCATTGGTATACAGTATTTAACAGCAGTTTTTAACTTTTGTGGTTATTTTTCCAATCAAAAATCAAATAAAACAACTTGTTTAAGAATTGGTATTCAGATTCATTAATAGTTTTCCTAAATCGTACCAGTACGTTTTAAGAACTTAACTCGAGTACGAAATAGGAGCAAAAGCCAAACATATTTTAAATTTACCGCCAAAGAAATTGACAACAGTTACGAGTATGATAACACGTCAGATGAAATTGCAAAGATACACATTAATACGTATCAAATCGTAAAATAGGTTATACACGACCTTATTTGAATAAAACTCTTACGAAATGTGTAAAAATATTACAACAATAGTTGAAAAAAACTTACTTTTTCAATTTTTTGTCGAGAGCAGCTTCACAGGTGTTATCTGTCAGATGGTGAAATGGCCGACTGTTATTTCTATTTTTGACACTACAGGCGCTGATAGCTGTTACCAAAGCCGAGTTCTAAGTGGAGTACGAATTTGGCGTAAGTACGAATTAGGCAAGTTTACCTATTACATATATAATTCCTCAATTTATTAATGCATTGGCTTTATAGATCAGAAGGGTAATTTTCCTAATTAAAATGTTCAAAATATTATTGTAGTTCTAAAACCCAATTCTCGTAAATAAAAATTAGTTCCGATTTAGTTACGATACAATCTCAATGCCATTTATGTCAGAAATGGTATTCTCTTGTCCATTGGACGTTGTCATTTAGTACAATAGAACACAATTTGTGACATAGGCATATGGCATAGACATAATTTGTAAGTAGGTATAGCACTTAGTATTAAGAAATATTTTGTTGCGATTACAAATTTAAATTTAGTACAGAACCCTCAAGGTGCGAGTCCTACTTGCACTTGCCCGGTTTTTTAAATTGAGTACACAATGAAAAATATTCATGACAGAACAATCTTAGACATAGCTTTTCCATCGCTACACCTCCCGGCAATTTATCACTCTCCAAATGAAATATGCTTATGAAAACATTGCAAAATAACCCAGACACCTTTCAAAGGTACGGATTCATTAATTTTCCACCAAAAGTACAGTCTAGACGAATAAAAACTTGCAAAGAAGCATTCTGATGTCACAGTGTAAATAAAACAGTGAGCTTTTGACGAAAAATGAATAATGGCGTGCTTGGACAGAGAGCGTGGGTTGTGCCTTTACTTTAGGTACTAAAAGTAGACTTTAATATTATGGTGATAGCATAGTCAGAATCATTATTTGAATGCGTGAAGCAAAAACTTTGTACCCTTTTTTACAAAAATTAGGCGGACGGAGGAGAAATTTGGCACAGTTTAAGTTTTATGCCCTCCCAGCTCACGCGGCGAATCTGATTGGTAGTTTCAGAGATAAGCGCGTATAAACAAACAAACAAACTCTTCAGCTTTATAATATTAGTATAGATTATGTGTTACAAATACACTAACTTAATAAAAAATTGTGACTTGTATTATAATTACTTGAGCAACTATTACTACTGCAGTTCCATTACTCCTACACTTAATTAGTAAGACACAGCGTTTCCACAATGTCAAAAATACTCCTTTCAAGTGTCACATTCAATTTCAACGTTTCCGCAGGAAGGATACTTGTTATGATAAAACAAGTTTAAACGGATTATATCGCGTATATTACAGATTAGCTTCCGCCCGCGGCTTCGCCTGCGTTTTTCGGGATAAAAGGTAGCCTATGTGTTATTCCAGACTAAAATCTATCTGTGTGCCAAATTTCATCCAAATCCGTTCAGCTGTTTCATCGCGAAGAAGTAACAAACTTACACACACACACACGCACGCACAAACTTTCACATTTATAATATTAGTGTGATGTGATTTTTACAGATTTTTCATCTAAGGAAAAGGAAAAATTCCACAAGAAAAATCTGTAAAAATCTGTAATATACGCGATTGAATCCATTTAAACTTGTTTCATTATAATGTGTAGTAATCGCGACTAAGACATTATTATAGGAAACTTGTTCCACCGCAAAATCTTACTCTGTGGCATTTCTCAAACGTGTCCGAGCGGCGGATATAGTGCCGATACCCTTATCTTAACAGCTTTAACTTCCTCGTAACATAATACTTCGCGACAGATACGGTTCGCAAATAAATTCGACGGTCGACGCCACTGACCGCTTCCTGCGGTTTCGATTTTTTTGCAGCAGTTTTTTATACTGACTGTACTTGTAGTTGTGGGGCTTGAGTGAATCACTGATGTTCGTGTGTTATGTGGCGGGTATGAGCAGAGTGTCAAGTGATGTGAGAATATAGTAGTTTGAGTTATCAGTAGTATGTTTGTGACAGACTTTATATAATTGTAAGGCATAACAAAAACCCTGTTTGATCCCAAAGGGGGCCATTTATTTATTTATTAAGGCATGCCAACTACATATTTACAGTTTTGGACAACAATAATAATTACAAATTTTTAATACAGTGTAAATCCATCACTTAAAGGCATCAACAACATTCATAATTAATTTGAGTTACAGAGTTTATTGATAGAAAATCGGTACCTACTAATATGTTATAATATTATTTACATTATAAAATAATTGCCAGATTCGATTACATTATATAGAAAAGAAATTTGTAATACGTCACATTGCTTGGTATTCATTAAGTAGTAATTCGAAATAAATATAAAAAAGTAAATATTATTAAATTAAATTGGGATAACAATTATTATTAAATTAAAATTATACAGAATTAATTAATATTATTGGGGGTGAGAGATGTGAATAACAATACGTTTATAGACAGCTGACTACAAGTCAATTTTAATAACTTTAGATTTAAATTTTGCCAAACTATCAAAGAAAATATCTATTTCACTATCCACAGAATGGGCTCTGTTATAGGTGATGATCCATGATCCCAAAAGGGGTGAAAAAAAATATCAGCTGTTCCATACATTTATGTAGGTACACAACTCAACAAAACATGGAACAGCTAATTTTGTTTTCGCGATTTCAGCTTAGGTCCCATAGTAAAAGTTGTTCATAATGATGTGTAGATTTACCCCCTAAAATATTTGCCATTAACAAAGTAAGACCATCAATCGCAAACTAAGCGAATACAAAAAAGAATTGATGAAACTTTTTTAACGACATTTCTTGCAATAAAGTAGCAAGCCTGACACATTTCACCACCTTTTTAAGTGACACAAAATCGTTCAAACAATAAAACTGTCGTCACATACAAGGCCCTTAGCAGCAAATTAAAACCGTTGACTCACACATAATTTTCCACTTTAAGTGATAATCCGTGAATCCGAAAACCGACATTCGAAACACAAGAAGACTTTGTAAGATTGCAGAAAGACTATAAATTAAAACTTCTGCCAGAAATAAGGGACGACGTTGTTTCACGCCGGCCATCGTATCATCGGAGCGATTATTCGCGAAAACTTTAATGAGAATGTATGGGCCGATGACAGTTTTAAACGTGCATTGTTTTTCATAAGACCAGCATTTTGGTATATTTGAGATGCGATGGGAAGACAGTTGATGTTCCATTGTGCTTCGGAGAAAATAGTGTCATTTGTTAAGTACAGGAATTCTCAACTGGTGCGGCTCCTTAGGGGTATAGAGATCTTATGGGGGCCTCGATATTTTCCGATATTCTTAGGAAAAATCTATTGTAAATTATGCTTTCTTTTATTTTAATTATTCTTACAAGTGAACACAATTTTTTGCAATTTACTTTATCATTATTATAATTGAGAAATAATTTTCGTGAAAATTATGTTTTTTTTTTATGAAAAAAGATAAAGAGAAGCATGATTTCTTTTTATTCATAGAGGCAAAAAAAGTTGGCAATCCCTGGTTTAGTGTGCGCAATTTTGCAAGAACTGTGTGTGATTTCGTGGCAGTTTATTGAGTCTATTGTGTGTTAAACTTGTCTTTGTATAGACGTGATCACCAAAATCACATTGCTTTTCCATAAATTGTAGTCTGAAATCAGAATTTGTATTTAACTATCGCCTGTTTATTATGTTGCCTATCCTAAGGCTGCCTTTCCACCGGAGATGTAAGTTACGGACGTGTGTGACACACCCACCAACAGGATTGCTTAATTTTGAAAAAAATGAACTTAGATATGAATATGAAGCGATCCTATTGGTGCGTTTCTCACACATCCCTCGCACAAATGGTGCTCAAATCTCTGGTGGAAAAGCAGCCCTGCAATGTCATGCTGCTTCTATAGTAGATATTATAAAACTTTAAAAGTGTTTTCGATATTCTTTAAAAACAACATCCTATTCCAGTAAAAGTAGGGATTTTTTGTCTGTTTGTCTTATTGTGCGCGTATCACGTAAAAAGTACGAATGGATATTGGATGCCTAGTTTTTGGTGTAAGTTCTAGGTCCCAAAATCAATCTAAAGCAGCAAAAAAAACAAAAGTTGCGCAATGGCAAGCAGATCGAAGTAGAAATTATAGCTGTAATAAAGGTGTAAACATATATTAACCAATCAAGGTGCTCCGTTATCCGCCGCTAGGTGGCGCCGCCGATCATTACGTCGTCTGCGCAGGCGCCGCAGTGGGTTTCACACTGGTTGCTTTACAATGCTGGCTTTAGTTTTGTTATTATAACACCTAAGAATCTTATGAAGTCATAAGGTAAATATTTTTCAAATCTTGTAGTTGCGCTAGTCTAAAAATTCAATAAAAACGATGTCAAAAAATTACATTAAAATGCTTAGGAATTGCAGTGATAGCCTAGATAGCAGTGATAGCCTAGTGGTTTAACCATGTGCCTCCCACGGCGAATGGTTCGAGTTCGATCCCGAGGCACGCACCGCTGACTTTTCGAAGTCATGTGCGTTTTAGAAATTAATTATCACTTGCTTTAACGGTGAAGGAAAACATCGTGAGGAAACCGGCATGTCCTAGAACCAAAAATTCGAAGACATGCGACGTCCACAAACCCGCACTGGGCCCGCGTGGTGGACTACGGCCCACTCCCTCTCGCAGAGAGGAGGCCTGTGTCCCAGCAGTGGGAACATTATAGGCCGATTATGCTATGCTATGCTATATGCTTAGGTATTAGAATTCAATAAAAAATTGTAACATAACAACTGACACCCTACTTCTCTGTAATAGTGACTATATCGTCGTACCCCTTTACCATGATAGGGTGTGCAGCCATAGCATAAGTACTTATACTGTACACATAATTCTGTATCTTATTATAATTTATAAATGTATATTTTTGTGAATTTGAAACGTTTCAAAGCCATGTTATGTTTCCCTTATGTTATTAAATTAATTATTTATATATTTAACAACAAAAACATAAACGGGATTTGAACCCGTGATTTCTGCCAAACCGTGGCACTTCTCTGCCAACTGAGCTAGCGCGTCCTGCCCGCTACAGTTGGAAATCTCTTTGAAATTCAAATTCAAAGTTTGAATACACCTCCTTTGAGCGTTGGTGACATCTATCGGAAACGAATACAGACTCCAACTCAATGCCTTTAACTTTGCAGTTATAGAAACTGATACGATATCACCATCTATACATTATAAATGTATGTATATTCTTGTGAATTTGAAACATGTCAAAGCCATGCATGCTTCTCTTACTTTATTAAATTATTATAATTAGGTATGTATCGCTGTTTTTAAGTAAAATGTGTAAGAGAAATGCAAGGAAGGAAGGGAGGGTTGAAGTTTGAAATCTCAGAAAAATTTATAGGTGAAACGAAATAATCGGTCATTTTTTTTGGACATAAATACTATCGGATGATCGGGTCAATTCACATGGAATCAAAAAAAAACAAAAAAAAAAACTTTTGAACTTAAAAAATCATACTAACTCTTCAATGTACTCGATCCAGCGCGCCACAATCTTGCGCAAACGCATAGCCGACCCGCGAAGCCGTTAGCTTGTCACCGTACCGGGATAGGGCTGCCTCGTATCGTAATCATTATTTTTTTTCTAATAAAAAGGAAGTGTCGTAATAATATTGTGATAAACAGGAAATTGAAAAGATGTTGTTTTATCTGGAAGTAATATCGATAGTAAATTAGTAGAGATTGCATGTAACTGTGATGTACATTATGTTAAGTTACGTCACAGTTTATTGGTGGCGCAAAAAGTTTTTTCGTACATTCGCAAATCTCTTTGTGTACAATTACATAGCTATACCTACTATTTATAGGCAGTAGTAAAAGTTTTTCATAAAAGAGTGTCGGTCTCTTTGTCAGATTTTTTTTTAACTAATTTAAAAAATAATGCAACGCTTAAATTTTGTATTGTTTTGTTGCCCGTGACTCCGTTCGCATGGAAATTTCAAATCGATCCCACGGGAACCTTACATTTTTCCGTAATAAAAAGTAACCTATGTGCTATTTCAAACTATAATCTGTGCCAAATTTCATCCAGATCCGTCCAGCCGTTCTTGAGTTATAAATGGTGTAATTAACCCGACTTTGTTTTATATATTTAGATTTAAGATATTTCGAATACAACTAACACGTGTAGAATTTGAGCCCGTGACCTCCGCCGTACCGTGGCATCGGCATCGCTCTAATCAACTGAGCTACCGTGTCAATTTTTAATCAAAATCATGGATTTTCGTAATTTCCTTTCTAATAAAAAGCATTTAGCCTATTCACCAATCACATGTCGTGCCAACCCTAGGAACACATGCGGGTCACCCTGTTTTTGCGATAGCGTGATTACAACGCGGCGTTTATAAGAAAATTGTCCGTACCGAACAATTATCGTGAAACTTGTTTAATGGACCATTTTAGACACGCTTACCTTTATATTATACATTATGTACCCCCCTTACCTATAAACGCCTCTTAATTTAACCACTGATTATTAATATACTCTATCCTTGTCATTCCTATGCCAATCTGATATCTGTCAAAAAATCTAAAAGCTTGCATGACGCATTTTAAGTGGTACCTAAAAATTGATTTGCATCTCGTAGGTATTCTTGCGATGCATGGTACATTTTTTTTCTAGATCTTTTTGTCAATAACAGCAGTGTAACACTCTTTTTTTACTACCTATGTCACTACCTACCTAGTTTACAAAAAACATTCAGTATCACGGTTGACGATCGTCAAAGGAACGGTCACCCGAATCGTCGAGGGGTGACCCTTTGCCGCACGAATTCGCATCGCAGTTTTCTGCATTGCAAATTGCATTAAATGAATATCCAGAATATCCACCATATTCGCTGAAAAAAATGTGCCATATTTCAGCGAAATATAAGAGTTGCTACTTGCTTTAGTTTGGCCATTGTCGCATTGAAATACCTGATCTTTGTGCCACAATTATCAGTCAAAAGATATTCAACAATTTCTAATCATTCATCGCCAACCTCTTTACCAAACTTGCAAGATCTGAACACGCCATTATTATAATACTTTCAAATGCGCAACAACCAATCAGAGTTTGAAGTTCGAGATAAGGCACGGTTCAGACGAACTTGCGAACTCACTCGGCGTCAAAACGTGCCGCGACTTAATCATTGTGAATTACAATTGTTACATTTTAGAACATTCTGTTACTAAAATTATGTTGGCTCTTGATTTTGAATTTCGAATTGGGTGTTTGTTATTGAATATGAAATTGTTTGTAAGGCAGTTGGTACGTACGTGAGTATTAGTTTGAAAGGCTTCGCAATACAATCATCGTTTGAAATTAATTCTAAGCTTCGGGGTTAGTTCGCAATGGTTGACACAGAAAACATATAACTACGGCCACGTTTCAAAGAACATCGGCAGTTTTGGGCTTGATCTGGTACAGTAATAAAAATATATTTTAATTGTTCTTTGCCTAATTTATCTTAGAGATAAAAGAATTGGAATCAAAAGTCGAAATAAATCCTACTTTAATATTATAAATGCGAAAGTTTGTGCGTGTGTGTGTGTGTATGTTTGTGACTTCTTCACGCTGAAACGGCTGGATGGATTTGGATGAAATTTGGCACACAGATTATGGTCTGGAATAACACATAGGCTACCTTTTATCCCGAAAACGCGGGCGAAGCCGCGGGCGGAGGCTAGTAAGAAATAAAATTATTATGCCGTTGACATTTTGAAAAAACCAATAATACAAAAACAAACAACATGCGCCCTGGCGCTTGCCTCCATAGAATATTATGTCGACAGCAATTAAAACCTTTGAATTGAGAACTCATTAGTCGGGTTGTAACTTATTGGATCATTCACACCATACTTAATCCCACTGTCACAAATATGAAGATTTCTCTTTAACCCAATTACGTACAAAAACAAAAATCAAAAAAAAAATACTCTTGAAATACTCGATCACACCAAACTAATTTCATATCTGTACCGACTTACACAAACTGAAGCCCAGTGTTCTATGGGCGTCTGCCAGTCTCCTTTAAAATACAGTTTAATTTTTTTTCTACTGCAGATACCATGTGTGCTTGTTTCAGTGGAAGCTTTGGATAAAATCGTTTTTGAAATTAGCAATGTGGAATTGTATTGTAGAACGTGACTGTGCCTCTACATCACAGTAATAAAAAAGGAAAATGGTTCCTAATTGGTATATAATTTGTGTCGCAAAATTACTCCATTAAGAACCTATTCGGTCTATAAATTATTAATTTAATGTTGCTAAAACATGAAAGCTTTAAGCGCCTTTCTGTTTTTAAAAGCAATAAGTGACAGATCGTTTATTTACGGCAGCGTTTTCCTTTGAGGCGTTAGCGTCAGTGAAAACTCTCAAGACAGGTATACAACATAAGTAGATCAATTCACATTCGAATACGTAAACGTATCACTGTAGAAACAAATAAACATCCACAATATTATCAGTATTCCCTTCACACCTCAATAAGGATTACCCTTCTAGGACAAATAATAAAAAAGGGGAATCAGCCAAAATATCGTCGAGTTGGCTCGACGCTTGACAAAAATCAATTCAATTTTGGAGACTGTAGCTGTCATATCGACCTACGTGAAGCGCGCGTGACAGGAATACCAAATGGGGAGCGTAAAGTGGGTAAGCAGAAGTCTAGGTTAAAACAGCTTTGCAGAATTGCAGAATTAAAATAAGTTTCGGCGATAGTCGTTTGTGAAAAATACGATATTAACATCTACACACCAATTGCCAATCAACTCAGAATCATTATGCAACAATCATAGATCATGTTTAAATTCAAGTTTAAGAGTTCGAAACGTCAGGAAAAAATAATGCACACGACCTAATCTATTTAAACTTGTTTTATTATAATGTGTAGTAATCGCGAAAATCTAAGACATTATCGGTCGTTTGCAGAAAGATATATCTTAAAGGGCACTGGCAGACGCCCATAGAACGCTGGGCCTCAGATTGTGTAAGTCGGTACAGATATGAAATTAGTTTGGTGTGATCGAGTATTTCAAGAGAATTTAAATTCATTTTTTATTTGTTTTTGTACGTAATTGGGTTAAAGAGAAATATTATTATTTCTGACAGTGAGGTTAAGTATGGTGTGAATGATCCAGTGAAGTACAGCCCGACTAATGAGTTCTCAATTCAAAGGTTTTAGTTGCTGTCACCATGATATTCTGTGGAAGCACGCGCCAGCCAGCATGCACCCGTTTTTGTTTTAATGGTTTTTTCAAAATGTCAATGGCATAATCATTTTATTTCTTATTTATTTCGATTTTTGATTCCAATTCTTAATCTCTAAGATAAATTAGGCAAAGAACAATTAAAATATATTTTTATTTTTGGTTAAGCTTTTATTACTGTACCATATCAAGCCTAAAACTGCCGACGTCCTTTTAATGGAGGCATTAACCATACAATTTCTATCGTTAAAGTCTCCTTTAAAATTTAATGACCTTTTCTGCAACTCAGCTTAAAAATCATGAATTCATACAAGATTTATGACTCTAATGTCAAATGTCTAAATTAATTATTTTGATACTTCAGTCGTAGAAGTTGCATGTGAGATTGTAGTTTTCAACTGTTTTTAGGCACATAACAGACATACACTTGTCTGAAACCTCACATTTATAAATACCTCACATTTTTTTTAGTAATTCTAATGATCATAGAAAGATTTTAACATAACTATATCAGTACGCACTTTGAAAGCCTTCACTCTTCTAAAACTGTGATATTATCGAACAAACTTTATAAAATAATATGATGTGATAATTTATTTTTCAAATACCTAGGATAAAAATAACTCTTTACAAGTAGGTAAATATTTTTTAAACCTAGATAAAGTCGGTATTTCCTAACTGCCTTTGAGAAGAAACCAAAACTAACTCAAAATTCAATGTCTTTTTTACAGTTCAGACAAATCACGATAAGATTAATTTTATAAAAACGATATGAACCTTCTATTTATTTCTCTACATTATGACCTCTGTATTGAAATTCGCCGTAGCTATTTGATTCCGCTGACGACAGCTTAAAGCCAGCTGATTTGTACGATTCGTCTTATCAACCAATTGCTGAACAGGCTTGCCCGTTTACACTTTGATTAGTGTAAGTGATTAGTACGTAGCACATAGTCTTGTCGTAGTAAAATGCTACGAAACTTGAGCTTTTGGGTTCGAAGTGACGAGTACCTCCATAGTGTAGGGATGGTATGGTATCTACTACCAAGAGGTCAAGCTGTATCTCTGGTTTATCCTACCAGAAATAGATGAAACGTGGCTTAGATTTTAAGTTGGAGCCCAAGTGTGAAAACTACATCAAAATCCGTACTTTTTGCGTGATGCGCGCAATACCTAACAGACAAACATTAAAAAAAAAAATTTGGGTACCTATGGTTACGTCCCACTAGGTAGGGGAGCCGGGTCCTAGTTGTCACAAAAATTGAATAATTATTTTTAATTTAAAGAAATAACATTATATTACCATTTCTTCTTTATTAATCATATATTTGGTATCTTAGCCTTCATTCACTGCACTTATTACTTATAAAATAACCAAATCCTAAGAATTATTTTGAGATCAAAAAATTAAGTCGAGTGTGACAAGTTGCCCCCGACACGGGGTAAGTTGTCTCAGTTATTGGTCCTCATTGTCACACATCACTCTCATCATCAGATGGACAATTTGGGCAGCAATCAACTAAAAGTTTATTCCCACCATAGTTTTCATGTGCCCACAGTTTGCATTTTGTGCGCTGCACCCATTGTTCATTAGTTTTGCTGCATAACCAGGTTTCAAAACTTATCCAACACAACATATCACCGAATCATCATCATCATCGCTACTCTCTCGTTTCTGTCTCTCATTTCCTTTAGTTTTACGACTTTTAGGTACATTTGGCTTAGGTTTTTTTTATTTTTTATTTCTGTACTAACGCATGCTTAATATTAACAAGTGACAACTAGCCCCAAAAAAATTGAGACAACTAGTACTGGAGACAAAAATATATTTAAACACACAAATCACTTTTAACTGTTGACGAACAAAAATACTTTTCAATATTACGTTAAAACTGACAATTTTTCTTCTCAAAATATATAAGAAACATCAAAATACATATATAAATACAGCTAATAAATAAAATCAAAGAAAGGAGTAAAATTTACTCATGATATGTTTTTTTCTTTTTTTTTGCAACAGACTTTGATGCAAGAGACTGGCGGCAATGACACTTTCGTATGTTGGTGGCATTGGGGTGTGTTCTGAAATGTCAATATTCGCAATCCTTAAATTCTTTTAGATTATTTAATATTGCCATTGTGACAACTAGTACTTGTGACAACGAGGACACTCTTCCCCTACCCTATTCCAACTGTTTTTTTCTGGATTATCTTCAATGTAGGTATAAACACGGGTTTTTTACAATTTTATAATAGTATAGATTAATACCCACTCAAGTGCCTACGTCACAAAAAAGCGCGGGCAACGTGCTTCACGACTGACGCGGACGACCGCTCGGTGCGCCTGACCGTAATAAAACTTTA
The DNA here is from genome assembly GCA_948465475.1 of Thalpophila matura. Classification (NCBI taxonomy): domain Eukaryota; kingdom Metazoa; phylum Arthropoda; class Insecta; order Lepidoptera; family Noctuidae; genus Thalpophila; species Thalpophila matura. The sequence goes on from OX419191.1 coordinate 1,608,688, forward strand.
TTTATGGCCGTTTGAAGAGGTTATTTGAGAAACAAACGACTGTTTTGTATAGCTTATGAAACAAACCACTTGTTTAAAGGAGTTTCTGGCAATTTAGCCCAATGATAAAAAAATAAAAAATGCAAGAAGTTGGAACATAAGTGCGTTAAGACGTTTCGTGGGATAAAATATTTTTTTGTACGAAATCTAAAGCGACAACGTTATGATTTTTTGTTAGAATAAAAAACTATATTAGTTAATCTTGCCGTACTATATTTAATGTGAACATATTTTCTTAAAACAATAGCCTAAAATAGCTGTTGAATGAGCGCAATAAATTCTCTTACACCGCATTCCGCTGCAAAATGATACAGTATGTTCATGCCTATTTTATAGAGAATATTGAACCCGTATGATAAAAATATATGTTGATAACTAAAGACACATGTCTTAACTATGGATTTAGTTTAAAAAATATATCACTTTCTAAGAAAATATTGTTCTAATACACAAAAACAAGAAAGACGCTCCATTTTTAAAACTTAACAGGGTCATTTTTGTTTACAGATTACCGGAAAACGTATTATTCTTTTTGAAAAAAATTATAATTGATAGAAAGAGCAAATGCTGTGTAGTAACAAGTACATGCTAAATCATGACAGTGTAGAATTAAATTATCTTAAAATGTTAAGGTTTAGATGAGCTAAATCTTGCGTCACGATCGCGACTCCATAGCGCGGAAAGCAATATGGCTACCGTCTAAGGGCCGCGACACACTTGGTTCTAAGTGATACCTACGTAACACGATTTCCGTGTTTGTTAAATTAGATAGTGGGATTTTTGGATTCATAGGGGTGGTTTGAAATAAAATTATGTTGTGTTTAGAAAAAATAAATTGTATTATTTTTAAAATAATTAAAATGACCATTTTTTATTATTAACTTATTATGATACGTATGTTTATTCTTATTTTAAAACATAACATAAAATGTATAATTATAAAATTATTTATAATAAAAAAAAATATAAGTAGGTACATATTATAACAATTTTCGGAAGTACTTAAATTAAGATGTTACAAAATCGTGGTTTCATTTAACCAGATATGTTGATTCCAATTTTAAAACATAACATTAAATGTATTATTATAAAATTATTTATAACAAATCAAAAAAATTATAAGTAGGTACATATTACAACAATTTTCAAAAGTACTTAAATTAAGTTAATATAAAATAGTGGTTTCATTTCACCCTAAAACACGAAAAAAAATCAGCTGTTTCGTATATTTTGTCAATTTATGTGAATACAGATGTTTGAATTGTTTATAATGATGAGTACAGTGACCACCTGGATAGAGGTCAAGGTCAACAAAAACTAAGTGAAGACAATGTAAAATTTCAGGTTTGGTCCCATAAGTTGTTCATAATGATGAGTAAAGTCACGTGGTCAAGTATCGCTCATCAATTACCAGTCACCCTATATAAAAAAGCAAATCAAACAGATACTCGGGTACATCATAAGCTGCGTTAGGTTCCGACCTTCACGCGGGCGAAGTCAATATTAAAAATCATTTATTCAAACTAGGTTGACAATCAGCACTTTTTGAAGGTCAAAATTAAATAAAGCGGTTGCCCACTTTATGTAATTTTGACCTTCAAACAATCACATCATGGGATGGTCGATGTGTCTGAATACCTACTCTGAATCCCTTCGAACAGTGTGGAATTCCTCGAAACATATTTCTAAGCAGAGCGTTACATTACACTGCTTGCAAATATATTTCGAGCGACTCTTTTTGCACCAAACACAACGTGCGCTTTTAGTGGCGCCAGTGCCGACGAAATGGTTCCCTGACAAAATAGGACGCCGTATCTTTCCCGGTCCAAGTGACAGATATTTCGTGACGACCTGAGTCGGAAAAGATGCAGGCCTTCCAAATCGTTGAACCAATTCTTCGGCTAGACGTTGTCTAAATGCACGTTGTGTAGCGGTCTTGTGAAAAGACTTATAAATTATATAAGAGTTTAGAATGGTAACATTTAAAAGGCGCCTAAACACTTTTTTGTACCACACCTGATTTCTAGACCTTTCTATGGGGTGTGCAGAGAGAAGTTGGTCTTTTTTATCCACACCCCCCATAGAAAGGTTGTAATCTAGTACTACTTGTGGTTTATATTTGTACCGCCCGTACTTTTCTTTGCCCGCTACTTCGCCTTTGTGAAATGTCGAAAGCATGGCGACAACGCTGGTATCACGCCACAACATCACGGATAAATCCCGGCAATAACTGTGTACGATTTCACCAACCCGCAACTCGTTCTTACCTACACTTTTGATGGACTCAGGGACAAACTCCCTATTAACTCTGAGAGTCCCATAGCAATCGGTGCCATGGGACTTCAAGTATCTTGCCAAAAGAGGCGAGTTATAAAAATTATCCATAACTAAAGTGTGGCCTCGATTAAGGAGTGGGTTCACGAGATCGTACACAATACGAGCTGTCACATTAGACGGTGGAGGTGGCCTTGAAGTACTAGGGACTTCGTCTGTCTGGCTGTCGTCTATCTGTCTGTCGTCTGTCTGTCTGTCGTCTGTCTGTCTGTCGTCTGTCTGTCCTTTGCCAGTGTAGAAGAAAAACTTCCACAAGTACCCGGTCGACGCTTCGCACAGCTCATAGCTTTTAACGCCTACCTTGGCGGCTTTGGTGGCTATTTTCTGTGCAAAGGACAGCCGACCGTGCCACTTGAGGAGTGATTCGTCTATGGCGAGGTCACGTCCTGGATAGTATAAGAAACTATACTTGCTATTAAGATGGTCGAGTACCGGCCGAATTTTACTAAGTCTGGATTCATCTGGAGTCATGTCCCGTCCCGTCACGTTTTCCGCAAAATGTAACATGCGCTTTATGAGCACGTACCTATTATATGTCATAAGTTGCCTAAAATACTTCAAGGTGAGATAGCCATTTTCTCGCCAGTAATCCTTTTCAACGGATAGCGGCGCTAACCCTTGAAAAATCATAACGGCAAAGAAAACAGCCATCTCACTCCGATCCGTGTTCACCCAAAAGTTAAGCCGAGATTTTTCCGTGGTGAGGTATTTGTCAATGACGTACGACGAGTGCCTGTTTGTTTGGCTCACGAGGAGATCAAAAAATTGGTCGTCAAAAAATTTTAAAAAAACGTCTGACGGCCGGGTAGTGTGGTCCACAGCAAAAGTTGGACCAGGGGTACCTGTGAAAACCTCCCGCTGGCCAACAAATGTGTTGTGGTCGCAGCTCCAGTCAAAGGAGAGGTTGTCTGCCGATGCCATTTGGCGCATCAAGAGGTCTGCCTCGGTATCCTCTTGCGCCAACCACTCCACAGCCTCGGCGTTAAGATCGTCCGGTATGTGGGCAGACTCCAAATCTGTCTGAGCTTCTGTCAACTCCAAATCGCTTGCCTCGTGCGAGCTGTCATTGTCCTCCTCCTGCAGCCATTGGTCCAAAATGGCATCAGACTTTTTTGTATCCGGATCTAGAAAAAAGAAAAGTTATTTTTGCTGACGAAACAATAATAACGATGTAATTATTTAATGCTGATAATGATTACTTACCAGATGCGCAAAAGCCTTTTGGCTTTGACGTTTCGGAGGATGTGCTGGTGCACGAGGCATCTTTGTTAGAAGTGGAGCCTAGAAAAAATATTTTAAATTAAAATGTGTTGTAAATTTAACTCCAAAAATGTGATTTCGATTGTTTGATATACATACCAACTCCACAACGGACATTTATGCGTCGAGGCGCTTTTTTTGGAGCAACCATTTTGACATCGGTTTCTATAAAAATGAATACAATATTATTCATAGTTTTAAATGTATAAAATCATAGGGAATTGACTCCATAGAAAAACAAAGTTATTCTTACTTAGATTGCCAGAAGTCCAGTCCACCTGTAGCGGAGAAAATCCAGGAGCTTCGACAATACTGTCAAAACTGATCGTGCTGGAATACAACAAATTATCTTTTACTTAATACTTTTGTTAAATTGCTACAATTATGTGTTGAAATATATTTTTTTAAATTGCCTTGTCACCTTGTTGGAGTCGAAAAATCGGTCTTTGGTGATGTTGGGATTGGAGATGTCGGGACTGGAGACGTTGGGACTGGAGATGCTGAAGTCAGCACCCTATGTCTTTCTTCAATTTTTCTATGGAAGACATTATAATGATCAAAAGAAGCCACGTAAATTTTCTAAATTATAGGTACTATAAAGTATAGGTATTTTATATTATACCGAATTTCCCAAGCCTGCAGTTTAGGAGCTGGTGGCGTGGTTGGCGTGCCTACGCTCAACCGACAGGTTTCTCGGTGCGGTGATTGCTTTCTGTAACAATAACCAATGTCAAACCAAACAAATAAGACCAAATATGAGTAGTCCGTTCGATATCGTTATAACAGATTTCGGCTTTCTTACCGTGACCGCTTACGAGGAGGCGCATCAGGCATGAGTGAGCGCTCCATTTCTTTTTGGCGTTTCCGCGCCACTAACTCCTGCTTGACCGATGGTGACATTTTGGCCAATATTTTTTTTGTTTTGGCAACCGCTTGCTTCACCAACGCATGCTCTTCTTCGTAGGATCTACAAATAACAGACCTTCGATTACCTTCGTGTAAAATATTAAGAAAGGAAGAAAAGAAGAAAGATAAAGCATTCATTTCCGTCAATATGACGCACAAAAATAAAAATAATGATACGGAGGGAAAATAACTGTAGGGAAAGTATGCCTCACATCCGCGCAAAACGGCTATCGCTCAGCATTTAATAATAGAGATAAAGTAATATATCTACCGGGAAGAAGGTCCTGGTACAGCCAAATCCACCTCAGGTGTATTTTGTGGTGGGGTATCACTATATAATTTTCTAGGGGAACATTTACCCCGCCCCCTAGGCTGGCCTCTACCTCGCTTGTTTTGTTTATTACTGAAAATGTGAAATATTAGAAATATAACATTTAGTAAGATGAAAAAAATACAAAAACCCTGTCACCCTATACATATGTTTCCACATAATACCAATACCAACCAACTAAATAAAAAAACCATACAAAAGAACCCAAACAAACCACTAATCAGCAATAGTAAAAAAAAAATTCAACAAAAAAGTTTGTCTCAGCCCTTATTCCGTAAAACACCAAAGTGCTTTTGGTAACTACAGCGACATGGGGCGTTTACTTACGACAACGCGTGCCTTATCGTCCATCCTGTTTAAATGCACACATTTTCCGTTAATATTTATATTTTAAATTAAAGTTAAATAACTAGATTTATTAATTTATAACATATTTCCTGTCTAAAATATGAAAATCATACATTTATTCCACTTCAAAACTGCCACCTGTCTTATAAATGCAGCTTCGAGCATTTTGTGAAATTAATTTTTCATATATTACACCAAGAATAATTACAAGTGAATAGTAAACCAAATAGAGCAATAAACAACGTTTATTTTGACGTATAAAACATCTAAAAATATTAAAGGGAAACTACTTACGGCATCTTTACAAATATTTCTCCAATGGCGTCGAACGACCGAACTTAACCACTCACTTCACAGCACTGTTATAAAATTATTCGACTGAATACAGATTCAAAATGGCACGCACTCTGTCGCTACATTATTGAACTAATATTATAAAACAAACTTTGACCCGCTGAACCTTACAATAATCGAAATAGAGCCGAAAATCGAACATAGTCCTCTTGGTAGCTCTGGCTACCTGACGCGATTTGCGAAAAAAAATTGGGTTGCCTCGCAACTGAAAGCACTTGAGTGGATACAGTGAAACTCCTAGCGAAGGAGCTTTGAATTCAAGATAATAAAGTATGTCCCCAAATAAATGGGAGTATTTTACTCATTAATTTTACAGCCAATAAATATTTTTTTATTTGCAATAATTGCTTACAAACCACAGCAATAATAGCTATTAATGTTGGACAATTAATTAAGTACTTTAGGTGGCAATCACGTTCTTATATTGACAGGAACTAAATTAGTATTTATAGTAAAACTTATACAAAGGCTGTTCCCCACGGTTTCACCCCCGTTGCTCGGCTCCTAAGAGTCGCGGCGTGATGTTAAATAGCTTATAATATTCCTCATACATTTCGCTTTCATATACAAAAATATTTTTTCGAATCGACTGGTAGTTCCAGAGATTAGCGCAAACAAACAAACTCTTCAGCTTTTGTATAAAAGATCGCGATCACGAAAATTCGCACTCCTCTTAATAATATTAGTATAGATTCCGCACATTGGCACGAGAAAATACGCAAAAAAGACCAAAATAAAATCCAGAAATTGCAACGCAAAGTAAAATCGATCCACCCAAGTCCAGTCCAACTCCATTTTATCTGTTTCAATTCTTTCGTTAAGCACTATAAAGAGTTCCACAATCAATTTCTGGCCGCGATCCGCCTTATCCAGGATAACTTTGCAGATTTTATCACCTCTATTTTGTTAGAAATAAGGTCTGAAGTTGAGTGAATTAACAGCAAATATGTGCAGTAACGTACGGAGTCTGTACATTCGTTGTGGATAGCATAGATTGATGGGCGTGGTTGGCGAAGCTAAGTTACCCACAAGTGAACGGCCGTTAATGCATACGATTTTTGGAATCGTATCTGTTAATTTATCATTGTTGTTTTGATTGTTATTACCTATTGCCTCGTAGCTGGCTAATGATTGGCCTATCATGTCTTAATAAAATTAAATTCTAGGGTAATTTACCAGCATGCATCTAAGTACCAGATTTTGTTGTGTAATTAAACTGAATGAAAATGAAAATTGTTGCTATCTTTTACGAAACAGATTACCTACATATTAAACTGCAACGTATATCTTATCGTATTATTCTAAGTAAGAAAATAAATATGTCAGCTTCGCCAGTATCCACAAATTCGAGCTAATTGACTCCTAACTTGGGCCTAGCTATACCTAATTTCACTAGTGCAATTTAATTCAAATTGTTTAAATCCAAAATTACTTCGGAGTCTTATTTGTTTATTTACAATGCCTATAATTTTCACTTTATATTGCTTTGAAGCTAACTACAACCACAATTTTATGGTACAATTCGCACATCGGCGACAGCGACCGACCGCGGCGGTAAGCGGCAGAACAAATGTACTAGAGGCGACAGGTGATAGTGTCGCCGCGGACTATACCTTCATACAATCTCATAGAAAATATATAGGAACCACTTTTGTCACTTGCAGTCAGCGAAAGCAACTGCCGCTGCGGTTGGTCGCTATCGCCGGTGTCGAAATTGTATAGGTACCAGTCATGAGCACAAACGTTACTTGCGCATTAGCTGATTTTTCGGTCTCGTTGGCGAATTGAAGAAGACAGGGGGCGCCGAGGCTGCACGCGATTGGTTCGTCAGTCGATGCTCGTTGTCTATTGGACTATTCTCTATTATGTATTGTCAACTGTTTATTGGGCCTAAAATGTACATGCGCGATCTGTGCTCATAACTGACGCCGATACCTATACCTATAATGATTGGGTCGTAATCACATCGTAACGAAGTCGTATCGTACCATATAAACGTGTTTGAGGTTAGTACAGATTACGAGGTGGAACTAAAGTTGATGTATGGACGGTGTTCAAAAGAAATTTAGGTAGAATTGTGGTCTAAAAGAAAAAGAGATTGGCTGAATAACCCTGCAATGTCTTTATGGAGCCCGATCTTTGAAAAATACTGAGAGGGTGTTATGTAGTTTTATGGCTTCATTTCTATGGGAGATTTGAATTTGAAGTTGAAGGATAGATGTCTGGTAATAGATGTGTGCTTAAATAAGAGTTCAAGTCTTAGTTTAAGCTTTAATCATTTTACTTGTAGATATTGTATTTGTTAATTAAGAGTGTTGACACTCCTTTAGATTTTGGCTGGTTACACTGTACAACGTTGCCTCGTATCGTTCTATTGTTGTATGTACGTAATATTGACGAAATTGTGGTGATTCTTCCACAGAAGCCACTAAATAAATAAAAAGTGAAGACCGTGTGATCGCATTGGGTTATCCAATTGTCTGCTGGGGTACTAGTCAGCTTAGAGTTATGTCTATTAAAAAGTGGATGTTAATAAGACGTCTGGAAGCGAAATCAAAATGTATGACGCTACAAAAATCGTGTCCATAACTTATTAATATACATCTTTTAAATTAAGATTCATTAGTCGAATCATCAACTTAGGAGTAATTTAAACTGCACATCAAATCTACCTCACGAAAACGGCTTCTGAAATCTGATATGTAGGTATTTTTATTAAAAAATGTAAGTAACTGAAATCATTTGTCTGAATTTATTTTTTCTACTGGAATCATTTTGTTTTGTACAATTTAAAAATATACATATTTTACGTAACTATTGTACTCTTCTTTTTAAAAATTCACGCACGTACCTACCCATTGGCAGAAATTAACAAAAACTCAACGCTCGAAATTTTGTAAAACAAAAACGAAATTTCGGGACTTAATGTACACTACCCTCCATTTGGCTGCAAAACAAAAAGTATATAATAACAATTGGAAGGACACTAACTATTAACACTGTCCACTTTTGTATATAACTTGGAAACCAACTTAATTTTGTAACCAGCCGTAAGAATCTCCGACCTTAAATCGCTTACATAAAGTTTACTTTTGATAGGATATCATTTTCATAGACGCATATGTAGGGTAGTTGTGCAAAAAGTTGCTAGCTTGGCAAGGCTGCCAACGGAGCTGGTCACTCGAGAATTGTTTAGTTGGCCAGTCCACATTCAAACTTGCAATGTTCAACTCCAGGGGTGGTCATTTTCAACTGGGTTTAATACATTGCTCTGTGAATTTTTCGGATTATCTTTAAGCTGAAGAGTACTGTAAAATTTTACTGAGTTTTTTTTTTTCAAGCAAATATAGTGTGAATACACCCACTCTTTGCTTTGTCTTGAAAGTTAGTTTAATAGATGACAAGGAAACTCCATACCCCAAAATTATTAATTAATTAACTAATAAAAAAATGGTCAAGAGCGAGTCAGGCTCGCTTAACTAGGGTTCTATACAAAGGCAATTATAAGTTTCTACCAACTTTAAACATTCTTTTATTTTCCGCAACGATTACATAGCCGACAAAGCTGCAGTTTTCCTGTAATCTATAACTTATTATTATCTAATAACCCTTTTAAAATAAAAATTTTAGCTTTGGAAATCTAAGAGAACAGGGACCCTTTCCATTATTTGCACATTATCAATAATTTTGTGTCAATTCAACCATTATTTGTGTAGCTGACTGTACTATCGTTGTAGTATAATATTTTGCAAAACTTGATACAGATATAATAAAACAAGTTTAAACGGATTAAATCGCGTATATTACAGATTTTTACAGAGTTTTCCTGACGTTTCGAACACTTTGCAGCGTTCGTGGTCAAACTTCACACCGCACTACAAAACATCGAGACACCGTGAGCGATTATTGTGTGCATCGAAACCAGTACGAGTCGAATAATACCTATCGATTAAAAATAAATCTTGTGCGGGTAGATCGAGAATATTTTTTCTATAAATTAGCTGTCATGACGCCTACCATCTCAGTCGTCCTGCGACCACGAACGCTGCAAAGTGTTCGAAACGTCAGGAAAACTCTGTAAAAATCTGTAATATACGCGACTTAATCCGTTTAAACTTGTTTTATTATAATGTGTAATAATCGCGAAAACCTAAGACATCGATACAGATATTTTACAGTAAGCGCTCATCCGCACGGGCGCTTTTCTACGCGCGTTAAAAAAGCGTCCGAATGAAACAAGGGAAACGATGCACCTGTTTGCACGACACCGCTTTTTTAACGCCCAAGTTTTAATCGCACCCTATTGGATTTTCAACGCTCGGCGTTGTGGCTACGACGCTTTTTTAACGCGCGTTGAAAAGCACCCATGCGAATGAGGGCTAATAGTGCCTATTACAATTCAGCAGTGTTTGTTCATGACTGGTACGGCCAATAAAGTAATTAATTAATGTTAAATATTGCTGTATTTAATCAGCTCAATTTTGTAAATGGATACTGATATTACTTTGTGCACAATTTAATAGCATAACATTTATTAGTTATTTTAATACTGTTATTATACCTATTTTTACCTAAATATAAAGCCCTAAAATTACAAGCATTGTCTATTAGATTACTAGATGTTGCCCGCGATTCCGTCTGCGCGAAATTTGGGCACATAGGCTGTATAAGTGTATAACCTATGTGCCCAAGCATAATCAACCTATAATGTTCCCACTTCTGGGTCTCAGGCCTCCTCTGTGAGAGGGAGTGGGCCGTAGTCCACCACGCGGGCCCAGTGCGGGTTGGTGGACTTGGTGGACATCATGATTTTCGAATTATGGTTCTAGGACATGCCGGTTTCCTTACGATGTTTTCCTTCACCGTTAAAGCAAGTGATAATTAATTTCTAATACGCACATGACTCCGAAAACTCAGCGGTGCGTGCCTCGGGATCGAACTCGAACCATTTTCCGTGGGAGGCACATGGTTAAACCACTATCACTGCTATAATGTGCCCAAATTTCATCCAAATCCATCCAGCGATGAAGGAGTAACACAATCACAGGCAAACCACCGCATTTATAATATTAGTGCGGTTAGTGTGACATTGTTGGTACCTACGCCTCATAGGTATGTTACAGCGATCCTTGTAAAAATAATTATAAGATCTAACTTCCACCTGTGACAAACAATAAATGAAATTGAATGAATATTTAAACACTGTTACAGTTGTAATTGTAATCAACAATGGACCCCTATTTTTCTTTGCCGAACAAATAAAGCAATGTAAAACAAACAATACGAAGCTATCACAGTCTCCTTAGGCCAAGCCGCAACAGACAACGTACTGCCAATTCACGCCCATGCACAGACATATTGAAAGAACAAGGTAGCATATTTGTAGCTAAACTTATAATGCCAGTCCGTTTATTTATTTTAAATATCTTTACATTCTTCAATAATTCATTAAAAAAAACCGGCCAAGTGTGAGTCGTACTCGCACACCGAGGGTTCCGTATCATATTTGGACGTATAACGTGAAAAAATCCGGACCGCATAACTAAGTTTGTTTTTGAAGGAATTTTGATGATTTTGAAAAAACTGTACTAGTTAGGAACATCGTTTTATATTTGGTGCCATATTTGAGTCAATTCCTATCAACCCTAATTATTTCAGATTTTTCGCCCCGCAAACTTCGGTGATAAGGGGGGGAATGGTATTTTTTTGAACATTTTTCATCATATGTCGACTGTGAGACATAAAATAAAATGAAAATATATTTTGAAATGTACAGATCAAACCCTTTCATATGATATGTCACTTGACCTAGTAGCCCCACTTTAAAATTTTGGACCCCCACTCCAGCCCCTTTTTCAATGAAAATAAAAATATTTTTTTGATATTTTTCATTTGCAATAAAGTTGAACAAGCATTCTTTATAACTGTTCTAAATTTCAAGTCGCTAGCATAAGTAGTTGCTGAAATAAGCAGGTGTGACAGACAGACAGACAGACAGACAGACAGACAGAGAGACAGACAGACGAAGTCGCAGCATAAGGGTTCCTTTTTTACCATTTTGGTACGGAACCCTAAAAAATAAAAATATTATTACTGCGAAATACACTAATCATACTAATATTATAAACGTGAAAGTTTGTGAGGATGTAAAGATGTATGGATGTTTGTTACTCTTTCACGCAAAAACTACTGAACGGATTTTGATGAAACTTTACAGTAATATAGCTTACACATCAGAATAACACATAGGCTACTTTTTAACCCAAAAACGCGGGCGAAGCCGCGGGCAGAAGCTAGTATTATGCGAAAGTTTGTTTGTGTGTTTGTTACTCTTTCACGCTGAAACGGCTAAACGGATTTGCATGATATTTGACAAAAAGGTAGCCTGGGATCTGGAAAAGCATATTTCATTCATTTTTACGCAACCGAAGTCGCGGAAAACAGCTATGTTTGTTATCGAACTTTTTCAATACTCTAATTGAATACTAAAGACTTATATATATATATATATATATCATAATATTGAATACAAAACACGCGGCAACCATCCGTAAAATGAATCACGCACAATAAAAACATTAAGAAAAAATTATAGCTAGTTAAACGCCAGAGTTAGGTGATGAATTTAAAAAGCAAACTGACTGTAACAGTGAGTCAGTATGGAACACATTAATTAGATAAACCAAGGTCTTCCTGAGCGACACGTGTTGTTAGTCATCACATCATAGATATTATCTAGTATAAGGATAGTTCCAGAATGTGTTTGTGAAAATTTCAAAATATAGGTACCTACTTACTGGGTGTAATTTTAGTCAGTCTTGATATGAAAAAAGGTCATTGTACTCATCATTATAAACAACTTTTACTATGGGACCAATCCTGAAATCGCGAGAAAAAATCAGCTGCTCCATACATTTAAGTACGTTTATCTCAACAAAGTGTATGGAGCAGCTGATATTCTTTCGCGATTTCAGTGTTGGTCCTATATTAAAAGTTGTTCAAAATGATAGGCAACAACAGGCTTTTTGTTACATGCTGTATTTACCTACAAAATTAAATTATATCGAACACAGCTTTTACAAGTACATTGCGTGTGTACAGGCTTGCGTTTGACCGCTATCTTGCCTGATGTTAAGCTATGATGTTGTCTACGATGGAGCACGCTTGCCTAGAAGAAACCGATTCACTCGCGACTAGAAGACACTCAGATTGTAACTGTCGGGGAACACCCACTCTGGCAGCGCATTCCATTATTTGGCAATGAAAATGGAATCAAAGCGCTTCGTTCGCGTTAAAAATTGTAACCAGAAAGAACAGTATAGGTACCTACACAAAAATGCTTCATTAATAATTTTTTTACAGAAACACAAACAAAATGTCAGTTACTAAATACAAATCGTGTACAGTTCAGAAACCGACACGGTTAGGCGTCCAGAGTTTAAAATAGACAGTTTGGTAGCGATATATCAGTTTGTTAGTCATGTCGCTTATGACTCATGTCTGTCCGGGCGTAATAATCATACGCACTTTAATAGATGGCACTTCATTATGTATACTAATAAGATAAAGAAATACGAATAGTACCAACTAGTTAAGGTCCGGTTAGACGGCCTAGTTTTTACCCGACTGCGCCAGAAGGATTATTTGACAATTTCTTGCTGCAATTGTATAGCCGTGAGTTGAAATCTATGTCGTGCAACTTTTCATCCATTTTCACGCAGAAGTGACGGGAACAACTAGTATTATAAATGTGAAAATTTGTGAGGATAGATCTATGTATGGATGGATGTTTGTTACAATTTTACGCAAAAACTATTAAACGGATTTTGATGAAACTTTACAGTAATATGGCTTATACCTCAGAATAACACATAGGCTACCTTTTATCCCGAAAAACGTAGGCAAAGCCGCGAGCGGAAGCTAGTTATCTATACATAGGTATTTTCATGTATCGTACGAGCAAATCATACGATCTATACATATGTATATCGATATTTATGTACGTAGGCAGTCTCCGCTGCCCGTCTGCAAATTTTATGGCATAAAGGAATATTCTAAATAAGCTATAAAAGACATTTTCCTTGAAAATAACTTGGTATACCGTGATTTAGGAGAGAGCCATGAAAATATTATGCTCACAGAAATTGATGTTATGCGACCAACATATACTGGCGTCGGTATTGGATACAAGATGGCTATATAATAATTTATTGATGAATACGGTTTGTTTGATGAAGTACTGTTGTTTGTATTTGATGCGCATAAACCTAAATATAATTGATTTTGATTTTGATGACCGCACGGTTGTCGCAGTGGCTGAGAGATTGGCTGCTGCGCAACGTGTCGCGGGTTCGATTCCCGCATTGCACATAGGTCTGGCTGTTTGTGTATGTGAAATTTGTGTTTGTAAACGCACCCACGATACAGGAGAAATCCTAGTGTGGGGCAAGGTTTTATAAAAAAAAAAAAAAAAAAAAAAATATTTACATACATACATAATCATCACACGTTTTCTCTTGATGGGTTTATCGTAATCATCATCATATCAACTGAAACATGATCATAACACGTATTACCTATTTCGACGGGTTCACTGTCATCACCATCATATCAGCCGAAACATAATCATAACACGTATTTTTCCTACGGGTTCATTGTCATCATCATTATATCAACCGAAAGACATCCAATGCACACATTAAAATTCGTCGTTAGCCAAAGTACGTATGGCCAATGCGGTTCGAAATGCGAATCCCTTCATGATCAGAGAAGCAAGAGATGAGGCAGGTGACTGATTGCTAAATATTTTAAAAACCTTAACTTTGTAATATAAGCTATAGGTACTTAGTGTTATAAAGCTGAAGAGTTTGCTTACTTGAACCCCATCATGACCCGAGTCCGCCGCCGCGTATGACTCAGTCCCCTAACCGACCCTTGCTCGATCCAGCCCGCGCTGAGCCTGTAGATTAAAATTCGACCCAAAATAATGAACCGATCCAGCTAGTTAGTCCCTCCCTCTAGTTGCCCTCCCCCCAGCGACGCCCTAAGTCGAGGCCCGTACCCCAGTAAGAGGTGCCCTTAGCGTGTGGTCGCTTAGTTTGTAGTTTTATTTAGTTTTAAGCCTGGCTGGAGGCATTTAAAGTTCTTTTTGTGTATGATAGCCAGATTCATGAGAAATAGTATAGGCTATTTAATATCATGCAACGACTCTAAGGCCGGTTTTAGTGCTCGACCGACCGTCGGTGCGTACGTCGGTCGCGCTTGTCATTTGTATGAAAATTCACAAGTCGTGACAGTGCTCGACCGACCGTCGGTGCGTACCATCGTTCCTGACGATACGACGTACGCTCGGTGCGTACGTCGTATACAAATGACAAGCGCGACCGACGTATGCACCGACGGTCGGTCGAGCACTAAAACCGGCCTTAGGAGCCAAGCAATGGGGGTGAAACCGCGGGGCATATAGCTAGTAAAATATACAACTAGACTGAATTAAGTATTATTTCAAGTGTTAACATCAAAGGAGGGTTGAGAATTTGAGATTAATATTTCATCGAGAGAGAAAAATACACCATAAATATTTATTGGTGTTTACTAGGCGAAACATACAAATCTATAGATTCATAACATCAAGCGTGTATTCCGCGGAAGGTTAGGCAGACGTATATCATCAGACATCTACACTTATCTAATAAAGCTGAAGAGTTTTTTTGTTTGATTGTTACGTTTGATACGAAAATGTGGGGCTCGTGGCTAAATGACAGCCGCGCTGATCGATCGATCTGCGAGGTTAAGCTGCCGCGGCGAGACCCCTCCGTGCTTCGGCGAGCACGTTAAGCAGTCGGTCCCGGTTGTCATAGGAATATCTTTGACAGTCGTTACGGGTAGTCAGGAGCCCAAAAGTCTGACATTCGAATACCGGTATTCCCCAATAATTGGGTTGTAGAGGCCAGATGGCAGTCGCTCCATGTAAAATATTGATATTCAGCCGCAACCAGTTAGACTGGAAGCCGACCCCAATAATGTTTGGGAAAAGGCTAGGCGGATGATGATGTTACGTTTGATACGAAAAGCAACTTTATTTAATACTATTTATAGATTATATGGACAGCAAATAAGCTAAACATTATAAGAAATGCTTGTATACCTACTTCAACGCTACATAAAACCCACGAAATAAATAAATATCTGTTCTGTGTGAAAACCCAATAAAGTTACAGGCCTGCTAAATTTCAAATCAGCTGTTGTGAGTAGCTTCAAAATAACTTATCCGATCATATCGGGTGACACGTTAATTAAATACAATTCGAATAAGCTTTCAGCATACGTGTAAGGCTTATGTAAAAGCAGCTATAATTATTATAATTATCATAATGAAGGCGCTCATTTAAACGCAGCCTCTGGCAACACTGTGATGAAGATGTTGCCTTCTAAAAGCCGTTCAGTTAATTAGCAGATTATACACTCTGACTCTCTTTGATTCACATAGGTACCTTCTTACGTCATTATTTCAATGTTAAGAAATATTTTGTCACATAAAGTGCCTCCGCAAGAAAATTAGATAATACAATGTTTTGATTAAAATGTCAAAGATTTTTTTAATCAGCGATAGCCTAACGATAATTTTAAGTACTTCAGCAACCGATTTCACTCGGGATTTTCTCAGTACCAATGACATTATGTATATAAACTTGCTTGTGTTTGACCGCCATCTCGGATGATGCGGTCTACGATAGAGCACGCTTGCATAGAAGAAACCTATTCACTCTCGACTCGAAGACACTCAGATTGTAACTATCGGGGAACAACCACTCCGGCAACGCATTCCACTGTTTGGCGGTTTTCACAATGAAAGTGGAATCAAAGCGCATGGCTAAATGGATTTGGATGAAAGGCACACTGATAGATGTCTTGGATTAACACATACTTACAACTTTTTAATTTTTGTCTGAATACATGAAGAAAACCCGTTGAACCGCGGGAAAACCTTTTAATTATAACCTGATAAAAAAGCGCATCAAAACCTCATTGTCTATGACGTTTATGTACAGTACATCGGATAAACAACTGTGCAAATATTTGATGTGGCAACACAAAGCGATGCACTAAGTTCGTTGCACCACATTTTAGTTGACAATGTTTAACAAAGGGCCTTTTTGATAACGGAGAATTTTGTGACTCATGGATTTTAGAGATGTGGCGCAATGGATAAGCTGAGGCGGTTTAATAATATTTAGGCCCAGTTTCAGTCAGATTGACACGATTTACAAGATAAATTCTAAAATGGAACAACATTACAGTACGCGGCAGTAAATATGTGTTTTTGTATTACAAAACAATCGAAGACGGGAGATTCTATCGTAGTTTAAACAACCGAAGAGAGTTTAATCTCCCGTCTTCGATTTTTTCTTTGGGTTTTTGTATTACAAAACAAATGGTTAAGCTACGATTGATCTTACGGCCCTTAGAAAGATACTCGGCTAACTTCGGCTTTTTAGAGCGCCATTTCTGTCGTTACGAAGCACTCCGGTCCAGCATCTAATAACCAAGTCAGCGACAAAACGGTTCTCAAAACAAATATGGAATCAAAGCGCTTTGTTCGGGTTTTTGGTATATAAAACAACAAACAAGATCTCGCTTTTTCGTGCTTCTGGCCGTCCGATAGAAAAAACAGTCGACAAAAAAGACATAACTAGACGCTATCCGCTAGATCTTATGACTTGCACCAAAACGCAGCGAGGTGCAGTAATTAGTGCAGTGTGGTCAGCCAAACAGTCTTATTTGTATTTTTATTGTATTTCAGCGTTTCTATTTCAAAATTATATTCCGCATTGGAATTGCTTCGTTTCTATAGCATTGTAAGTGTTGATATTGATTTTAAAATATTTTTACAATTCGGTCGTTTGTATGTTGTTTTATTGTTACTAATACAGAGTATTGATTTATTCCACTACATTTGTTAGGAGGATGATTCTGCCTGTCATATAGAACAACTTCTCTTATGAATGATACCCACATCGGTTTGCTCAAGTATTGTGACCATATCTATCAGTGGCGAAGGGTCAATTTTTGTAAGAGGTAAGCCGAGCTACGAATGCTTAACTGGCCACGAAAAGCTAATTATAAATATTTGACAATAGTAAGCAATACTGCCTCGCTATTTTTCAAAGGGAAGCCGGTAGGAATCGTATTGTAACGACCCTTCACCACTGATATCTATACTAATTTAATATATCTGAAGAGTTCGGAACCGTTACAGAATCACTTTGTTGTCCTTCTGTCCGAAAACCCTTAACGGGTGGAGGCATCTGCTCATAGATGGCGCCACTAGAAGTATGTAATAGCGACATCTTGCTCATAGATGGTGCTATTGCATATTTCGGAATCCTCAGGGCGCGAGTCGTATTCGCACTTGTCCGGTTTTTTAGGGTTCCGTAGTAAAACTAGGAACCCTTATAGATTCGTCATGTCTGTCTGTCTGTCTGTCTGTCTGTCTGTCCGTCCGTATGTCACAGCCATTTTTTCCGAAACTATAAGACCTATACTGTTGAAACTTGGTAAAGAGATGTATTCTGTGAACCGCATTAAGATTTTCACACAAAAATAGAAAAAAAACAATGAATTTTTGGGATTCCCCATACTTAGAACTGAAACTCAAATATTTTTTTTATCAAACCCATCCGTGTTGGGTATCTATGCATAGGTCTTCAAAAATGATAGTGAGGTTTCTAATATATATTTTTTATAAACTGAATAGTTTGCGCGAGAGACACTTCCAAAGTAGTAAAATGTGTGTCCCTCCCCCTGTAACTTCTAAAATAAGAGAATGATAAAACTAAAAAAAATATATGATGTACATTACCATGTAAACTTCCACCGAAAATTGGTTTGAACGAGATCTAGTGAGTAGTTTGTTCAAAATCATCAAAATTCCTTCACAAACAAACTTTGTTATGCGGTCCGGTTTTTTTCACTTTATACGTCCAAAACTGATACGGAACCCTCGGTGTGCGAGTACGACTCGCACTTGGCCGGTTACGATGGTGGCAATCAGGCGTACGGGCCCGCCTGATAGTAAGCAGCTACAATAGCTTATGAAACCCTTATATCACTGAGTATCACATCCGATTTGCCGACCCTTTATAATGAGGATTCGCTGTGCCGACAGCTTAGGAGACAAGCGGGTCCTCGCTGTCAACACAACGCATCCTCAGGAGCTCTGGTGACCTTACTCAGCACAGGAACACAACACTCATCATGTTCGCGCACACGCGTCATGTTCGTGAACGGGCGCCGTCTGTTGGGACTGGTATCTCTGGACTGCTATGGCTAATATTTGGAGCTGTTTTTACTATTATTCTAGACTTATACATTGTTCTCTCATATTTGTGTTATTTCCGACAAAAACAATGTAACCATGATTATTTGTAATGATTTGATTTAAAAGAGTAACCATGGAGTTTCTTGCCCGTTCTTCTCCATAGGAATCTACTCTTTGGAACGGGCATCTAGCTTCATCATTATTACTAACTGACAGACTCCTTGACAATTCAAAAGTAGATACCTGTAATTGGTCTAATTGAAATAAATGCTTTGACTTTGACACTAGCACCACTAAGAGTTGCGTTATTTGGCTGTGGTATCCTGTAAGGTGGACGTTCTTAAATTCCCTTGGGTTGCTCCAGATTTGGGCGAAATATCCCGCTCTACCTTTCTCTTGTAATAAAACAAATTGTTGTCTGCTGTCGGTACTAGTGGACAGGTTTGCGTAAAGAATGATCGATGGCAGTATATTAGAGCAGGTGCATTCGTGAAATGAGTCATTAGTTTATCATTATGAGGTTATAATTGCACAAAGAACATGCTCCTGTTGATTATGCGCACTTTTGAGTGGTAACTAATACATATAGCTATGTGGAAGGCAGAGATTACTTGGTGATTAATGTATTTAACAGACGAGATTTGATTTTTCGCAAATGGTTCAGGCGCTGCAAAATCGAATTTCAAGTTTTTTTAGTTTGTAGTAGTGTAGTTTTAGTATGCCAATTTTGCGCTAGAAATGAATGCAAAAGTCATAAATGTCTAGCGCAAAAATCGCAAAATTGGCAACAGTGTTCGTGAGTGAATCGGTTTCTTCTAGGCAAGCGTGCTCCATCGTAGACCGCATCATCGCTTAACATCAGGCGAGATGGCGGTCAAACGCACGCCTATTATTTAAAAAAAAATGGAAATGCTGTTATTTTTTTTCTAACATTGCAGCCGCTCAAGTGATAATTTTCCATATCACTGCAACGCTGCAATTATTATCTATTTAAAATTATCTTGACGGAAATCGTATTGATCTACACAAACGTATGTTCATCTAACGATACGCTAATTTCACACAATTTAAACGCACACAAAGCCTCATATTTGATGGTTTCCAAGAATATAAAAAAAACTTATTTTGTTCGCAGTACTAATTTTTCGCATTTACTCGAATCAACTGACCGTGAAATAAACCCGTATTCTCAGAAACACCTCTGATTATCCTCTTTAAAACAAGCTGTATAGGACGACTTTTGGCTAACAATTTGGCTCGATTTCGCTCACGTAAGTCATGCATGAAGGATTTTTCAGCGAATGTTATTATTTATGTTTTATTCTAATTAGTTCTTTGAGTTCATAGATCAGCATTGAGTTTTTTTTAAATTAATAGTTTAATAATTATTATCGTTATTTATTAGATAATGTACTGAGTAATAAGTTGTAAGCATGAACCCGCCGCTACACTGATTTATGCTCATTTGCTCATATTGTTATTATAATAACTACGTGTTACCTTTACCTACTTAAATTAACACGCAATCCAAATCCATAATTTATCAAAATTAAGTGTCTCTTTCTAATGTCAAAATAACAGCTTTTTACTAAATCCATATGAAAGTATATTAAATACTAGCTTCCGCCCGAGGCTTCGCCCGCGTTTTTGGGATTAAAAGTAGTCTATGTGTTATTCTGATGTATAAGCTATATTACTGTAAAGTTTCATCAAAATCCGTTCAGTAGTTTTTGCGTGAAAGAGTAACAAACATCCATAGATCCATCCATCTATACATACATCCTCAAAAACTTTCACGTTTATAATATTAGTAGGAAGAACGGCAGCTACATAAAACAAAAAAAAAACAATTTTTAAAATTTTTGTATGTTTGTTTGTTCGGGCTAATCTCCAAAATGCCTGGACTAATTTCGACGTGACGAAACTGGCAGATGTTTTAAGCCGATGTTTTATGAGGTCACTTAGGCTACTTTTAACAAAGTCGCAGGCGCAGCTAGTGTATAATAATAATCATAATGAAAAGTAGGTATAACGCTCGGGTCATTTGATTTTTGAGAATCGCTTATATATTTAATAACTTAATAGAAGCATAACGTGGCTTTGACATGTTTCAAATTCACAAAAAATATACATTTATAATGTATAGATGGTGATATCGCATCGATGTCCGATAACTGCAAAGTAATTGGCATTGAGTTGGAAATACTGCCTATGTTTTCTGATAGATGTCGCCAAACGCTCCTAAGAAGCGGATTACAAAGGGGTCTCAAATTTCAGATGAGTCGGGCAAGACCCGGTAGCTCAGTTGGTTCAGAGCACTAGCCACGGCACGGCAGAGGTCGCGGGTTCAAATCCCGCTCGGGTCATATGATTTTTGAGAATCACTTATATATTTAATAACGTAGGTATAACGCTTGAATTAGCCTTCATAACAGAGTTTACAAAGAACAACCGTAAGGAACTAATCGCCATAACCACCATGTTTAGCGAACGGACTGGTTATCGTAGTATTTTGTACCTGCGCAAGCGCATAGGAGTGCAAGAAGCTTTTGCGCATATTCGCATACTCTTCTCCTTACTGCTAACGATATCTACCCATAAGAGAGGTTGACATAATCGTTCGTTTGTCGCACTTGATAGACACAATTGATTTCGACCTGAATGAGGCGGATTTTTTAAATGCGACAGATGGAGGGATAATCTTTGCCAGATACAAGAAGCAAAGCAGCAAAAATAATCATCAAAGAAAAATGAAACATCCACAAAACATCCACCAGAAATGTCATGCACTCTTATTTACGGAGTGCATTATGCCAAACAAATGTTTGAAAACAAAAATTACGAAATACCTTCATCTGACCTGAACCGCTGCGACACGAGTAAGATATTCAATAGAGACTAAGGGCCTCCTTCACAATATCTGAGTACCCACTACTCACCAGCCGGCCTAGCATGACCACGATAGAAACGGGTTTTGTCTACATAGAAATAGACAAAGTGACAGATTGTAGAAACATTTAGAAACTATCTCTCTCCTATCTTTCAGTCCATCCAAAGATTGTCTGGAAGAGATCGCCTTGTGCGATAAGACCGCCCATTGTACATTTTAACTGTTACAACTTGTTCTGTAAATGTTATTTGTGGTGTACAATAAAGAGTATATAAATAAATAAAAATAAATTTCTACGTTTTATGAATGAAACACTAGAAATGTTTCTACAATCTGTCACTTTGTCTATTTCTATGTAGACAAAACCCGTTTCTATCGTGGTCATGCTAGGCCGGCAGATAAGTTTCAAAATGGAACAGAATTTGTATGAAATTATCTGCCAAGTAATTTTACAGGAACTTACTCGGAGGTGGCGGTGAAATAGGCGCTAACACCTATGTTGTTTTTGGAAAACTTCCTTGATTTTCTGTACAAATAAATAAAATTGAAGTATCTGTTTGTGTTGCGATGTCAAAATAACAGTAGGCACCTCAGATCATAGAAACAAGGGAGATGTGCCAAGGCGCTATCGAGCTTGATGCCTGAACTTGAGCAAATTGCTCATATTATAAACGTACGCGCTGGCGACGAACCGAACACGATCGATGGTATAAATACAGTGTTTTAGTTTAGTGCTAGTGTTGAGTGACGATTAACAGTGTTAGATTGAGGGTGTGCATAATGTTTAATGCGTGGGAGATCTTTTTATTCACAAGGAGCGCTTAATTATGCGCGTAATTGTGTCGAAAAATGTACTAAAAGTGGCATCAGTTGTTCCTGTACTAATTTGCTATGATGGCATACCTCCTTGTTTCTATGATCTGAGGTTTTTTGATTTTGATTTTGATGATGATAGGAATTTTTGCTTCTAATCTCCGGAACCGCTGGACGGGACTTTCACTGGCCGATAGCTGATGTTATAAGGAGTAACTTAGGCTTATTCCGCGCAAAAATTACTAATGAATGAGGGCACAGCTAGTAAGCTGAGTCTCTGTAGTATATTTACTCCTTGCCGCTACTCAGAACATACATCAAATTCTCGAACACATCAAAGAGCAGAATTTTTGTTACTTTTGTAACTGATTTAGTGTTTCAACATGCACCATTAATAACTTTAGCGTGTAAAATGTAATATGCCGTTTATACACGTCAAAGTCTGTATTTTTGGACGTATTTTCACGCGAATGTCTTCATGTGACAATCCTGTTTTAGGATTCTGCAGTGAAACTGGTTTGGAAGTAGGTAGACTTGGTTTCTTGCAGTGGGTATTAGATGAGACGAAATAAACGACTTTAAATTGCAAATATGCATTGAATTTTACAGAGTAATATCAATATGTTAGGGGCTCGTGGCTAAATGACGGCCGCGCTGATCGATCGATCTGCGAGGTTAAGCTGCGCTTGCCGCGGTCAGTCCTTGGATGGGTGACCGTTCTTTACACACATCGAGACCCCTCCGTGCCTCGGAGAGCACGTTAAGCAGTCGGTCCCGGTTGTCATAGGAATATCTTTGACAATCGTTACGGGTAGTCAGAAGCCCTAAAGTCTGACAGCTGGTCTAACATTCGAATACCGGTATTACCCATTAATTGGGTTGTGGAGGTCAGATAGCAGTCGCTCCACGTAAAATATTGATATTCAGCCAAAACTAGTTACACTGGATGCCGATTATGCCGACCCCAATATAATTTGAGAAAAGGCTAAGCAGATGATGAAAATCAATATGTATACCAGCTGTGCCCTGCGGTTTCGTCCGTCGTTTAATTTATAAGAAAGTTTTTTTTTTTAAATAGGCTTGCGTTTGACCGTCATCTCGCCAGATGTTAAGCGATGATGCGGTCTACGATGGAGCAGGCTTGCCGAGAAGAAACCTATTCACTCTCGACTCGAAGACACTCAGATTGTAACTGTCGGCACACCCACTCAGGCAGCGCATTCCACTGTTTGGCGGTTTTCACAATGAAAGTGGAATCAAAGCGCTTCGTTCGGGTTTTTGGTATATCAACCATGAACCGAAGGCGCTTTTTCGTGCTTCTGGCCGGAAAATTTACCAGCCCACGAACTTTGTTTTCGCTTAGCGTTCTTTCTGACTTGGGATAAAAAGTAGCCTATGTGTTATTCTGATGTATAAGCTTTAATACTGTAATGTTTCATCAAATTCTGTTCAGCAGTTTTTGCGTGAAAGGGTAACAAATATCCATACATACCTCAACCCCCACAAACCTTCACGTTTATAATATTAGCAGGATAGTAGTAGGAAGTAGGATAAACTTCATACAGTTTCTAGCAGTATTAAGCCCGTCACAGACGTAGCTATAATATATATTAATATGAATCATAGCAAGGCATATTACGACATATTTTCTCTATAAATTTTCGAGTGACCACACACGCAGCTATATATTTCTATGACGTCACCAATACATTATACCGATATATTAATATATATTATAGCTACGTTTGTGACGAGCTTTAAGCTAGGATTCATACTTTCAGTGATATTAAAATTTCTGTAAACGACCCGGGTTTATTGCTCTCAAGTGTAAGTACCTTCTCTGTAAGTACAGAGAAGGTATGGCACTAATCAAATTTTAAAAGAAAATTCTTGCTTTTTCTTCTCTTGAACGTTTAGCATGCAGAACATAAAACAGTGTAGTTATTCATAAAGTATAGTTCACAACGTGCGGCTCGTGTTTGTGTCGCCCTGAATGATTAATACATTTATTTCATGTTGCATTCCACTTTTGTACGTAAGAATAACAAATAAAAGAAATTCTGTATTATTTTTAAATAGTTGTGCCCTGCGGTTTCACCCCTGTTGCTCGGCTCCTAATGCTCATTTCAGACTACGCTATACTATATAGCATTATAGCATATAGCTCATAGCACGACAATATCGCGCACCATACATTGTTATGGACACGTTCACACTGTGCTATACTATACAGGGTAAAATTAAAACCAGTGCGGATATTTTAGGAGGTGAAAGTACTCATGAATATGATCAACTTTTATTATGGGACCGACACTGAAATATGAAAAAAAATATCAGCTGTTCCATACATTTTGATCGTGTTGTAGTGCATTTTTGTAGGGACCAGCTGATTTTTTTTTTTCATTATTTATTTATTTATTATAAAGGTACATATTAAGGTCTATAAAATAATATAATGTCCAACAAAACTATATATATATAGTTTGTCTGTTGGATCGCAATAATAATATAATAATAATATCAGAGTTTAAATATAGACGTTACTATACTAATGCAGAAAATTTTATAATGGTAATTTAATAATTAGGAAAGTAGGTACCTATGTATACATGTTACGGCATATATATATAATATATTCATATTTCAGTGTCGGTCCCATAATAAAAGTTGATCATAAATGATAAATGATAAATGATATTTATTTTGTAAATAGGTTAAAAATAACACTTTTACACGTCAAAACATTTTTTTAAGCTAGATGAGTTCGGTGTTTCCTATATGACTACCTTTGAGAAGAAACACCGAAACAAACTCAAAGGTTGATGTCTCTTTTAAAGTCCAGACAATTAAGATAAATTGTGTAAGAACAATGCAGGTTAGTCTGAAATGGCCTTTAGAGGAAAGAGCCATACAGATTTGAGTGGACCTGACCTGACTGTGCACGCATGTGCCGGGTACCGTGGTAGCTCAACCCAGACTTAGGGAGCTCAACGACCCGACGAACATTACCATCAGAAAGGACATTTGGGTAGGCCCCCTAAAGTAGGTACTCAAACTGTCAGACTGAGCTTGAGATCTATAACAGTAACATAATAACCCACATAGTACTCACATTTACAATAATTATAATCAATATATTACATCATTATTATCACATTCAATGTCATTTTGTATATAAATTGTTTCAAAAGGAAACATTTAATGTCAAAGTGTATATAGAAAAAATATATAAAATCAAATAAAAGAGCAATAATTTAGTGGTTATGTCAATAGTAGTATTGGCCCATGTATGTATTGGAACAGCTCAATCCCAAGCCTTTTTGTCCTCCATATAATCTTTAACACTATAAAAAGCTTTATGACAAAGTTTTCGCTTTATTAATGATTTGAATTTATTAAGGCTTAATTTTTGAATATGGCTAGGGATTTTATTGTAAAAGCGTATACTTTGGCATTTAAATGTGCCACTTATTTTCTGGAGCCTCGTGGCAGGAACAACAAGTCTATGTTTGTTTCTAGTATTAATATTATGAATATCACTATATTTAGTGAAGAGATTAATATTTTTATGTGCATACAATAGATTTTCATAAATGTACTGAGATGGAACAGTCATTATATTAATATCTTTAAATTTCTCTCTGAGTGAATGTCTGGGACTTAACTTATAAATTGATCGAATAGCTCTTTTCTGCAAAATGAAAACAGTCTGTATGTCGGCGGCATGTTGGATGGATCATATTCATGAGTAAAGTACTCATGAATATGATCAACTTTTCACCTCCTAAAATATCCGCACTGGTTTTAATTTTACCCTGTATAGCATACCTACGCTATACTAGGTATACCTATAGTATAGCGTAGTCTGAAAGAGTCGTAGTCGTATGTCGCTGAATCTAGCTATCATATACAAAAATATATTTTTTATTTGAAACAAATTACTCCCTTATTCTTAAAAACTTGTCACTCGTGGATAAGAGTGACAAGTTTTTTAAGAATAAGGGAGTAATGTTAAAAAAAATATATTTTTTTAACATTAATTATACAATTATCCTTGTCATTTCTATGCCAATGAGTAGAGATGGGAATTGACTTAAGAGCTGTTTAAGATAAATAATGTTTAATCATCGTTTATAAGTAAAGGGGTTAATGTTTAAGAAGATCCTCGGATATATAATCCCGTCTTATCTTCTTGCATTTACTGTACGACCGATTTTATATCCAGAAATATATTAAACAGTATGTTTAAAATGCACACATAAGCTCCACCGTGCATATATTAAGTCAAATTTTACATAAATCTTATATAAATATGAAAGTGCAGCTGATTATATCAATATGTAGCGGAGTACGTGCTGCACTGTACCAAACTTGCGCATTGTTGGTAAACCTTTCCACAGAACACTTAATTACAAACAGACTGGACACTTCTATGGTATCCATTTGATTATTTTTATAGAAGAACTTATTTGCGAGAGCAACAGAATAAAAAAAGAATGAAAAAAGCAAAGGCAATTGTTTGTGCAAAAGTTTCGTTCATAGTTGATGTAGGTACCAAAAATCCGAACGGAGAGCTTTGATTCCACTTTCATTGTGAAAACCGCCAAACAGTGGAATACGCTGCCGGAGTGGGTGTTCCCCGATAGTTACAATCTGAGTGTCTTCAAGTCGCGAGTGAATCGGTTTCTTCTAGGCAAGCGTGCTCCATCGTAGACCGCATCATCGCTTAATATCAGGCGACTGGTGGTCAAACGCAAGCCTAAATAAAAAAAAAGTAGGTAATTGAAAACTTGTGCAAAAGCAGCAACAGTAATAGCTACTTCCTCAAAATCCTTATTGCAACTGCAGTTGTATAGTCAACTGCTCCAGCGCAGCAGCTGTTGAAAACGACTGCTTGAACAGTAAGTTGACAGTGTCTGCTCAAGCAATTCACAATGACTGCTCGAGCAGTCCGTGTACGTTGTTTAACAATTAACAGCTCTAACTGCCCGTAAAGCATTGTCCAATTTGCAATTCGTCTATAAAATGTTCTTCTGTCATGCAAATTAAAGTTTACTTGATTAAGGCTACAAGTCTATGCAAATTGCATGATAAACTGAAACGGGAGAGCAGACTTTGGTGTGTAAAAACGTTAGTCATGTGATGAGGATTTAATTAAGAACTGCTTTATAAAACAATGCAGCAGTAGTAGAAAACGCAATTGTTGAAAACTTGTAGAGACCATTACGACTGTTGGTAAAGATAGTGAGTAAATAGGGCAGGTTGTTTATTTTTAACGCGTAATATTTTAATGCGGTTACCTACCTAGGCCCGTTACCCATTGTAGTGTCATAATTGTGTCAGAATGGTCTCACATCGACATCGTCATTGTTAATTTTGACAGATATGAAGTCGTTATGAGACCATTCTGACACAATTATAAGACAATTTTTATAGTAGACTAACCATTTTTTTTAAAAACCTTTAAAGATATTGAATAATCCCAGATTATTGTCACCTGTGTCAACCAAACGTTTGCTACCTACACGCTTACCGTCGCATCTGCATAATGTCCATTATAATCTATGTCAGCACACCGTAGACGTAAGAGGATTATGGTACTCCACCGCGAACTAAGTCGGGCTAATGCAAAATTATTAAATATTTACTGAGCGAAAGGGATTGCCGTTAAGAGCATTTTATGGTGAATCAGATCATCTGCCAATACACTATTGATGGGATTTACGGAAAACTGTAAAGTGTTCGCCGTTTGATAAAAATAAATGGGAATTTCGGTAAAGATATAAAGTATGGGAATTGGGCATAAGAAAGATGGCCTTCCTTGGCCGTATGACGGTGCTAGTTTCGTAGATTTCGTAGATAAATAATAAATCTCACGTAGGTAAAGTTTCTGATTTACCGTGATGAAAATTTAATCTATAACGTACTAATACTTTTTTAATAATATAGTAGATACTTTTTTTCGTAATAGTACTTTTTTAAAATTCAGGAGAGGGATAGCTCAGTACCATACTGAGCTATCTCTCTGCTGAATTTTGCCACAATCGATTCAGTAGTTTAGCCACAAAATTGTACCAAACAGATATTTATTATAGTGTGGCCTCCCCTCTGTTCCCGTGAGAATCGCAAAGAGTGGCTAGGGACAATCCCCTAACGTAATATAATCGGTATTGTTTTCGTCACTTCGCCCGTGACTTCGTCCGCGTGTCCCACAGGAACTGTGCATTTTTTCGGGATAAAAAGTAGCCTATGTTACTCAGTGATAATGTAGCTTTCTATTAGTGAAAGAATTTTTAAAATCGGTCCAGTAGTTTCGGAGCTTATTCGGTACAAACAAACAAACAAAAAAATCTTTCCTCTTTATAATATTAGTATAGATATAGATTAATGTTGAATTTGAATTCAGTTTATTAATGCTAATAATAGAGCACTGCAGTGGCGAAGGGTCAGATTTTGTAAGAGGTAACCCGGAGCTACAAATGATTATCTGGCTACGACAAGCTAATTAATAAAAGTAGCCAATACTGCCAGTGCTATTTTTCAAAGTGAAGCCGGTAGGAATCGTATTGTAGGGACCCTTCGCCACTGGAGCACTGCCTACCCCGTTACAGGCTGCGTGTATTGTACAAACACGTTCAAAAGGTGTGCTATTAACACTGGGAATCAATTCATACGCAGAACACGCGCCGCATTACTCATTTGACCGAACGTGGCTGAAGGGGCTGTGTTACCAGCTTAGGAAAAAGAAAACCTATAATCAGCCTATAATATTCCCACCGCTGGGATATAAACCTGCTCTCGGTGAGAGGGAGTCAGCCGTAGTTCACTATGCGGACACGATGCGCGTTGGTGGACGTCATATAATTATCTTCGGACTTCGTTTTACTCATAGAAATAAATACTCGTATGTGACGATTGAAAAATCGGCCTATTACCTACTGTTGATTTTTTAAGTTTTTAATTTCCTGTGAGAGTCCCAATAAAAACATGTTATTACTTTCTTTTCTTTTAACCAATACCAAGTATTGAATGTATAATAATTGTGCATGATTAACCGAGAAATACTAACCTCCTAAATAAAATCTTGTTTAAGCCATCTTGAGGTTTAGTCTTTAAGGGAAGTAGGAGTCGTCTATTAATTTATTACTTAAAAAAAATCACCTTACTAGCACTAAACTTTGACAAAATTATTTTCAAACAAAAAGTACCTACTACTTTACAAGAAAACTACTCCCTATTTCCGGGGTAACTCCAAGCTGGCAACACGAACAAGCGGTGTGCGGTGATATTTTTATTTTTTCCATAATTTGTACATTTGCGGCGACATGTCGCTGTAAATTCAACGCGTTTTATATACGTTTGAATTAAACCCTCACACCTACATAGGCGCATATTATTTACGCTATCGCGAGTAAGATATTATTACTTGGTGGAAAACTGACGTTTTTATGAAAATGGTTTAATAATTATGTAATTTCGAGGTCTTTTTTCACTAGCCTGTAAACTTCCAGTGCTAGATATGCCAATGTGACTATGAATACGCCTCTAATGAACTTTAGTCATATCTATCTAGGCTAATAGCTAATACAGACTCCAGAGAATATCAATATGCGCAATCCGTATTGTCAGTCATTACCTACAACTAGTCGTTCGCTCCGTATTATGAACTCTCGATGTACCACTCTTACAACCTTTATTTCTGGCAACCCTTTGACCGATTTGGATCATGTTGAAACTTAAAGTATATTTTTATTTTTTTAATTCGTTTACAAAATTTCACGATGTATCAATCAACGATACTCGAGTTATCATCACACAAACATCTATGTATAAAAACACCGGATTGTTCCATTAGATTCGGAAAACTGCTCGCTCGTTCAATTATAATTATATTTATACCTACAATGTTACTAGCGCGAACACACAATTGTTAGCGAGAACCAATTAAACAGGTACAGTCAGCTAAATAATTGTGTTTACACCCCGCAAATAAGTAACAAAACAGAGTTAGCGTGACGTGGTCCAACAATAAATAATAAATTCAACTTTACAAGCGAACGCACGGCGACATGTCCAATGTAAACTTATAAATTGACTGAAAAATACACGTGGCCGACTGTACATGGGTCGCTTCATAAATATCCTGGTTGTTTAATTTTTTATCTGATTATAAAAAGGTTTATTTTACGAGGAAAACTATTTTTTGATTATACGTTTGGTTGTTAGTTGTTTTTAAATTTTAATGCGATAATGGCTCAATTATTCGTTTGAAAACCAGCATCTTATTTGCGTAACTGGAAATCATTGCTTTCATTTTGATAGTTCAACAATAGCCATTGCGTTAACTCAGTTATAGTTAAACAGATAACATAAATGTCTATCATCTAGATTTTTGAATTTATTTCTGTATTAACTTATTTGCAGTATTTATTTCAAACTGTAACTCTTCAGTGGATGACAGCAAATCATTAACGAATGCTGAAATCGCGTGTCATATGTACCTATCGTTTATATCACTCAACATTAAAAAAAAAGTTATAATCACAATATTCAGTAGGCACATGAAGACTTTCGGAAATCAGTGCCATATTTTTATACCAAAATAAAGGCAAAAGCTCATAAAAGGTGACTTTTTTTTAAAGTTTATTTTTAACAAGAATCTTTACGATTACCTACAATTACCAGTATCTAACTTTGATATAAGATCGTAGCGCATATTGTCGCTATTTCAAAACCAACCCTCTCCATAACATTAGTGTAGGTAATACGTGGTAATTATTAGCAATTTGTCATAATTCTACCGATTATGAACAATGTTTGCGTCGGGTATTTTTTCTATTACTTTGGAAATAGAAAATATGAGCGAAAAAATGGAATGTGTTGAACTAGTATTATTACAATTTTTTTTATTTATTGTAGATTGCCTCGATGGTTTTAAGGGCGACTGTTGAGCGTGTCCTAAGTTCAATTTTTGAGTGGAACAAGGTAATGTTAATGGTAAAACTAATAGGAATTTTTAGAAAATACATGGAGTCTGGATTCGTGCGCGTTTATGACAATAGGCTAACACCTCAGATCATAGAAACAAGGAGATATGCCATCACAGCAAATTAGTACGGGAACAACTGATGCCACTTTTAGTACATTTTTCGACACAATTACGCGCATAATTAAGCGCTCCTTGTGAATAAAAAGATCTCCCACGCATTGATCATTCCGCACACCCTCAATCTAACACTGTTAATCGTCACTCAACACTAGCACTAAACTAAAACACTGTATTTATACCATCGATCGTGTTCGGTTCGTCGCCAGCGCGTACGTTTTTAATATGAGCAATTTGCTCAAGATCAGGCATCAAGCTCGATAGCGCCTTGGCACATCTCCTTGTTTCTATGATCTGAGGCTAACTCCCTGATAATCTGAAGCTGAAAGCTGAAGATTTTGTGTGTTTGAACGCGCTAATCTCTGGAACTACCAGTCGAATTCCATAAATTGATTTTGCATATGATAGCCAGATTTATGAGGTATAGTATAGGTTATTTAACATCACGCTACGACCCTTAGGAGCCGAGCAAAGGGGGTGAAACCGCCGGGAACAGCAAGACCATGATAATCTTCCTATTTCGGCTAGAATTAAAGCCGTAGGTAACTATGTTTAAAATCAATCAATGTTAACAGGCGAACAAACAAAAAGGAAAACCAAAGCCCTTTCTAAACTCGAATATACTTTAAACCAGCAAAGTTATTAAGTCCAAAAAGTCGTGTTGCCGAAGTCGGGACACGTAGAGTGTGTTTGGGAAACAGAGAGACTGTCCCAGCGAAGTATCAGAGCAGATGCGATTAAATTGGAAAACATTCACTCAATTTCCTGAGCGAGGGGATCGGCTACCGGTTGTACGGCTAGCAGAGAAGGCGACAGATACTTTTTTTTTGTTTTTTCTGTAAGTGTTGTAAATTAAATATTGAAAAAAGTTATTATCGTAATTATTCGATGATTTTCTGATAGCTAGCAATAATGAATATAATTAAATTCAATTTCTAGTACCTATAAGTAAGTTTTTCATCTACCTGTTTAGACCAGTTAAAACAATCTGTAAGATAATATAAATAGAGTGCTCTAAAGATATGAGATTATTATAATAAACTAATATAAAGAGAGAAAAACTTAAATTGAATGTTAAAAAAACTCCTACCTATGAAACGATCCCATAAAAAGTAAAAAATAACAGTTTCAAATTATTCTTGTGACCCTTAAGTAATTGCGTCAGGGTCCCGCTAAGAAAGCAAAATGGCTAGTTAAAATTAATTGATACTAATAACAAACATTACCGTCCCCCGATATACAGCCGAATAGCGAGAAAAATATACAAAATTCAATTCACCTTTAAAATAATTAATTAAAATAATATTCTAATTTGCTTACGCCTGTTTTGCAGTCGGTACATCAACGAGCACGTCGCAACGCTCGCCGGTTGCAGTCTGACAAATCCGCGGCGCGGTGAGTAGCCAATAGCACGATAGTAAGTCGTATATATTTGCTGACGGTACCCGCCCGCAATTTAAAGGACGCTACGTTTTTAAATTACTAAGCGCCGCTGAGCAAGCAATCCTGATAATATGTTTTATCAGTTATGCTCCGACTGATTGATTTCAATCATTGATTGATTCGGAGATTTGTTACCTACTTTGTTAGTTTTTCCTCCTTTGATTTTCGTAGCAATCGTAACTTTGTCTTAGTAAATAGGCCTTTGAAAGATGGTGGGATAATATTTTTCGGGATAAAGCGCCTTCATTTTATAAATAGCAATCAAACAAAGCTACGACTTGTTGCTAAAAGTTTTTGAAACAAACTGGTGCAATTCAGATTACTGTAAATTTTAATAAAAAAAGTTGAACTTGATACATATTGAAATTTTCTTCTTGCAATTATTGTCTACATTATTAGTGTAACTAAGCAACTCCGTTTAGTATCCCACTGATATAAATTTACACGTATTTATACGCAACAGCCCTAGGTAGCCGTTAGATATAATTACATGATTTTGAGCATAACTTTACATGTAATGTGCCTGTATTTTGTTTCTAAATCTTTTTTGGTCACAGAATCAGCATTGACATTCAACGTAGCAATGTAGCCAGCACTTGGGCACTTTACCCGTTGACAGCGATGCGGACGAATATTTTTATGCCTGTTTTTTATTTCGTTTTAGTTTTCAGTACTTATTTTCTTTCAGCTTGTAAATACTGTGTCGTGTATTTAAGATAATAAGTTATGTATTATTTAATAAAAATAATGTTTAAATAAATGATTAAATATTTAATTAGATATTAACTTCATATCAAAGCTCCTCAAAGGTATCAACACTATACATAAGTTTTCAACAGCATCTTGACACTAAGCTGCATCTCAACATGGATAACTTAACATCCAAATTAATAATTAATTCGTCTGGAAAGATGGCTTCTTTATTTTCTATAGTCTAGACATTGACTTGCAAAGTTAATAGGTGTATTAACGTATAATAATTTTGTTTTTTACATAAAAAATAACTGCTACTAACCGATTTAAAAAAAAAAGATTATTTTCTCTTGTCTATTGTCTGCAACGAAAAATTACCTGTGGCAAAGACTTTTAAGGCAGTTTTAACAAATTTTTTAAGTTTTTTTTTTTTTTGAATGACAAACACACGATTACAGTAATAGCGCGAATTCGTAACCACTAACGGAACCTAACACTTTATCTGTTTGAATTAATATCTACATCATCAACATAGGCGAAGTGAATTAAATACCGTTTATTGAATCTGGTTAAAAAACTACTAACTAGACCAAATTGAATTTATTGGGACCACTGCGCAAATAAATAATGAATGACCAAGATCATACTGAATCATACAGTGTACAAACATTAGAAAAAAACCTTGTAAATATCCTCCTTTTTTTTAAGTCAGTTAAAAAATAACAGTTTTCTTCTCTCGTCTTGTTAGTATGTAGGTATAGTCGCCTGCACTATTTGGATGTCATACATGCAAATACCTTACCTAATAATTATAACTAAACAACGTACGTCACGTAACAATACGGTAGTGTCCTACTATTAAAAAAGTACAAATAAATTATTTTATTTCAAAGAAGGAATAGGCACAACAAAAAAGTAAAAGCAAAAATAATAATTTATCACAAAATGGAAAACATAGACGCTTTTAAAGTTTTTGGAGGGAGTATCGCTCCGTCTTTGTCGCGCAAGCGGACGTGGGTGGTGTTACGTCACTAGTAGGTAGTGCCGTCCGTGTCTAGCAAATCATTTTAAAACGCTTATAACTTTGCCAATTTTGTAGATGTTTCATCGGTTTTATTGGTAATATTGTCTTTTTTCAAATAGTTTACAGATTCACAATAAAAAAAAGTAGTTAACATCCCTATTATGGCGGGATCAGACTTATAACACGTGATGCCACGCGACGTCAATATAGCGTGCTCATTGACCACATTTCAGAAACTCTCTATATGTATAAAATAATATACAACTAGCTGACCCATCCCGGGCTCGCACGGGTAAAGTTTAGTCTATATAAATATTGGATTTCATGAGGATTTTTTGCGTGGAACCCAAATTCTTTTTTTAAATAAAATTAGCCTAATTTACTCCTTATAACATCACACGTGTGAATTCCAATTAAACAAATTAGATGTTTTAAGTATTTTAGCCGAGTCCGACGAAGGTAAAATGTCGTATAATTTAGTATGTATTTAAATGTATCAATAGTTAGTCAGATGTTCGATGGAACTGACACGCCCAAGGTATAGGTATAAAGTTTCTAAATTAATAAAGAAAAAAAACCGGACAAGTGCGAGTATGCCTCGCGCCCTAAGGGTTCCGCTAAATGATCATAGATGGCGCTACTGCATAGTGGTGTCATCTATGAGCAGATGGCTCCACTTATGGTCCGGTGACTGACGGTGGACAACAAAGTGATCCTATAAGGGTTCCGTTTTTCCTTTTGAGGTACGGAACCCTAAAAAGACACATTTCATCTTGAGAAGCCACGTTTCGTCATTTATCCAACACGCGCGTGGTCGCGTCCGGCTTAAAAGTGTGCTGCAGCCTTTAAAAACCGGAGGGTAGTCGGTAAATCAAGTGACCACGGGCACCGATTCAGTCGCAGTACTGTAGGCCTACCACGAACAATTTTGACGTATCGTATCGTAAACGTAAGCGAATTTCGAATCTAAAATACAACAGTCATAGACCATTTAGATAAAATGTTATACAATTTGCGCATTTTAATAAATACAAAGGTTGTCATAGGAATATCTTTGTTGACAATCGTTACGGGTAGTCAGAAGCCCTAAAAGTCTGACTGCTGGTCTAACATTCGAATACAGGTATTACCCATTAATTGGGTTGTGGAGGTCAGATGGCAGTCGCTCCACGTAAAATATTGATATTCAGCAGAAACTAGTTAGACTGGAAGCCGACCCCAATATAATTTGGGAAAAAGGCTAGGCAGATGACGATGATGAATAAATACAAAGATTTAAATAAAGTATTTAATTTATACAAATATTGTGTAGCAAACGCGTATTTTCAATTCAAAATATGCTTACGTTTACGATACGCAACGTCAAAATCGTTCGTGCTAGGCCCTCTGAGGACATTTCATTTACTTTACATTGTACGTGAACCGTGAAACAATCGCAGGTTTTCGAACTGTTTAAATTATAGTTTATTTATTAACTACCTGACCCTCCCTGGCTACGCGGGTAAAATTTAGTCTATGAAAATATTGAATTTCATTTACTCCTTATAGCATAAGGTATCTGCCAGTGAAAGCCCCGTCAAAATGGTCCAGCCGTTTCGGATATTTGCGGGAACAAACAGATAAACAGACAAACGACGGGTGACAACGTGAAACACTAGTACAACTATCCTAACTAATATTATAAATGCGAAAGTAAGTTTGTTTGTTACCTTTTCACTCCTAAACTGAACGGATCATCATCAAATTTTGCATATCGTTGTCAGGGGTACAGAAAAGGACATAGATTAACTTTTGTAGGCGAGCGAAGCCCGCAACCTCGTAGCAAATAAAGAACACTGGTAGACGCCCATAGAACGCTGGGCTTCAGATTGTGTAGGTCGGTACAGATATGAAATTGGTGTGATCGAGTATTTCAAGAGTATTTAAATTTATTTTTTATTTGTTTTTTTACGTAATTGAGTTAAAGAGAAATCTTCGTATTTGTGACAGTAAGGTTAAGTATGGTGTGAATGATCCAATGAAGTACAGCCCGACTAATGAGTTCCCAATTCAATGGTTTTAGTTGCTGTCGACATGATATTCTATGGAGGCACGCGCCAGGGCGCATGCACCCGTTTTTGTTTTATTGTTTTTTTCAAAATGTTAACGCCATAATCATTTTATTTCTTATTTATTTCGATTTTTTATTTCAATTCTTAATCTCTAAGATAAATTAGGCAAAGAACAATTAAAATATATTTTTATTTTTGGTTAAGCTTTTATTACTGTACCAGATCAAGCCCAAAACTGCCGACGTCCTTTTGACATAGAAACTTTCAGTTATTCCACGTGTTCCTATTTATGTCGATGACACACGAGCCCCTACAGAGCTAATATTATCCTGCATAACTAATAACTAGTCTATCCCAGTAATGTTTGTATCATGCCCCTACAGCGTAGAGGCAATACTGCGTGATACGTATCTATTAGTGCTGCCTACTCTATAAATAATGTGATATAGCATTGTAGTAAGGCTGCGCGCACAATAGGTCTACTTGGAAGGATAAACTAGCCTACCTATAATACAGGCTGTTAATTTAGTCACCTGCAACGGCTGCAACTTTTAAGGGGGTGATTCCACCCGTCATACTGAACAACATTCCCTATGAGACCCTTATCCATTTCTTGAAAAAAAATTTAAACAACTTTTCATACATTTTGGCTACCTACTTTTATTTTGCCGAACATTTGGTTGATTTTTTTACGAATCGGATATAGGTCTCATATGGAAAGTCATTCAATATGACGGGGAGGATCACCCCCCTAAAAGTTGCAGGTGACTAAATCAACAGCCTATATAATTAAAAGCACACAAAACCAACACATAATTAAGACAGACACAAATATAAGGGTACTCACTATTAAATATTAGATACCGTTCTAAACACATCGAGAGGAGGACACGTTAAAAAATCGGTCACGGTTGTCATACGAATATCTATGATAGTCATTACGGGTAGTCAGGAACCCGAAAGTCTGACAACTGGTCTAACATTCGAATACCAGTATCACCCAATAATTGGATTGTGGATATCAATGGCAGTCGCTCCACCTATTGATATACAGCCGCATCAAGTCAGACTGGAACCCGATCCTTCCAGGTTTAGGAAAAGGCTAGACGGAAGAAGGTGCTCCAAAGTTCCATATTGATCCCTTTATGGGTCACTGATAATATGTATAGGTAATTAATCAGCGTGTGGATGCGACGCTTTATTTTTACCCGATTTTTATTTCTTTAACTTTGTATGTGTCCAGTATCCATCTACTTACATGTAAATAAATTATTTTTCTTTATTTTTCTTCTTCTTTTTCATAACTCCCTATAGCCGGTGGCAAGTGCGCGCCACCCCTAACAATGATAGGTATATAGTATATACTTGTTACATAATCCGAGGCCGCCGGGTCCCCAATTACCTCCAGTAATGGTTCATAATTTAGCTAAACGCGTGGTCGCGATAATTGATACCGTTGGTAATGTAGCCTTTACGTAACGACTGATTAGTTCATACATGTGTCCTTAGGGATTATGGTACGATAGAACGTATTTAAACAGAGATTTTGCGGATGCAGATGCAAATGAGGATGTGGATGCGGAATTCGAGATTTTTTATACATAATTAATTTTCATGAATAAATGATGAAGAAGGTACTTTTTTTATTTTTATAACTAGCTTCCACCCGCGGCATCACCCGCGTTTTTAACATAAATAGCAGCCTCTATTACTATATTACTGTAAAGTTTCATCAAAATCCGTTCAGTAGTTTTTGTGTGAAAGAGTTACTGTTGATGCGCCTGATCAATTAGCTATAGCAACGACCTTACTGTTCGCCCTAATTAGCTATTAACTTTAATTTATGTATGTAATTGTAATGTCTATGTACCGGCATTACTTGCAACTTCACTTGCTGTACTTAACTCGAGTAGTTAACATCGTATTAAATCTTTTGCTTGTTCTGAGCATTCCTGCAGTTATTTCTTCCAGCAATTCCTTATATTCCATAACATGAAACATCTATACATACATGTACATCCATCCTCACAAACTTTCGCATTTAAAATATTAGTAGGATAGTAGGATAAACAAAAGAAGGTCGTAAGTTACGTTTGTTAATCATTGATACCGTTGGTAATGTTGTCTATACGTATGTAACGACTGATTCGTTCATACATGTGTCTTTAGGGTTTATGGTACCATAGAACGTATTGGTTTATAACCAGTGATCGGAATAGGCAGTACTAATTCACGTAAACTTCGAGGACCAGAGACGAAAACTGGAGACTTCCTTATGACATTTTTCCGAGACGAAAATTATCCCGGGTTTCGGGATTACTTAAATACATTAAAAAATATGTTTTTAATACAGTAAAATAATTTAATTCAACTCAGGTTTTTGTTTCCTAGTACTTACAAATAATTCAGTAGACACGTTTTTTATCGCTATAATCCCTGTTAGATCCCAAAGGGGGCCACCTTTTGGGATCGAACAGGATTTTTGTTACATGCTGTATTCGCGAAATAATCCGATAGAACTTGTTGAACAAAAAAAATACCTGTTCATGACACTCCAGTAAGCAAATACTTCAAGATCACCTTAAATAACATAAAAGGACACGGCGGACGCCCATAGAACGCTGGGCTTCAGATTGTGTAGGTCGGTACAGATATGAAATTAGTTTGGTGTGATCGAGTATTTCAAGAGTATTTAAATTCATTTTTTATTTGTTTTTGTACGTAATTGGATTAAAGAGAAATCTTCGTATTTGTGACAGGTTAAGTATGGTGTGAATGATCCAATGAAGTACAGCCCGACTAATGAGTTCTCAATTCAAAGGTTTTAGTGGCTGTCGACATGATATTCTGTGGAGGCAGGCGCCAGCCAGCATGCACCCGTTTTTGTTTTATTGGTTTTTTCAAAATGTCAACGGCATAATCATTTTATTTCTTATTTATTTCGATTTTTGATTTCAATTCTTAATCTCTAAGATAAATTAGGCAAAGAACAATTAAAATATATTGTTATTTTTGGTTAAGCTTTTATTACTGTACCATATCAAGCCCAAAACTGCCGACGTCCATTAATACCATAACACCCTGTAATTCCGGTCACATTTCCCTTTTTAAATGAAAAACGTTTCAAAAGTAAATCAAAGAAAATCTTTGTGAAGTACAAAAATGATCGTTTGGCGTCCAAGTGTGTTATCAATTTGAAACTAATGGTACAATTTGGATTCAGGGGGGACCGTGCCGATAATAAAATTCATCATGGAAACCTTCCAGAACAAAAATTAATATTCCAATGATGTAACGGGCAGTGTTTGTTGTGGCACACGGTGCGAGCGGAGAGCGATTCGCATTTACGGCCTTTTTATTGTCATGCGTGTTTGCGCCCGCGTGCAGGCCAGGCACGCATGCTTGTTGCGGGCCGCACGCTGAGCAGATTATTTTGTAGGTGCCGCGTACGTGTGGTGTGCATGACAATAAAAACATGTATGATACGATAGGTTGCGGGCAGCACGCATGCCTGGCTGGCATGCACGAGAGTGCAAACACGCATGACAATAAAAAGGTCCTTACATAAAATTGTAGCGACCACTTCGCTCTTTGCTTGAAATAGGTGGCGCCTGCGACCAGGGCCCCAAGTCTGCTATTGCAATTGTCATAATCGTGTCAGAATGGTCTCATAATGACATCGTTATGACCA
Organism: Thalpophila matura; assembly: GCA_948465475.1. Lineage (NCBI taxonomy): Eukaryota > Metazoa > Arthropoda > Insecta > Lepidoptera > Noctuidae > Thalpophila > Thalpophila matura. Next base: position 1,649,292 of record OX419191.1, read on the forward strand.
ATGATGAAAGAGATAGTCTTACTCTAAGCTAAGCCAATGACCGCTTAGGTTTTGACAGTTATGATGTCATTATGACACGATTCTTACACAATTGCAATAGCAGAATTGGGGCCCTATTCGCTCGACATCACGCCATAATTATGACGAGGTCTTACTGCTCATAAGTGAAAGCGGTTGGCAAAACCGGGCGAACCCCTGTACCAAAGTACACTGGCCACATAACCGATGAGGTCATAGAAAACGAAATCATGCGTGACAGCTGTCATTTTGAAAATGGTTAAATTGTGTAGTTTTTTATTGTAAAAGGCAGTCTGCTACTTCAAATCTGCAAAACCATGGAATTTCCTTATGCACCAACATGGTTTTATTTAAATACAATCTCTAAGCATGTAGTATGTGTGTAATTGTCAAATTTCCGTAGTGTGCTATACGTGTTCACCTCGCCCCCCGCAAAAAGTGGTAGAAAATGTTATTCGGTGATTCACCACTATAGGTACCGTTTCCAGGGGTATATGTTCTAAGCTTTCAGACCATCTTGGTAACTAAAATAGGTATTACTTGCCCGACAAGTTCTTTCACAAAGAGCTGTAACTACTTACTACTGACAAGTCTTCTCATTGAAACTGAGAAAGCATCTTGTGATAGACAGACATTGTACCCAAAGTTCTGCACCTACAAAAATCGCTGTCGCTTATGAATTACTCCGGCGACCTCGACAGGCAGCGATGAATTACTGCAAATTAAAATTGTTTAATGAATCAACTTTATTGCTTCAAAAGATTTGTTTTTGGTTCATTAAGACGTGTACTTACTCTTTCCATACAGATTTGGGTATTTAATGAAAAAAAATTTGCTTTTATTTTGTTTTTTACTGTTCATTACGGCAAATTGATGAGCTGATGAAAGCAGTGGTAGCCAGCCCAGACTTATATGTTGTAGCAGGTTCTGAGTTGGAATCCCTGTAGGCGTACCACAGTTTTTTTCCCGTACATTTGACAAGACCTGAAAAATGACAAAATTTATGACATATCTAAATGAATGCGTCAGTTTACAAACTAAACTAATTTAGTCTCATTAAGTCTCTTTCGAACGAAAAACATAAAAAAGGCTATTAGGCTAGAAGATATTTAATCCTGTCAAATTAGTCCACTTGCTTCATTTCAATGTTAATTTAGTCGGTTTCGCAATAGGTCACGACTATTTTCCCGTAAGGGCATAGATAATTCGACAGTTCTCAATATTTTCTGTCCTTTTTAGTGATATTATTTTGTAAGAAAGAGAGTGTGATAAAAATTCGTTTAGTGCGATGTACAACAGAATTAGCACCAATGTCTTGGACTGCATGTATGGCTGTTCGGGCATTTAGCAACTAACACGGCTTGCACAAATTAGGCCTTAGGGCTTTATTATTTGCTACCTAAATGCCCCATTAAGCATTTTAACGGTTGAACTGTTTTCAATACTGAGACAGTATGGTACGTCAAATGCTTAACGCAACATTTAGCAACTAACACATGAAATTAGCCCTAAATCTCTTATTTAAATTAATAGTACTTACTTAGTCACTTCATCGGTCAGCAGTTTTATACACAAAAACAGACAAAAACACCTTCCAATCGGAAATATTCATGAAAATTTTCTCCATAATAACATCACAAAGAAAACAAACAGTAGGTATAACATAAATCGGCGGTTACCGAAACTCTCCGGTAGTTATTCAGATTCGACGGTAGATTATGTTCGGGACAGCGTTACTTATCGTCAAATTATACCGTCGGTAATGTATGTCCGAGCGACGCGATATATGGCAACTGTATGTAAATGTACAGGCAAGGACAACGGTGTTTGGTGAGGGAATTTTGTGAGGTAAATTTGTAGTGAGGTAAATGCAAGCGAAGATAGGTTTGGGCAATGGGTATTGCGGGACTACGGCTGGTGATGCTAGGAATCTATAATTGCCGATAGATAATGTACAGTAGCCGTAAATGTTACACATCGAGTTTTAGAAAGAGGTATCGGTATCGGATGCATCCCTATTTTTAACCCCTTTACATACACGTGACATTTACACAAAATATCGTTTATGGGTTGTTTCCTCAGATCATAGAAACAAAGAATTTGATATGCTATCATAGAAAATGAGTACGGGAATAGCAGTCACCTCTTTTACAGCAGTGTGCGTCACAACTATAAATAAAAATAGAGCTGATGTCCTACACATTAAAAATTCCGCACACCCTCAATCTAACACTAGGTATTATTCGTCCCTCGTCACTCACACTAAACTAAATCGATTGCGTTCGGTCCGTCGTCAACATAATCACATTGATCAAACGTCAAGCTCAATAGCGCTTTGACACATCTTCCTTGTTTTTATGATCTCAGGTTGTTTCAGAGACCGAAAGCATGACGATATGAATATACGCAATCAACAAGGCTTCATAAAATAGAAGAGAATTAAAGAAATCAATTCCAAAGCACATTTCTACGCGACTGTACCCGACCCTAGGATAATGGGCGGAGAAATAAAAATGTAGAGAACGCTAGGTGCTAACACTAGTTAAATCATGCGCAGCGACAATTTATGTAAGCACGTTACTTCGCACTTCTACCGGCGAGTTCGCGTATAAGCCGGTCAACGTGGATAATGTATGGCGGTATGCATCTTCCGCGGTTCTTGTAAGGCAGAGTTCCAAATGTTTTACAGGTGTTTTTGGAGGCAAGGTAATTTAAAATGAGGTCCATGTGGTCGAACGATTGATTATTTTGCTTGTTGTATCTAAACTAAGAGAAAACATTTCATAGTTTGTTTGTATTGGATAAACTCAAAAACTACTTAACTGTTTTAAAAAAATCTTTCACCTATAGAAAGCTACGATAGCAGCAAGTAACCTAAGCTGCACTTTATTTAAATAAAAAAACCGGCCAAGTACGAGTCGTACTCGCGCACCGAGGGTTCCGTATCATTTTTGACGTATAAAGTGAAAAAATCCGGACCGCATAACTAAGTTTGTTTGTGAAGGAATTTTGATGAATTTGAAAAAACTGTACTAGTTAGGAACATCGTTTTATTTTTGGTGCAATATTTGGGTCAATTCCTATCAACTCTTATTATTTCAGATTTTTCGCCCCGCAAACTTCGGAGATAAGGGGGGGGAATGGTATTTTTTTGAACATTTTTCATCATATGTCGACAACTGTGAGACATAAAATAAAATAAAAATATATTTTGAAATGTGCAGATCAAGCCCTTTTATATGATATGTCACTTGACCTAGTAACCCCACTTTGAAATTTCGGACCCCTACTCCGGCCCCTTTTGCAATAAAAATAAAAATATTTTATTACTTTTTTCATTTGCAATAAAGTTGAACAAGCATTTTTTATAACTGTTCCAAATTTTAAGTCGATAGCATAAGTAGTTGCTGAAATAAGCAGGTGTGACAGACAGACAGACGAAGGCGCACCATAAGGGTTCCTTTTTTACCATTTCGGTACGGAACCCTAAAAATGAGATCTCTACGAAAATTGTATTAAGGTAACCCAAGGTATCAAAATACTACATAATTATAAAAGTAATTATTTGGCGTGAAAACTATTGATGATACACAAAATTGTTTTTAACAGTGTTGGAAGTTTTCTTTCAGTACCAAATCTCATTCACCACTTTTTAGTATCCTAGGCAATACTTGCACACATAAATCTCAAAAATCATAAAACGATAAGACCTAATCAGCAGTGCGATTCTGTAACCATCTCACCGTGAAAACTTAGGTGAAGCGTGGAGTGAGCTGTCAATAGTGTCAATTCCTAGCAAAAACAAACTCACTTCACCTAAGTTTTCACGGTGAGATTTTTACAGAATCGACGGCAGGAGTGACAGACAGGTGAGCCAACATAGTGTCTTAATTTAACCACTGATTAAATATACAACTATCCTTGTCATTTCTATGCCAATGAATAGCGATAGCAATTGACTTAAAAGCTGTTTAATTTAATCATCGTTTATAATTAAGGGGATACGTTGATCTGTCAGTCATGGTACTGTTTTATATAGAAGATTATGAAAATCTGTTTAATTCCCTACACATTTCACATGTCAGCTTACGCAACAAACACCCAAATAACGAAATATTTTTAATAAAATCCCAAATGAAACAATTACACGTACAAATTGGTTAATTTACTTTCTGAATACGTCACAGGCTTAATACAGCAGCGCGGCCAAATAATGTGGGTCTGTAATGCCCTATTAGTCTGACGAATACACGTTTAATTTTATTTTTGTCGCATTATATCGGATAATTATGATATGTGCGGACGCCAATTTGGGATAAGGGTGGGGGCTGAGTGGCGATTGTTTTTTTTTATAGTTGTTTTTTGTGCTTCAGTAATATGGTTGAGTAGAAACTTAAAAAGGTTAACTTGTGCAGCTTACTGCTATCAATTAAGGGATGAGTAACCAATAAAAGTTAGCGACTAAGCTGTTTTATTTTGAAATCACATGTCTTTCTTTGTTGTTTACATTGAATTAAATAAGGTAAATGTTAAATTTTTGTTAATCAAAATCAAAATCAAATCAAAAGTCATTTATTCAAAGTGGGCTAAATGATTAGCACTTTTTGAACGTCAACATACATAAGACAGCCCCCAAAAACGCCCGCCCTTCACCGCTTCCTAGTGTTTTAGCTGCGAAGAAGAAACGGCGCAACAAACTCCGCAGCAACACAATTCTGTCTGTCAATTACTTTTATGTAAAATTATATAAATCAAAAGAAATATTAAATAAAGTTACACTGAGGTTTAAAACAGAAAAGCTATAGGTAAATACTTAACAGTAGAATAATTATGTAATTATGTAACCTAACACACGTCAATATACCTAATCAAAGAAAATAAAATAAAAATACATAAGTATAAGTACTTACTCATCGAATAATTACACAAATTACTACTAATAATTACACAGTTACCAATCGGTAATGAAGGCCGTGTGCCAGGTTACCAGTGCAGTTTATAGACAAATAAATTTTATTTGGCAGTCAAATTTCATGCATGATAATCTAGGACCAGGGGCTAGTTATTTCAAGAATGTACTATATTAAATTAACTGTATTAAATTAACTGAGCTCAGTCAACAAGACGACCAGTCACCACAAGCAGCACCCGTTCACGAGTATGACGCAGAGGCCAGCCATCACCTCCCTCGCCATTTTAGAGGGAAGGGGGTGACCCGACCAATGACGCCACCGCAAGCAATGACGTCTAAGGGAGCATGACGAACCTGCTGACAAGAGGAAAAATTCAAAAGGCTAAAGAACTAATAAAAGAAGAAGAAGAAGAAGAAGAATTTATATTAGGTATGTTAATTTTCTCGGGTTTATTCGGAAGTTCTAAGTATTTAGTCTTGATATTATTCCTGCAGGACAAACTCCGCCTTGACAGTACCTACTACGTATCTAATACCAAAGGAAATCGTTAACCCAATCATTTATACCGCAAAATTATCATACCAGATACTTCAAACAGACTTCAAAGGAAAACAAACAATATAATCTACGTATACAATAACAAGATAGTTTAAGAGCTAGCTCGAGTACGTGTAGTCACGGAGCCGGACATCGGTGCAATTATATAATTCAGTTACACGCTATACGCTGCGCTCGTCTCAACTATGACCAGAAGTGGGGTGGAGTCTCAGTGATAGCGAAAAATTATAAGCTTTTTACCAAGTGACCATGTTCTACACAGTTTTATAAGATTTAGGGCCACAGCGAAAACCTTTACAGCTTCTGTCGTATTATTAGCTAAGAATCTAAATAGTATCACCTCGTAGATCGTAGAAACAAGGAGATATGTTAGCAGATTAGTACGGGAACCGCTGTCGCCACTTTTAAAGCAGTACACGTTTAAAGTATACATCACAATCACAACTCGAACGCTCCTTTATAAATATGTAAAGAGATTTCCCACACATTAAAAATACAGCACACTCTCAATATAACAATGTTATTCGTCACTTGTCACTCGCACTAAACTAAAACACTGTATTATTAATCATCGATCGCGTTTGATCCGTCGGCAACATGGTCACATTGATCATGTGAAAGCGTCACGTTCAATAGCGTCTTGGCACATCTTCCTTTTTTCTGGATCTCGATCTCTTATATCTGGCTACTTCAAATGCTTTTCCCTGAGAAATATCAAAGTTTAGGCTTCAATTTTATAGCCGAATGATACTCACTGCTGGATGTAGGCTTTAATTTGTTTTTCAATTATCTAACAAGTTTACAAGCTATACTGCTTGAAAAAACTTATTCACATCACCCATCACAATCAACAATTTTGAAGCACTCAACAACAACGCCAACCGCTTTCCGTCCGCCCCGCTCCTCACTGCCACTACGACCCCACCTTTAGGCATTTGCAATGCTTGTTAATGTTAATAGGGAATCTGAATTCAACGTGCGATCGCTTTCCGGCTTACTGAATATCCATTTCAAGCACATTACTGTATTTAATGCATCTATAATAATATTAGGTAATGTCTTGAGGTGATAGTTGTATTGTATACATGTGTCAAGTCTGTTGTAACTCAAGCCTAATGATAGTGAGAGGTGTTTGATTCGTTTGTAGCTACGAAACATGTGTGATATATATCTTCTTGATAACCTTGATATGCTATTTGACCAAGTAACCCCACTTCAACACTTCGGTGTCATTAGAAATGAAAATAAGAATATTTTTTAACTTCTTTCATTTGCAATAATGGTGGGCAAGCGTTTTTTATAACTGTTCCAAATTTTAAGTCGATAGCATTAGTAGTTGCTGAAATAACCTGCAAAAACCAAAAACAGGTCATAAATTATTTTCTATGATAGTTATCAAGTTTCTTCATATAACACCATCTAAAAGACTAACCACACATTTACATAAGTTGGAGCACATAGGGCGGGGGCAGGCTGGGCCCATATCGCAGCATCTCTGGGACGAACTAACGACACAACTTCGCCACAGCGCGGGTTAACAAAGAAAAGTTTCTGGCGAAACGAAACTGTCAACTACAGGTATCGGAGGAGTTTCGTGTAGGTGCTTCACGACTTGGTGATACCGGCGGTTCTAATAAACGCCTGTTTTTTGTTTCTTCAATTTTTTTTTTTTTTTTTTAAATCGTTGACCCACACTAGGATTTCTCCTGTATCGTGGGTGCGTTTACAAACACAAATTTCACATACACAAACAGCCAGACCTATGTGCAATGCGGGAATCGACCCCGCGACACGTTGCGCAGCAGCCAATCTCTCAGCCACTGCGACAACCGTGCGGTCAAACTCGGTCGGTCGGTTTTACTTCACATCCAATTTTTTCCTTCTTTTAAAAACACCGAATTTAAGGACTTATAGTCACATCACCACAGCACGGTGCCGTACCGTGAAAATCTACGACGCGGCGCCGCCATGTCGCATGTCGTGTCAAATTCCGATGCGATGACAAAGTGAAGTGGTAGTTTCTTTCCATTTAGAAATATTGATGGACTGCTTGCATGAAGAAAGAGTGGTCCATATGTAAAGCACTCACACATTGATATGAAAGGCCGTTTTTGCCATCCAAAAATCCCTGTAAAGTTATTCGGCCTTACCACAAAAAAGATAGACACACGTTAAACGCGAATGCTACCAAAAATAATACACACTTGTTTTAGACAAGTTAGTGCTAAAACAATTGCCTATTATTTTTGGTAGCATTCGTGTTGAACGTGTGTTGAAGAGATGTTATTTTTTTTGTGGTACGGCCGATTATCTTATTCCTCAATTCTTGCACCCCTAAATACGAAGACGTCTGCGCGATAGTTCGGAGTCTCCCGCAATTTGTTTAGACTTTTTCCGAGGTGCAAGCCCGAAGTAAATTGTTTTCAAACTAATATAAATTCGTCTCCAATACCCCGTGTTTATCGGGGGAAATTATTTAGTTTATTTATTTTGTGGAGGTGTAGCAACCTTTTTGCTTTGCAGAATATGTTTGTTTGGTTTTAAAGTTTATTGAAAGATCTTTTGTAAACTGGTTTTAGGTTTTATTTTGCTCCGTGGTCACAGCATCATGCTGAGCGATGGCCGTTTTGCGCAGATGTGACATATATTTTTTACAGTTTTTTTTCGTAACATTGTTTTTTATTTTATTGTTGGGCATCGTGTCGACGCAAATAAATTCATTTTCTTTCTTTGTTTTAATTATTTGGTTTAGTTTAACTTGAATAAATATAATACACCTTTTTCTCGTCCTTTTTTTCTAAAAATATGTAGGTAATGTATCTTTATTGTGTATTTCTTTCAAGCAAACAAAAATAACTACTAAGTACCTAACTATAGTTATTGAAAAAAATAATTACATCAAATAAAACATTTCCATAATTACGTAAATTGTAAGCAACTGTAACAACATATAAGCTGTGTTTTAAAATACTTATACTACAACTTAATGATTTCCCTATACTTATCAAGACGAAATAACATTACTAACTACAATAAATCAAATAACCAACACTCGTAGAAACAGTCTAAATAATTTACCCGACCGCACTCCATAAAAGGGAGGTGCATTTTTTGTCCCGCACCAAAATGTTTCCCGTATTTTCTATTCAGATTCGAAAAGAGCATCTATGCGGGACAGTGCTAGTGTATTTTTTAATCTTTTTTCCACATTTACGCCAGATTTGGAACAGTGTGTGACGTTACTAGTGGTATAACTCACTTTTTAAATTAATCGAATGAAAATGTGAGTGAGTTACTGTGAATTTGACATTCACAAAAATACGCATCTATACTAATTATTATAAAAGCGAAAGTTTGGATGGATGGATGGATGTTTGTTACTCAATCACATTAGAACGGCTAAACGGATTTGGATGAAATTTGGCACAGAAATAGATTATAGTCTAGAATAGCATATAGGCTACTTTTTATCCCGAAAAACGCGGACAAAACCGCGGGCGGAAGCTAGTAACCTAATATAATGCTTTGCCAGACCTGGGGATCAAAACCTGGACCACACTCAATAGCCGTGCTAGCGACCATGACCAACGAGGCATTATATTTTATACTTATTATAAATTGTCCGTATTTATGCAAAATGGAACCACACGATGTTATTTTTTACTTTTTTTTGAAATGTTATTTTTTACTTTTTTTCGAAGAATATTCATTTAATAGTTTTCTTCAAAAAAAGTAACAAAAATCCTGTGGTTCCATTTTGCATAAATACGGACAATTAGTACCTACCTATTGTCCCTAAAACGATAAACCGTTATAATACCTATATAACGGTTATAATTAACTATAGTTAACTAATCGATTAAGTTGCTAAGTCAATTATCGGGATTAGATCAAGATTAACTTGGGATTAGATTTACAAATTTGCACAGGCAGTCAATGCGAATAATCTCCGGCATTGAATTACGGATTAACGGTCAATTTGCGTAAAGGTTGAATAATGCCACGGACCGGCGATTTGATTGTGTTATTAGTAATTATTGACGTGGTGGTGATTGGAGGGACAGTAATTAATTAACAAATTACGTTGTTTTTTTAAGTCGACTTTTCATTTGTAATGTGATTTGATTGTTGATCAATGTTATTTTGAATTATTTCAATAATTAATAAACATCTTCGAACCGGAAGATGATGATGTTATTAATATCGCCATTTTAATGTTTACACTTACGATACTGTTTTTGTTCTTTTTTAGTGTCATAATAAAAGTTAAGATTTTGGCAACATATAATAAAAAACGCGTTAACAGGGTTTCATAGAACTTAATTGACAGAACGGCTTTCTTAACTAAAACATTTTTTTTAATAATTCGATGAATCAATTTAAAACTACTACCTAGGATCAGAATTAAAGTTTAATAAATTATTTATCAACATAATGGTAATGATTTATCTTAGCATACTGATGAGAGTATAATGTAACAGAGATTTAAAGCGAATGAACTGGAGAAAATAATTGTAGCGTTAATAGAGAACGCCTAACGCATTCACGTGAATGAGAATTCGCATGAAGCATGAAAAAAAATGGTTTTTATTTGTTTTACAGTACATCAACAAAAACTTTATGAACAATATTGGATTCCAATCAGTATAAAAAATAATAAACTACACTTTGATAATGATATTGGTGCACTATAGGTACACAAAAAAAAACAGCAACAAAAATCCTGTCATTTACAAGTTTGCATCGGAAAAAATCCAATAAAATTGTGTGTCGTATTTTTTTCGCCAATAGTAATGGACGCGCCCACTGTCCAGTCGTATTTTATTTATTCTTCAATCATTGATTCCCTTTGTACTGTTCCGAATTTTCAATGGACTTAGCTTTTTACAGGCAGTATTTTAATATAGTCTGAACGGGAATAAAATTTAAATATGGAGGCAAAAATATAAAAAAATACCATAATAATAAGGCGGTGTGTATTTTTATACTATCCTTACATAAATATTTGGTTAGGATAGTAAAAAAATATATCGCTATTTTATTTAGATCTGAATGTATCGTATTTTGAAGAAGGTAAAAAAATATCACGGTATTTTTGCTTGTTATTATATTCCACGTATGGTGGGTCAAATCGCCGAATGTTCCGAAAGTTGTGTTCTTGTGTGTTACATGTTCTGTTGTGTTATAAGTACAACTGGGACATATTTTATACGGGTTGTTCTTATAACACAGCAGAACATGTAACACACAATAACACACTCCAAATAAGTAACACACGAGAACACAACTTTCGGCGATTTCAACGGAAAGTACCCTTGTAGGTTTTGATTTATTTGCGAGTTTCAAAATATGCGACAATAAATGGCCGTATTTTTTTAACCGACTTCAAAAAAGGAGGTTCTGTATTCGTCCCGTATGTATGTATGTATGTAAGTATGTATGTATGTATACAACATGAAATTTTAGTGGTTGTTTTCCCGCAGCAGAATGATTTGCCCTCAGTAGTACTATCGAAACATAGAGTTAAATTTTAATAAATACCAGAAAAAAATTTTTTTTTTTTCTAATTCCATGTTTAAAAAACGGTCTAAAAAGTGTAAAACAATTTCTAATGAAATGAAAAACGTGGGGCGCATCTTACAATTATGCGTCCTACATTTTTCATTTCATTAGAAATTATTTTACACTTTTTAAACCGTTTTAAAAACGTGGAATTTGTAAAAAAAAAAATTTTTTTCTGGTAATTATTAAAATTTAACTCTATGTTTCGATAGTACTACTTAGGGCAAATCGTTGTGCCGCGGGAAAACAACCACTAAAATTTCACGTTGTATATATGTATGTATGTCTCCTTTTTTGAAGTCGGTTAATGAAGTCGGTTAAAAAAGCAAAAAACAAAAACCAAAGCCACCGACTTCCGAAACCAAAATTATTATTTTCTTTGTAGTGGATTTTTGAAGTCGGTTATTTTTATTACGTTGGCTTAGAAGCTTCAATTTTTTACAACTACAAGGGACTGTAAATCTAAGGCCAAGATAAATAAACATTACTAAGCACGTGCTTTGGCTAAGCTATGTTCCCGTCTCTGTCTTGCTTGCAAGTTGCACGACAGTGACAACGATACTGCTTAGCCAAAGTACGTGCTAAGTAACGTCTATTTATCTCGGCCTAAGTATTTGATATTAATTTCAACTTGATACCTCCACGCTTTCCTGAAAAAAAGGGTCTTGACTGACACATGGACAACGAAATAATCCTAGAAGGGTTAGTTTCCTTTTTTCTTTTAGAGGTCATCATCTGCCTAGCCTTTTCCCTAATTATATTGGGGTCGGCTTCCAGTCTAACTAGTTTCGGCTGAATATCAATATTTTACGTGGAGCGACTGCCATCTGACCTCCACAACCCAATTAATGGGTAATACCGGTATTCGAATGTTAGACCAGCTGTCAGGCTTTTACGGCTTCTGACTACCCGTAACGATTGTCAAAGATATTCCTATGACAACCGGGACCGACTGCTTAACGTGCTCTCCGAGGCACGGAGGGGTCTCGATGTGTAAAGAACGGTCACCCATCCAAGGACTGACCGCGGCAAGCGCAGCTTAACCTCGCAGATCGATCGATCAGCGCGGCTGTCATTTAACCAGGAGCCCCCCCCCCCCCTTTTTTCTTTTAGAGGTACGGAACCCTAAAAAGGTCCAAAACGGAACATTTACCTTATCTTAACATTTAGGGCTCTTTCAATTTAGACGATTGGTGTCGGACTGCTGCCATGCGGGTATCGCACTGCGCACTGCCGATTATTTTTTTCCATACATTTGACACGTCGAGAGAGCCATCCGACACCAATTCTCTAAATTGAAAGAGCTTAAAACTTCATACCATTCAGTACTCTTCTGCACACAACCACTTTCAAAACTCCATCGAATTCCGCCACATCTCAAATCCCCGATCAAATTTTCCAAAATTTTCTCAGCTGCGCCAAAGTACACAATATAGAGTACACAGTGTACTCACACAGTACACAGTGTACCGTGCAGTACACAGAGTACACAGTCCGGTCCGCAGCCGCTAAGTAGCCCGGCACTCAGCGTTCGCTACACGATCCACCGCTAAGCTCATTTCGCCCGCTTTGGTTTTATAAAACTGGGTAAATTCCAACACAAAATACTTAGATGTTGGATGACGTGCGTACATGGATGTGGTATAAGCGGAAGTAAATATTACACATCGTACACGCAAATGGTGATATTGCATCGATGTCCTTTATCTGCAAAGTTAAAGGCATTGAGTTGGAGTCTGTAATAGTTTCCGATAGATGTCGCCAAACGCTCATAAGAGGCGTATGCAGATCTCAAATGAGTGAACCTAGCGGGTCGCGGTAGCTCAGTTGGTTCAGATCAATGCCACGGTGCGGCAGAGGTCGCCATCTCATTGGGATGACATGACGGCGACGCCAGCAGCGCCGCCAATTAAAACAAATTGTATTACAACGTACTTAACCATACGTCACTTGGCGTCGACGCGCTTTGAAGTCGCGGCCAGCCCGGACGCCAAGCTCACTCGCTCGACACGCATACATTTCTTCGATGTTCATTTTGTTTGCGTGAACAAGCGATACTAATCTCGTTTGGCATCCACTTTGGCGGCCAGTTTTGGCGTCTCACGGACGCCACGGAAGCGCTGCTGGGGTCGCTGCCATACGGTCCTAATGAGATATGGCCCTAAATGGATATAGAACTTGTATTTTCACACACCGTCAGTACACTTTGCAGATACGTTGCGAGATGAAAAACTGGCGTGCTAATACAAAATTATACTCTTGAATATTTTTTTAGAAATCGCCGATACAAAGTTAGTAGATATGTTGTTTAATACTTCCTCCTTCTTTGTTTAAGAAGAGAGCTTGATCCCCTAAATTCCGTATCGGAACCATAACAGACGTGCCGATCATAGAAATAAGAATCAAATAAAACTGCCGTATCCACAAACATCATTAATTTTCTTCGAGCATCTCTTACCACCTCCCCTAGAGTCCGCTGGCTGAATGAAATTTCAGTAATTTGGTAAAGCGAATGCTAGGTACGGGTCCCGGGCGGGATTTTCTTACAATCCGCGCTTTGTTTTCAAGTCTATTTGAAGCGGAACGCCCAAAATTAGCTGACCCGCCACTCCCCGCACACATTACTACTCAGCCGACGAAAGAAATGAAAACCCACGGAGAACCAGGGGTCATGGTAATTGGTCATAACATTTTCAAATTATGCGGTTGACTTGTAACTTACCGTTTCAGCATTAAAGGTGATAATTGCTTGGTAAATATAGTTAGTAAGTTTGCTAAGCTTTGAATATTATCTGTTTGCACAGATTAAGAATGTTGCCATTTCGATGCTCGTTTCCCAGTCGTTATGATTTTGAGTTGCTACGATACAAATATTTGCATAATTTCCTTATTTCATCAGAGATTTGGAGTACTTAAGGCTTTTGTCATTTAAATTTTTTTCAGGTCATCTGGGAAATCTTTGGAAAGTTTTACTTTTGAGTTCGTTACTTGTTGAAAGACGTCGAATATTTTTTTGTGAATACGTAAAACAACCTTACTCGAGCGATATGTAAATGACGAGTAAATAATTTATTTTACTCGATATTACATATACGAGTACTTTATGCGATTTCTCGCTGCAGAGCTCACTCGCACTTATAGTAGGTATCGATAGTATGATTATTATCATGAGATGGGTGACCGTTCTTTACACATCGAGACCCCTCCGTGCCTCGGAGAGCACGTTAAGCAGTCGGTCCCGGTTGTCATAGGAATATCCTTGACAATCGTTACGGGTAGTCAGAAGCCCTAAAAGTCTGACAGCTGGTCTAACATTGGAATACCGGTATTACCCATTAATTGGGTTGTGGAGGTCAGATGGCAGTCGCTCCACGTAAAATATTGATATTCAGCCGAAACTAGTTAGACTGGAAGCCGACCCCAATATAATTTGGGAAAAGGCTAGGCAGATGATGATGATGATGATAGTATGATTATTATCGATAAAAATCCATCAACAAGCCATCGGTCGGTTATTAATAGACTATCTAGAATTTTAGGTTATCGATCATCATCTGCCTAGCCTTTTCCCAAATTATATTGGGGTCGGCTTCCAGTCTAACTAGTTTTGGCTGAATATCAATATTTTACGTGGAGCGACTGCCATCTGACCTCCACAACCCCATTAATGGGTAATACCGGTATTCGAAGGTTAGACCAGCTGTCAGACTTTAGGGCTTCTGACTACCCGTAACGATTGTCAAAGATATTCCTATGACAACCGGGACCAACTGCTTAACGTGCTCTCCGAGGCACGGAGGGGTCTCGATGTGTAAAGAACGGTCACCCATCCAAGGACTGACCGCGGCAAGCGCAGCTTAACCTCGCAGATCGATCGATCAGCACGGCCGTCATTTAGCCACGAGCCCCTCAATTTTAGATTATCGATATACTATCGATAATTGACTATCAACCGGCAACACTATATCAGAGCGCTACGTGAGCTAGCGTCCTAATATCGTTTACCAATCCACTGCTGCAATCATAGATAATGCATTGCAAGCAATGTAGGCCTTAGACAGAACCCTTTAATAATACAAAATCAGATATAATATCACAGTGTATAGAAACCTCAGATCATAGAAACAAGGAGATAGCCATCATAGCAAATTAGTACGGGAACAACTGATGCCACTTTTAGTACAGTTTTCGACACAATTACGTGCATAATTAAGCGCTCCTTGTGAATAAAAAGATCTACCACGCATTGAACATTCCGCACACCCTCAATCTAACACTGTTAATCGTCACTCAACACTAGCACTAAACTAAAACACTGTATTTATACCATCGATTGTGTTCGGTTCGTCGCCAGCGCGTAGGTTTCAATTTGCTCAAGATCAGGCATCCAGCTCGATAGCGCCTTGGCACATCTCCTTGTTTCTATGATCTGAGATAGAAACCTTACAGGGGTTCATCGCTCATACATAATATTTGACTTTGATTAGATTTGATCTTTCGTTACGTTCTCTTTTTACCTAGTTCACGATAGAAACGAGTTTTATCTACAGAAGAATAGACAAACTGACAGATTGTAGAATGATTTCTACCGTTTTATGCATACAATGAAGAGAAGAAATGTTTCTATTTTTCAGTAGACAAAATTCTGATAAACCAAGCACGGGTCGCCGTGTGTTCCGGCAGAAGCGATAACGATTTAGATAGAAAAAATCTTTGTCTATTCTTTGGTAGAATAGAGATAGCATTGGTCTAGCTAAGCAGGCAGCTCGATGGATGTAATAAAGCTGTATTAGCACAGATAATATAATACTATACGTACAGATGCCTCATCTCATACAAAGAAAAGTGACCGTTTTAGCGCGGGCTATCTTCGGGCTATACATTTTTCCGTGCTTAAAGCATTTTTCAAAATTTGAACAAATATTTTTCATGATTGTATTTTTTCATGTTCTCAATTTTACACAAACTTCAATAACAAATCGATACATACATATAACGCCATCTATTATGAGTTATTTCAACAAATGTTACTTTGTTCCTGATGAGACCCCGTGGTATTAGGTAACCTATAACAAAACCAGCCAACTAATTGCACCCCAGAATCAATACCTACCACAATTTATTTGCGTTACCATTCGCGTTTTACTAATGGAATTGAAGTTGTGCGGTTACAAGGTCGTGCCTTGAACTAGTGGAGGCAACCTAGAAATACTACAAGCCACGTGTAACTAGTTACCTAGATTTTTAGGGTTCCGTAACTCAAAAGGAAAAACGGAACCCTTATAGGAATTTTCGTTGTTTGACCGTCTGTCAAAATGTTTTTCTCAGAAACACGTGGAGGCATCAATTTTTTTTTTTTTTTTTTAAATGACCTCTCGCAGTTGGCTTCTAACAGCCGTCACTGCTTAACCGGTCATCTGATGAGGACTTACAAATGCCTCCAGCCAGGCTTAAAACTAAATACCACTACAAACTAAGCGACCACACGCTAAGGGCACCCCCTACTGGGGTACGGGCCTCGGCTTAGGGCGTCGCTGGGGGGAGGGCAACTAGAAGGGGGGACTACTAGCTGGATCGGTTCATTATTTTGGGTCGAATTTAAATCTACAGGCTCAGCGCGGGCTGGCTCGAGCAAGGGTCGGTTAGGGGACTGAGTCATACGCGGCGGCGGACTCGGGTCATGATGGGGACGTCGCGACGGGCATCGTCGGCGAGGTCGGAATGGGTGGAGGTATCAAGTTGAAATTAATGTCAAATACTTGAGTACAGTTTCAGTGAGCCGTATAAAAATCAAGCTTCTAAGTCAACGCAATAAAAAGTTATGGCTATTTATGCCGCTTGTCATCTCTTCTGCCCAAGCACGCGGCAACCCGTGCTTGGTTATCAGAATTTTGTTTAGACATTTCTTCTCTTCATTGTATGCATAAAACGGTAGAAATCTTTCTACATTCTGTCACTTTGTCTATTCTTCTGTAGATAAAACCCGTTTCTATCGTGGTCATGCTAAGCCGACTGGTCATGTCATACGCAAAGTCAGAAAGTGTTTAACTGGCGAAACAATAAGGGCGGGTTGCTCCAAACCGTGCTTCAAACCATCTGTATTCGTAAGTCAGTACGGGATACCGCTGACCCGGAACATAAAGGGCAAAGGAAGGAACACGGGTGGGTTTTAGTCAGTAAGAGTCTGACACTCATTTCCGCTCCACCCTAGAGCGGGAGGGGTCATTCGATGATTTCCCATCATCAAAAAAAAAAAAAAAAAACAGTACGTAATCGTTAAGTCAGTATGAAATTGTCGTACAAGCCGCCATATTTGACGGTTACAGATACGTAACTGTAAGTTGAAACAACATGACCTTAATACGAGTACTTTAAGGTTTTTGCTTTTTACTTTTCTTTACTTTCTTACTGTATTGCATTCCCTATCAACAAGGAATTCCGTGAAACTGATTTTTTAGAGGAATCGTATAACATCCCTTTAGACTCACAAAACCCATCGCTCACTTATTTCCTTCCATTTAAATATCCTTGACAAAGACAGACCGAGTTTTGGCCGAAATTAAGTGACGGATATGTAAGCCGCCCGGGGCTACAGAAGTTGATGTTTTTTATTTTGATGTCCCCAAGGATTTGGTTGTAAATTCAGTTTTTTGGTCCTGAACGTAACTTGTGTCTTTTATTATGCTGCCTGACGGTTGAGAGTACGTCATGGTCACTAAAATGTTTTGCTGATGGTGACGCATTTGTTGAGTCATTCGGTTTCCTTCAAATGGTTGAGCTGAATGACGCTGATTCATGCGCCATGTTAGTGAACGGGCGCCGCCTGTTTGGAGTATCATCTCTGGACTAATATAACCTCAGATCATAGAAACAAGGGAGATGTGCCAAGGCGCTATCGAGCTTGATGCCTGATCTTGAGCAAATTGCTCATATTAAAAACGTACGCGCTGGCGACGAACCGAACACGATCGATGGTATAAATACAGTGTTTTAGTTTAGTGCTAGTGTTGAGTGACGATTAACAGTGTTAGATTGAGGGTGTGCGGAATGTTCAATGCGTGGGAGATCTTTTTATTCACAAGGAGCGCTTAATTATGCACGAAATTGTGTCGAAAAATGTACTAAATGTGGCATCAGTTGTTCCCGTACTAATTTGCTATGATGGCATTATCTCCTTGCTTCTATGATCTGAGCATATAACTAATATTCGGAGTTGTATATATTTTATGTTAAACTGTTATTCTACATTGTTCTCACATATTTGTGTTATTTCCGACAAAAACAATGTAACCATGATATTGTAATGATTTGATTTAAAAGAGTAACCATGGGGTTTCTTGCCCGTTCTTCTCCACAAGAATCTATGCTTTGGAACAGGCATTTAGCTTTACCTTGCTGACTAACTGACTGACTTCTTGACAATTTAAAGTACCTGTAAGTGGTCTATTGTAATAAATGCTTTGACTTTGATTTTATTTGTTCTATGATCCACAAACTTTTAGGTAGATGGTCATAATCACCATGTTTTAACTACTGGAACGAAGTGTGGAGTGTAATGTGCGATAAGGAATCGCACGTTCCACTCCACCCTTCGCGAATGAGAGCTAGGCCGAAAAAAGTGTAAGATTTCGACCATCGCGACATTTTTACTAAAGTAATGTTTATTTTAATAACTTTTTAAATAACTAAAATTTTAATACCACTTCATTTATTTTTCATTTAATTACTCTCAAACGTTGTAAATTTATTACATTGTGCCTATTTAATATAATACATAATATTTACAATTTTAAAGGAACGTCATGTCCCACGACTCCTCTCGCTTTTATTATTATTTTATTAGGCTTAAAGAAAAAGGCTTTACGAATATCTTTTTATATCACCCGAAAAATGTTGCCTCGCTCGATATATAATAATGTATCTGTGCTTAGATTTTCTATTCTAATGACGACCGCAAAGGGTTTACCTACAAACGAGATCCCTATACCCCTCGTTATGTCAATCGCAAAGGAAGCTTTGACCTGAAAGGATAAAAAGAACGGTACCAATACATAAATTATTAATGCAAGCGAGTTTTAGGAAAATATATTTAGAATGAATTTTTCAAGTGTGTGTGGACCTCAGATCATAGAAACAAGGAGTTAAGCAATTAGTACGGGAACAACTGTCGCCACTTTTAGTACATTTTTCAACACAATTACATGCGCCCCTCGTGAATATAAAGATCTCCCACGCATTAAACATTCCACACATCCTCAATCTAACACTGTTAATCGTCACTCAACACTAGCACTAAACTAAAACACTGTATTTATACCATCGATCGTGTTCGGTTCGTCGCCAGCGTGTACATTTTATATACGGTCAATGTGACCGTATCAAAGCGTCAATTTTAGTAGCGCCTTGGCACATCTCCCTTGTTTCTATGATCTGAGGTGTGGACTGTGGATAGCTAAAACCATAATTATAAGAAACTAGACTTTTTCCCGCGACTTCGTCCGCGTGACATACACGTAGCGCCATCTAGCGTCCTAAACCAATTGTGACCGTCGAAAGTTATTGTTCTTTCCCTCGGAAACAGTACTTTTTATAATAAGGGCTAAACCGCGTATACAGCTAGTCAAAAAGCGCTTCAGGGTCACTACGAGTTTCCTCTTCATTCCTTGATGACGTAGTCTGCACACCCACTGCGCGGCAACCTTATCTATACTAGTATTCTGAAGAGTTTGTTTGTTTGTTTGAACGCGCTAATCTCTTTAAATGACAATCGGATTCGAAAAAATCTTTTTGTATATGATAGCCAGATTTATTAGGAATAGTACAAGCTATTTAACATTAAGCTATGACCCTTAGGAGCCGAGCAAAAAGAAAAACAAGTCAGAAAGAGCGCGAAGCGTTTTAGCTTCGCGCTCTTTCTGACATTTTTTTCTTTAATACGTAATAGCGTAGGCAGGTAAATAATCCGATTTATTTTAAATTAAACGACGACGGGTGAAACGGCGGGGCACAGTAGTTTAAAATAATGTATATTGTAATAATAGGTGTGACGTCACCAGCGTCATGCAGCTCTGAATTAATATAGCGATGTGGGGACTTTGCATTAGAAAGTACAAGGTCAATCTCGCCGGGTGTTAGTGCCCACGCTGCCTTATGTAGGTAGATTAGACAATTCAATGTTGGAAAGATGTGACAGTTGTTTGATGTTCTTCCAAGAGGGTCTAGCATAGGGCTGTTATACGTACCGGTACACCGGGACATGTCCTGGTTTGAAGCGTTGTGTCCCGGTGTCCCGGTTAGTAAGTCAGTTGTCCCTGCTTGGTAGTTAGACACGTATAGTTGCATACACGATAGAAAAGCAAATATTCTCTAAATGTGCCAATCTCTCTTTGCGATCCCAGGCCACAATAAAGATATATTATTACAATGCTCAATATGAGGAACGTGTTTTTGTTGACCTCATTGCAGTGTACAAATAAACGAAAACGGGGAAAATTACAAGTCAGATTACAAAAAAATATTAATGTGCAAAAAAAATCATAGTAAGTACATAACTCTTACGACACGTATCGTCAAAATTATTTGTGCTAGACCTGCTGGGCACAAAATTATATGATACTAGTAATTATATCATAGTCACAAACATAACCTTTTTCCTCTACTTTACCTTTTTGCTACGGCGTAGCTCACGTGTACGCTACGCAATGTATATGCTACGCAAGCTACGTAGATCGTAGTAAACCGCTAAACCACGGATACTTTTTTTTTGTTTTAGAATTATTTAAGTGTTTTGAAATTAACGGACTATCTAGGTTATCTAAATACTTAATCCGTAATTTGAATTCTGATTGATTTTCACCTAAAAAGAACATTTTTAGCACACCACAAGTAACTAAAATTAAAATTGCTTGTACCTATCGAGTTCGCGTAAAATTATTTTTGCTACACACTTATTTCCCACGAGGGTTCTGTCAGCAACGTTAAACGCCACAGGCAGTAGGAACATATAGGTTTAACCTGCATCTCCAATAGATTCCTGTTCTCTATAGGCGTGTAACTTAAAAAAAACATTTAGTCAAAAAATAATTATAATAAAACAACTTCAAACGAATTACATCGCGTATATTACTGATTTTTTGTTGACGTTTCGAACACTTTGCAGCGTTGGTGGTACAAGGATGACTGTTATATTATACTCGATGTAATCGGTTTAAACATGTTTTATTATAATGTGAGTAGTGATTGCGAAATATACAGGGTAAAATTAAAAGCAGTGCGGATATTTTAGGAGGTGAAAGTACTCATGAATATGATCAACTTTTATTATGGGACCGACACTGAAATATGAAAAAAAAAATCTGCTGTTCCCTACAAAAATGCATTACAACACGATCAAAATGTATGGAACAGCTGATTTATTTTTTCATATTTCAGTGTATATGTATATATATTTGTATATGATAGCCAGATGAATGACGAGTAGTATAAGCTATTTAACATCACGCTACAACTTTTAGGAGCCGAGCAACGGAGTTGAAACCACGGGGACCAGCTAGTAGGTATACAGAGTGGCAGGTTAAACAGTGGAAATATTTTAAGGGGTTATTTTACTCATCATTATGAACAACTTTTACTTAGGTCCCATAGTAAAAGTTGTTCATAATGATGCGTACAATGATCCCTTAAAATATTTCCACTGTTTAACCTGCCACCCTGTATAATATTCTTATTGTCCCAACTGTCGCTTCTGGAACCTACTCTATGGCCAGCAACTCTATGAAATTAGCGAGCAAATGCATCGAGTCGGATTGTGGAACGTAGTAATACGTGGCCTTGGGCCCTTTGCGGCTAGGCCAAGGACTAGCAGCAAGGATAATTGTCCCAGCTTTGTGGATAACGCAGGCTATTGTTACACCACTTTTTAGACTGCTTTCGATGTGGAATTAAATGTAATATTATTATTTGTCATAAAAAATAGAGAACTAGCTTTTGCTCGTGGTTTTGGCTTTATCAGGATAAAAGGTAGCCTATTTATTATTCTGATGTTTAAGATATATTACTGTAAAGTTTCATCTAAATCCGTTCAGTAGTTTTTGCGTGAAACAGTAACAAACATCCATTCATCCTCATAAAGTTTCGCATTCATCATAGTAGATAGATTGTAAAAATATTGTTGGTGATAAAATGTTTATTTGAGTGATTAAAAATACACTGTCTTGTTTTCTTGAAGAACTAATTAATTCTAGACTGCTTCTAATGATGGAAGGTTTTCTCTCCTTTGAAATAGGAGATAGAAGAGCAATAAAATTCTCTTAACCCGCCATCTGTCACATTAGAAAATCCGCCTCATTCAGGTCGAAATCAATTGTGTCTGTCAAGTGCGACAGATGAACGATTAATTAAAATGTTCAAAATATGATAGATACCTAATTCAACCTCTTCGATCATTCGAACCTCGAAGTGATTCGGTAAGAAGTACTTTTATCTCTTGGTATTACAAAACTCAAAGCATTGGGAACTCTTACCAATTCGAAAGTCCCATGAATTTCGAATTATCGACAGTTGACTGGTCTATTCTGGTGCTTAAATACAATAGAACAAAACAGGTTAATACCAATTTGAGTCAATTCAAAATCTAATTTCAGTTCAACTGTCAGTCATATTTCTAAATTAATTACGAAAACCGGCCTACTGACAACAAATCAAACAAAATCATAAGCAAAAAATAAACTCAGATTTCTAAAATAAAAAAAAAACCGAAACTCGAAATCGATTACCCTAAATACCGATTTAATTATGTCGAAAAGTAAGCCGCATCGTTATCGATATAATAATCGAGTGAACAGACATAATTATGAGATATCGGTGTCGTAGATCGTTGTAACGATTATGGGTGGTTGGCATGTCCCGGCACAATACTGACAGGTGTATTGTAAACTGTGGGGTTTTATGATATCCTGGTATACGACGGAGTTTAAGGTAAAGATACATTAGACTGTAACATCATAAATAAATGTGGACGTATTATTTTTTATTTTTTTGTAAATAGGCATGCGTTTGACCGCCATCTCGCCTGATGTTAAGTGATGATGCGGTCTACGATGGAGCACGCTTGCCTAGAAGAAACCGATTCACTCGTGACTTGAAGACACGCAGATTGTAACTGTCGGGAAACACCCACTCGGGCAGCGCATTCCACTGTTTGGCGGTTTTCACAATGAAAGTGGAATCAAAGCGCTTCGTTCGGGTTTTTGGTATATCAACCATGAACCGGTGGCGCTTTTTTGTGCATCTGGCCGTCCGATAGAAAAAAGGGCAGCATGAAATTAGATCATGCAGGTCTGAGGCACACTCTCCGAAATGTATCCGATAAAAAACCGATAGACTAGCAACTTTGTATTGTATTTTTACTTTGTATTTGTATAAAAAATGCGGATGAAATTTCGTTAAGCAATAAGCGGTGCACCCATCCTGTACTGGCCGTCACGTGCAACAAATGTCGTCTGATAGGTCTAACAAAAATCGATGTCTAAAGTCTAAAGTCTAAGTAAAACAACATTTTTAAGTTAAACGCTTTGAATGTAGGTACTAAAACCTAAAAATAATTAGGTACAGGTACCAGTCATCACATCACTCTCTTCATCAATATAGGGCATTATAGGGCATTGATCAGACTAAAATAAACACACAGTTATCTCAGAATATTTTCAAGCAAACATTCAAGTAACAATAGATTTTTTTTTCAGTGTTACAGTGCAGTGTACCCGAACCTTTACACCACGTGTATACTTAGAATACGTTCCCTGTTTTAAGCGCATTAAGGTTCAATCTGCACTATATTTTAATATAAAATGTATCTATCGTTGCGCTAGTTATTTAACGGAGTATGCAGCATAAAGTTTTTCCACGTGTATCGTTTAGAAAACGGTAGATATTTAATTTTTACTTAGCATAATCAGCCTAAAATTGACCTTTTTAAATGACCTCCTCAGTGTAGGGTGGCTAGTACTACGAAGAGGTCAAGCTGTAGGTATCTCTGGTTCAACCCACCGGAATTGAAAATTGGCTTCGATTTTAAGTTGGACTCCAAGCTACCAAAATGTGACATCAAAATCCGTTCAGAGGGCCTAGCACGAACGATTTTGACGTTGCATATCGTAAACGTAAGCATATTTTGAATTAAAAATACATGTTTGCTACACAATATTTATATACATTAAATACTTTATTTTAATCTCTGTACTTATTAAAATGCGCAAATTGCATAAAATTATATCTAAATGTTCTATGACTGTTGTATTTTAGATTCTAAATTCGCTTACGTTTACGATACGATACGTCAAAATTATTCGTGCTAGGCCTACAGTACTTTCTGCGTGATGCGTGTTATACAAACAGAAAAGGAGGAAAAACATTTTTTTTTATTTTGGGTATGGTTACGTCTCAGTACTTACCTCAGTGGCGTGCCTACAGGGCAAGCCCGGGGGTATATCTCTAAATTTTTCATGAATGTAAGTGAGTAGCGTACAGTAAAAAACACTTACAATCATGAAAAATTACGCGTAATACCCTCGGGCTTGCCCTGTAGGCACGCCACTGATTACCTAGTCTATTCCGGCTGTTTTTTCTGGAATATCTTCAATGTACGACACGGCTTTTTACAGTTTGATAATAGCATATGGATAGAAGTCCTTGAAACAGGCGTTTGTCCTTCGTTCCTGTAACACGCTACATAACAAAGCTCTTCCAAATATACCTCAAAGCTTATAAAGATAGGAAAAAATGTGAAATCGATAGTCCGGGAGCTCGCACAATGACACTATCTTCTTCTATGTCATTACATTCTGTGACTTTTCATTTGTTATTATTACATTTATAGAGTTGGACCACCAAAACTGATGTACAGAAGATCCACCAATGACATGGTTTAAGATGATTCGCACACTGCACCGCATCACGCTGCGGGGTGCGTGGCGACGGAACAACGGCCCCGCGCGTGAATGCGTTTTCAATGTGTTGCACTACGCGTGCTTTTTATACAAACACGCACTCTCGCGCTATGCTGCGTGATGCGGTGCAGAGTGCGAATCGCCTTGGTCATATGTAGTGATGGTGACAAACGGACGTACGGCCCACCTGGTGGTAAACGGTTACGGTAGCCTATAAAACGTTTGCAACACCGAGTATCACATGCGCGTTACCGACCCTTTAAAATGAGGATTCACTGTGCCAACAGCTTTAGAGACAAGCAGCTCCCCCGCTGTCAACACAGCGCATCCTCAGGAGCTCTGGCGACCTTACACACCACAGGAACACAACACTACCGAAGAGTAGCGTTATTTGGCTGTGGTATTCTGTAACTTGTAAGGCACTTCTGCTATTTTGTAACTTGTGAGGTAGAGGTACTTCCCCAGTTGGGCTGCTCCAGATTTGATCTCTTTGTGCCCTACCTCTCTAAAAAGTGTCTTTAGTAACTTTACTCGTAAGACTCTTGGCTAAACCTATGGGGAAACAGACTCCATGTATCAAAGATTGTATATTCTTAAATCTGCGGCACCTACAGCAATATTGTTCTTTCAAAAATAGTTATCAATTTTTACGAAACTTTATGAGCGGACTTAAATGTCAAAAAGCCATCATAGCTTGCCGCTGAATTGAATCATGCGTTGTTAAGAACGGTCCTTCTGATCTACCCACATTACGTCATGGTTTTACTACCATAGCGCAGTTCCTACGAGATGTCTTTATAGTTAAAACGGTAGTTCACTTGACAGTAAATTTTTGGACTAGTTAAACCTGTCGACAGTTATGTAAGTCACATTTTTATTACTTTATTATCGGTTTGCAGTTGAAAATGGTGGAATGTGTCAGCTTTTCTTAGGTATCTTCATGAAGTCAGATTATTAGGTAATCATGGACAGATCTTTTTGAAACGAAGTTCCTTAACGCGGCTTGCGGTAGGTGTTAACTGGGAAAAATCGTCATAACCTCTATGACCCCCTCCCCTCGAATTGCCACTGAAAGGAGGTCAGGCTGATTGGTCAGTGGAATTTTGCGTTTGTACATCGTATTACCCTTGCCAGGCCTTTTGGATAAATATTACTTACACTTCCCTCCCTCTTTTAGGAACGTATCTAAAAGCCAGATACGCTCTCATGATGGAGACTAGTCCCGATAGTGTTCCCCCCTATTGCAGTAGGGCAGGAAACTCTCTGTCCAGACCTGCTGGATGGAAACTACGGATGTCCAAACTTTTGGCTTCACAAGTATAAAATATAATACAATTCCTCCCTTCACTATTTTCCCATCGTACTTACCCAAATGACTAGCATAATATCATCAAAACACTCGACATAAACCAACATATATCACTCCGCGCGAATACCTGCCGTCTGCCAAAAATATTCCCCTTTTGTTTTTGATGAAAATCGAAAAAGAATCTCTTGTTCATTAACGAAGGGTGTAAGTTACGCGGGGGACTCATCAGGGACTGTATTACTGAAACGCACGATATATTTATTTACATGAAAGTTGTGTGCTCGAAATTGATGCGGAAGAATTTTTGATGGCAATGTAAAATTTATTTTATGAATTGTATTGATGCTTAGGTATAGCGTTGTGACTTGTGATGTTCTGTTTTTACATTGAATCCCTTGCTGAATGTGCATAAATAGATTTGTCACAGCTCAAAACTAGCTTCTTGAAGAAAGAAGCATAAAGTAGATACGTTCAGATCCAGTTAGGAGACTAAAATATGAAAGCATTTATTAGTAAAAGAGCCTTATATCAGCATCAAGTTGTATTTGAACTAAACACAACAGCCACATCTACGTAACATATTAAGCATTGGGGAAGCTCAGAGGTGGTGCTTTGCCCTTTTATGCCCTACACTATCTCTTGTCAACTTCTTTATTCATAAAAATCATATCTGGCCCGCAGTGCATTTTCCAAGCATTTTTCGACACTATCAGTATAATCTTTTGGTGTGAATTTAATGAACGTCTTCATCGTCATCCCAGCGAGCATTCCAGAAAAAAAATGTAACGAAAAACATGTACGTTTAAAAGCGTCATACTCCTAATATCTCCCCTTATTTTATTTTTTCTTCAGATATTATTGTAACAGCAGAATAGTCCCCACGAAGCATTTTTAATTTGTACTTGAAGTAAAAACCTGAGGGCACATGAGATGGTTTCCGAGCGAGCAGAAAAAAAAGATGTTTTGTTTTGACATAAGCAGGGGCGGTTGATTGAAATGCTAAAAATATTTGTACACTTTTGCTTGCTGCTCGAATTGATGTGTGTTTTCTTGTCATATTTAATGGAGTACCTACCTGCGTTTGTGTTATATTTAAAATTTATTAGAAAATGGTGGATGTGTTCTGCGGTTTGGTTTAGCAAGAGTTGATTCCCAGTTAAGAATTGTTTTTGGGTTTACAGCCCGCATTTTAGAAATAAATAAATGTTCTCAATATATAGGTTCAACAACTCGCAGTTAATGTACAAGTATGAAATGTATTTATTATGTCCAGTTAATTATTATTGCCAAATTAGCATAATAAAAAAAACGTTTTTGATTTTAGAGTACCTACATATCCTTAATTATAATCTCAGAACAAGAATAGTACGGTATACGGTAATAATTTCAATTTCCTGAAATATTCATTGATTTTATTTGCTTTCGACTGTACAAAAACGGGTCTCTAAAGACTGCACAACAGTATAATCCAATTTTTATAACAGTGCACCTGTCAATGTCAAAATATTAGCAAGATGGCAGCTTTTTTTTTATTTTCTATAAATGCTATAGGTAATACTCGTTACATTCTAAGGATATGACTATGATAGAGAGAAAAAAAATTACAGGGTAATTGAAACAGTCAAATTCTTTTTGCACAGTTATGAAAATCGAGTTAGGAATAAGCTCCATAGCTTTTCAAGCTAATTTTGGGTATGTGTGTATGTAAGAAGTACGACTGTGCAACATATTTTTAATTATAGAGAGCGATCTCAATGAAATAAAATCTATCTGAAGGTCGTGTAGCAATTGCAAAAAGAATGAAAACTATCGCTATATAGCAACATGGCTGGCTTATCGAGCATAGCAGACGGCAATTAAGCAGATTGCATTTATATGGGTTCCACATAAATCAGGGATCCGGTACGTTCCGCGCCCGCCTGCGAATTCCCTGAGGGTGCGGCCTTTAATACAGCGATTAGAATGACAATTTCTTCACAATTATTTTATACGTTTTTACCAAAATGCGATTTTGTACATGGTCCGGCACGCTCTTACCCGGTTTTTTAAATCATAACAGGACTTTTCGCGCACAAACATATTCAAAATATCAGTATAAATTACTGATCAAGAAAATAATGAAAAAAATAATTAAAAAACGTGTACAATTCGCGAAAGTCATTTTGTGAAAACGTTTCGAAACACAAAATACGTCTGGCTGCTACTTAGTGCGTGGAGAGACTGACGGCAATCTGTGGGAGCGCGCGCACTTATGGCTGCGCGCAGGCAACGGACTGCCATACCGTCGGGCGCGTTCTAATGGATGCCACAGCCAGGAATTCGTGTCTGCTTAGTACGCAAGCTCCCATACACCGTCATATGTTTTACTGGCTGCCAGCAATCTGGCTTCGCAGCCAGGCTGCCTAGTTCGGGGTCTTTCTAAGAAAGAATTTTTGAAAATTCATCATTGATAGGACATGTTATCGAGCACATGGCTGATAGTACCTAGTATAAGCTTCGCCACACATTAGCGGCCAATCACGACAGCCACAAAACGCCGCCACCGAGCTTTGGACTACAGTTTTCATACATTTTATATGAATTCGTCGCACACGATTGTCGCTGCTGGTCGCCACACGCCACAAATTGCCGCTACTCGCTTCGGCTCGCAGCACACTGGCCACTCGCGACGCCACAAACGGCAGAAGAACTTCTCTGTGTGAACTCGTTTATCTGGATACTTAAATATTACGAGAATCCTTTAAATCCGCTATTTGCATGGCCCCGCACAATACTTAGCAATATGTCTTCGCGTGATTTACTTTAACGTAATTAACGCTTTCCTATGTAGACATTTTGGGGTTCCGTGGGGACACGTCGTGCCATCTCATATGATTGCCAACAATACGATTTGCTTGATAATATTATTACAGCATTTTGAGGGAAAATATTGCTTTTTGATGGAAATAAACACAAACGGTGCGAGATGATGGTGTTATTTTCTGAAAGCTTAACAGCACATATTGAGATTTGACGCCTAAACCACAAAGTAAACAAAAGGCCAATTCTCGTAAATATGAATGTTCAAAATATAGTTCCGATTTGGCTTCGATATAAAATGCCTTAAATGTCACAAATGGTGTTCTCATGTACTAAATGACAACGTCAAACGGATAAGAATACCATTTCTGACATATATGGCATTGTGATTATATCGAAACCAAATCGGAACTCACTTTTTTTTTACGAGAATTGGGCTTCAGATATACAGGGCTGGTTCCATTGAACAAACGAAAAGGCACGCACACATAGACACGCATCTCCGTACAGAGAGTGCAAGGGCACTCGCGACTGGCATTCGTTTCAAATAATTGGTAGGTACCTCAGGTCATAGAAACAAGTAGATGTGCCAAGGCGCTATCGAGCTTGATGCCTGATCTTGAGCAAATTGCTCATATTAAAAACGTACGCGCTGCCGACGAACCGAACACGATCGATGGTATAAATACAGTGTTTTAGTTTAGTGCTAGTGTTGAGTGACGATTAACAGTGTTAGATTGAGGGTGTGCGGAATATTGAATGCGTGGGAGATATTTTTATTCACAAGGAGCGCTTAATTTATGCGCGTAATTGTGTCGAAAAATGTACTAAAAGTGGCATCAGTTGTTCCCGTACTAATTTGCTATGATGGTATATCTCCTTGTTTCTATGATCTGAGATAGGTACAGTCCGGCCGCTGAGAGAATGCGTTCCTGACAATTCGTGATTAGGGTATGAATATCGGAATCTCGAAATGTCGGAATCTCAGATTGATTTTACCGATATTTCAATTCCGATATTGAGTAGTCCAATATATATCGGAATTAGAAAAAAAAATATTAAAAAACGTCGGCGTCGTGTCTTGCTTAGCGCTTACTGGTGCACGCATTGTATTACAACTGTTAGAAAAACAGACTTTATTCATGTATAATTTCTTAATTAGTCATTCAGGGTTCTCAATCACACATTTTTCCTTATTTACTTACTATGCACTAGCGTTGAAAGTAAAGGCCACCATTCACACGCGCACCCATCCGCCGGATTTGTGGCTGGCGACAAGTCCGCATTGTAGTATTGATAAATCAGCTAACATTCAACATAAAAACATCACCCACCTTTTGAGCTTCGCTGCAGTTGGGTAAAAAGGGATAATCCCTTTCGATAGATAAGTAACTGCTACCAAATTAAGGCGGTATTACCTAAATACTTAATGTCAGGAACCAATATGGCGGATATCGGAAAAAAGAGTTGTAGCGATGATTCAAAGCCGCTTAAAATATTACTTCAGTCTGTATGGGGTTGTGGGGTAAGCCATGAGCAATACCGGTTTAAATGCAGACTTATTACTTGATACTAGTTTTCGCCCTCGATTTCGTCTGTGTGGAGGTCAGAAATTATCCCATGGGAACGTACTATCACCGGGATGAAAAGTAGCTTAAGTCATACTCCGGCGCATAAACTATCTTTATTCAAAAAATCATGGCGATCCGTTGGTCCGTTGCTGCGTGAGACCTCCACCGAACCGTAGCGTCACTCTAACCACTGAGCCAACGTGGCCTGCCTGTATCGGTTGTTTAAAAGCCAAAGCTAGCTGATATATCTTTCTAAAACTTGATGTGTCATATTGTCATGACTCGATTATTCCACGTGGACTCGTGTAGGACTAATGCTGGGGCACGAGTGCCTCTTCGTCGTCTTGTGGAAACCTATAACACACATATCTCATAGATATCTTCTCTCTTCCTCATAAAAAAAATTAAACTCTGGCTATAAATGTATTATCTTCAAAATTGTAATCAAAAACTTACAAAACTCAAAATTCTAATAATATTAGACATTTAATATTCTGTTTTCGTTTCCTATTTCTTTCAATAATCCGTGGACAATGGTGTGGGTTATATGTTTAACTACGTAACTTATAAGATTTTTATTGTATCACCTTAACAATGTAATTATGTAACTGTTTTTTTGTCCCTAATAAATAAAATAAAATAAAAATATTTACTGCCACGTGCTGTAGACTAGGACCGTTGAAGTGCTTAACGTAACGCGAGAAAATAGCATAGTATTGTCATTTTAGCGTCAATACTGACTTTTCAAGCGATCGAGTTATTGCTGCTGGTTGCTAATTTACTGAACCCTAATCTCCTGTAACTTCCGCCACACCAAAGGGTTCAGTACGTGTGACATTCCCGGGGGAAATCTTTTCGACGCCAACAGGGGTGAAGTCGGGATTAACTCCCGTTTCATTCGTCAACGCACAATCCTATTCCTACATGCATTTTACATCATCAGCCATTGGAAAACTTGCCTTTTGGTGACCCTAATGCATTTCTTATACGCCGCTATTATTGTTTATTTGCGTAATGTCGTAAACGATCAGGGTTGGCGCGATTGGCAAGATATTTTGAGGTGCGGATATTAGGAAATGGTTCTGAGGTTTTGCTGTGTTAACTGTCAGTTATTTTTAGCTGTTTTGAGTCCCATATTTTCCATAGCTGAGTTTGAGGCCCAGATCTATTCTGAGCTGCGATTCTGTAACCATCTCACCGTGAAAACTTAGGTGAAGTGAGCGTGGAGTAAGCTGTCAATAGAGTCAATTCCTTGCTCTCACGCACTCACTTCACCTAAGTTTTCACGGTGAGATTTTTACAGAATCAACCGGCTGTACCGACTCGCTGCGTGATATCACCGCGAAATCTGCCAATTTGTTTACAAACAAATTGCTCGTAAACAAACTCGGGACAGAATAGGCAGGAAGATATTAAAACAATGTTCAAATGCAAATAAGTAACGTGTCCAAATATTTCGTAAACATAATCCTCCCTAATCACCTAAAACCGACAAAAACACAAACTCGGAAACACAAAACGAAATCAACTTCACCGGGAACCCAGTCACGTTCCTCGCGAGACGAAAAACGAGCAGCATTCCCTCGTCATTACCTTCAAAAGCGAAGAGATTCCAAGAAACGATAACAGAACCGTCTAAAGAAAGATTTTACCGGCTTTCAAAACCCAGGTTTTACCGGCTTCTAAAACGTAGGTTTTAGCCTCAGATCATAGAAACAAGGAGATATGCCATCAAAGCAAATTAGTACGGGAACCGCTATCGCCACATTTTTCGACACAATTACAAGCGCTCCTTGTGAATAAAAAGATTTCCCACACATTGAAAATTCCGCACACCCGCAATCTAACACTGTTAATCGTCACTCAACACTAGCACTAAATTAAAACACTGTATTTATATCATCGATCGTGTTCGGTTCGTTACCAGCGTGTACGTATATACGGTCAATGTGATCATACTAAAGCGTCAAGCTCAATAGCGCCTTAGCACAGCTCCCTTGTTTCTATGATCTGAGGTTTTACCGGCTTCTACATTTGAAAGTACTCTTTGGTCGCATTTTTTTAGCCATTATGCATGTCTTGTTAATATGAGGTTGGAAAAATAAAACTTGGCATCTAGGGGGTGTACAAATAAAGAGGGAAGACTCCCCTTTTGATCTCAACGCGCGGAGTAATGAGCTTGCGCTGTATGCCGCTGAAATATGTGTAGGTACTTCGATAAAACACTCAATTTTTGCTTGTTTTATGAGCGACATGTTTTTGTAACATGTTTTCTGGTAGAGTCAACGTTATGAATTTTTTAATACTGGAATTATACTCATATTTACAAGCTTTTATTTAACTTGCCGTGCGTGTATCGGGCGAAATCTTCCAACTGAATTTTAGATCAGTTCCTCTCAACTGATTGAGCTAAAAGGAACGCACATGTCACTCTGATGACAATGCAATAATGGTACCATGGAGGTGGTCTCATGATGGAGCTGGGAGGTGGCTAACCTAACCTAACCCTTTGAGGTATCTAGTCGTGATGTTAAGTGTATGTTTTTCTGTGAAAAATGAGCTCTTTCCCAGAAAAACAAGTAAGTACGCAAGTACTACCGCCATACCTACTTAGGTCGCTAAACAGCATTGCTGTATTCCAGTTTGAAGAGATGGTTTGAAGGAGGTGGTCGTAGTAAGTTCTTAGCGGGCAATATTTTGTAATTTTACACCCTTTTTCCTTCGGAGTGACTTATTATCTGTCAGGGACCATGCAGCATTTTAGACCTATAATTTTTTTTTTCTATTTGAATCAAAATTCCATTTTTCACAAACCCATCCACAAAACAACAAAAAAACAACTATCCACTCACACACACAACTACATACAAACTTCAAGCAAGCCGTACATACTCCAACGAGACTTCAAATAAAAACTCGCGCACAAGTAGTCGGGGAGCTTCAAATAAAACTCAGGCACAAGTAGTCCGGGAGTCGCATGCAACAGTTAGCGCAGTTGTACGAGGCCTGAAGTGGCCTGGCCCGAGGCAAGAGGCTCGAGGCCTCAAAGGCCCGACACTCGAGGGCCTGGCCTCGTAAAAAGACATCTCGGACTCGCGTTTTGTTGTCGTAATTGCTGTTTAATGTGGAAGTTCCGTATTTTTTTTACTTGCTAGTGGAGTGGGTACGTCAATAGCTCCGCCGAAACGTTAGAAAAACTTCACTATGACAGGAGAAAACTAAATGTTAAGGAACATCGTGGTTTAGGCAAGACTTTTGTTACATTATAATTAATTTGTAATAAGTGTAAAAAAATCGTGTAATTTTTATTCACTTTGATTCACTACAATCAACATAAGAGATAAGTATACACACAGCTACGTACAGTCAACGACAGTAAACATTAATCCCAAGTTTGACTTAGTTTTTTAATGAAAACTTGCCTGTTATAACTTGCTTGTAGCAAATACTGAAGAGCAGGCAATATTTTGAAAATTAGTACCTATATGATTATATTTAAAAGTTTAAAACCATAATTCGTTCTACTTATGTTATTGCCCGTACCTACACACAAATTATACATACAGTCTACACTCGTGGAACAACTACCTATAGGAAATCGTCAATAGAATTACAGTCTTCCTTTAAATAAACATTTTCAGTCGAAATAGGTACACTGAAAACCTAATGACTCACGTTCTTCCTCGTAACTGCAAACGAGTTCGACGGCACATAACAACTGCGACTAAATTATTTGAAGCTACATCAGCAGTTCAGAAAATATTGCAGCAAAACATCGCTTCCTGTTCATAAGTTAACAAAAACGCTCGAAACACGACCTTAATCGAATTTTGTATACATGGGAATTAAAGCTTGCCATTTGCTGTGCGACTAGTCGGACGAATGACTTCGATAACGTCACTGGATTTCGAGGTCGCGTTTATGTACTAAATACGGCCACTGTGTTGTTTTATTGGTCAGAGTCTAACATATTTAGAGAATTCCACGTGGAAAAAATATAAAGTGAAAAAAAAAAACATTTCTTCTTTCTCTTTTTGCTGCCTCAAACCAAAACACAGCAATACTGTTTGGCGGCAGAAATTGTACTGTTGGGCGGCAGAAATTGCTAAGATACAATTCCGAAATCAGCGACAGCGAACATAATTACATATTCGAAGCGACAGGCGATGCTATCGCCGTGCGCAGTATGCACCTCCTTACAATCCCATAAAAAATGTATTTAACAAGAACCGCTAATGTCGCTTGCAGTCGGCGACAGCAACTGTAGCTGCAATCAGTCGCAACGAAGATGTCGGAATTGTACCTTTATGGTATTAGTTCTTCCAAAATGAACTAAAACTGCATTCACGTGACCAACTACATTTTTGAACAATATTCAAAAGATTTTCTCATAAAATTATTTATCAATAAACTATTAAGGCAGGTTGCGAGAATCTTCTGGATGCAGGCAGCGCAAGATCGGTCATAGTAGCGATGCTTAGCGGAGGCCCATATTCAGCAGTGGACGTATTTCTGCTGACATGATAACAGAACTAAGGACTTCAGAAAAGTCTTTAAATATTTATTTATGTACACACAAGATAAATATAAAAGTATAAGATTATAGACAAACAATTGAGCACAAAGATACTGCTTATTTCAAAAGAAATTTCTTCCAGCAGACCTGCGACAGGAGGGTTGAGTTGTTGTTAAAATAATTCCGCAAATCGCCTAATGAACAGCACGCCTTAAACGCATACGTATACAGGGTGATTAATCGAGCAGACGGCGTATCTACGGGGTGTTTCGTTGTATCCTCACAATGATGGATCACGGTGCAGTCCAATAGTTTATAATACATACTTGTTTGTCACCGAGTTAACTTGGTGACGGGTTGTGGTCTAAACTTTACTGTTAGAAGGCTTGAATTAAATGCAGTTCGGAAAGGGGATGAATTTGTAGTGGGGATAATACAGTATTTAATCTTACTATAGATAAACCATAGGTGATATAAAAAAAAATCGTTTTTTTTAAATAGACTAAGGCCTTCAGTAGTCAACAGTCTAATGGCCGTTTTAAAAATCTATCCATCAGCTCTTTTCCTAGTAGAGATCAAAATTTGACAAGCTAGCTATTTACCTACTTGTAGATAGAAGTAATGTCAGAATTCTATCTGTAATAATCAGAACGACGATAGATCGACGACGATAGAGTCATTAGATAACACGCCAAAAACTATGTTTCCCTGCGTTTTAATATCAGCAACCTATACATATGTTCGTATACCTACAGTTCAGAAAGCTATATTTTTGTAAATTATTTTTACTATTACGGCAATATTCCATTACATTCTATTCATAAATAAAGCGCCATAGGAAACCAGCCTACGAATTCACCACAAAAAGTAAAAAAAAATCCTTTTCAACTAGAAAATATTAAAATAACATCGACATAACCAACTATCGTGTAACATGGACATAAAATAAAATAGAACGCGGTATCTAACATTCAATATTTTTAAAAGTCGCGTATGATGGATTGCGCTTTGTGCACGTTACCATGTTATGGGATATAGTAAAAAAACTAGAGTGTGCAGTGATAAATTATTAACATGGATTACTAGATTTATGGGTAACAAATAAAAGGAGATGTTTCATCCTGGAACTGGTATACGTACGCCACATAGAAAAATAGGACAAAAATAGGGGATTTACATAATAGTATATTATGCAATTAGTGAATAAAGGACGGATTTAAAGCGAGGGCCATAGATGAATCACGAGCTAGTGAAGGATTCTAACGATTGAATCACGACCGTAGGGAGTGATTCATGATGATTGAATCACGAGTGTAGCGAGTGATTCAAGTGTTAGAATCCTGAGCGACGCGAGCGATTCATGGCCCTCGATATAAATCCGTTTTATTCAAGAGTTGCATACTATACTTTATACCATGACTACGAGAAAAAGAAAGATTTAAGTGAAAATATACATATAATGAAGAAAAAGTAAAGTTAAATTGGCTTTGATGTAAACCAGCCGTGATTTTTTGGGTAGCAAGCTTTCCACCTTTCCACTATATCGGCCGCCCTCTCTTTCACAAACTCAGGTGTTAACACATCTTCATCACTAGAATGCATTTTTAATCGATTAGAACAACACTAAACAAACACAAAATTAAAGATTAAAGTAACACTAAACTTTGTGTTCGTACAACTTACAGTATTCAAAATAGCGCCAATTTACTAAGGACAGCAAGAACACAAAACAGTTTTTATTCTAATGCTAAACTCCTTGTCGAAAATGTCGACCAATCAAATTGAATTTAGAACACATCAATATAGGTCGAATACACAGATTACACTTACACTAGATACGGCAAGCCACGACCAAGCGTGCCCTGCATGTTCGACTGTTTGTACTAAAAAAAGTCTGTTAGCTCAGTGACGCTTAGTGATTGAAACAATTCTGTTTACTCTGAGCACATCACTAAATGGCTGGGGTGAAGTTATCGTAGGTATAAAAAAGATGACACGTTCGGTTTTCATACAATCTAATAACGTGCCGCATCTAGCATAGGTTCTTTAAATCTGTGGTCGAATACATTGGTGTGTTCCATTTTCAAACATCAAAACAGTGAGTAAAAGTGCTTTTTATTCACTGTTTTCAGTGAATAAAATAAGCTTTTTAGAGGGGGAATAGTATAAAAATATTATTAAAATAATTTGAAGAAGAGTACAATTATAAGAGAATTATTTGAGATGAAGTTTTTCACTATGATATCCTTATTTTTAGGGCGGCCATGACAATTGAGTTTGACAGTTTTGTTTTATGACGTGACGTTTTAGTCGTTGTGCGCACGCGTGGTGGATTGAATGTTGCCATTTTGACTGACATTGACAACAGTTGTCAAAATGACGTTTCACTTAATTCATTTGTCGATTGTCGATCCACCATATTTGTATTGTGTTGCTCTCCTTGACAAAGAAAAGAATGAATTACAATTCAACGAAGTAATATAATAGAAAATAAGCATTAGGAACCGGTTACTATCATGTATAGCTATAATATTTAATTGCGTACGTAGACCCATCCCAGGCTTTTCTGAAACAACTGCTTTCACATTTTCAGTGACATTGGATTCGGAAAGAATAGATGACTCTTACCAGCCGGCCTAGCATGACCACGATAAAAACGTGTATTGTCTACATAAGAATAGACAAAGTGACAGATTGTAAAAATATTTCTACCGTTTTATGCATACAATGAAGAGAAGAAATATTTCTATTCTTCAGTGGACAACATTCTGATAAGCCAAGCACAGATCGCCTCTGCTTGGGTAAAGAGATTACGAATTGGATTGAGCGTTGTGGTGATGATCTATTGGAGAAAGGCTCAAGATATGGCAAATTACAGGTTTAAATTCGCCCCCGTTTCAGTTATTTTCAAATCGTCTATATCTATACTAATAAAAGCTGAAGAGTTTGTTTGTTTGAACGCGCTAATCTCTGAAACTACCACTTGGATACAAAAAAAAATATATTTGTAGGTATATGATAGCCAGATTCATGAGGAATAGTATGGGCTGTTTAACATTACGCTACGATCCTTAGGAGCCGAGCAACGGGGGTGAAGACGCGGGGAGCACCTAGTATGTAATAATAAGATAAACTTAAAATGGCTTTGACATGTATAAAATTCATAAAAATATTCTTACATTTATGGAACTTGTAAAATCTGAACCAAAAAATTCAGAAAACGAACTGAAAGTACAGCAATGCACACTTTAAACTGCCAACTTCAACAGGAACAAAAATGATCCTTAAATCTTGCCTAACAGCAACTTTAAATCCCTCCGAGAAGACAGGGAATTAAAAAGTAAAATATACCTGAGAACTGCAATAAATCATAAGCTTAACATTTTAATTAAAATTATAAATATTGGCCGGTAAGATCTCGACACGGCGGGAACCTTTGGAAGTCTTGAATTTAAGGTACTGCCGTAGTAAAAGAGACTTTTTAGTAAGTATCACTGAAAAAAATAATTTCCCAATTGTGTGCATTTTTTTCACAGTTTGAATTGACACAGTTGTAACCAATGACGTATTATATAATACCTATAGACACGTCATACACCAACATATCACTCTACTAAAAAATGGCGCAAATACTTTAAATAGCGAAATAGCTACATATCAGTGCGTATATGTGCAAAAAAAGGGAAAGACAACGAATGCCTTACTTAGCCTACCTACCTCTTGTTTAGTAGGTTTTTTTTTTCGCAAAATGTCTCAAGAAATGACGTTGCATGACTAAATGAATGGTGGGCAATTACCTTACTTTTTGTCGCCATTTTAGATCGCAGGTAACGTATCTAGGTTGTAACAACATATTTTTCTTAGTTGTTGTGGACCTGCACCCTAATTGCGAAACTCAATTTCTATCACCATGGCTTGCATTTTGAAAGTTCAACAACATCCATTGCGGCGTTGAGCTATAAACTATTAAGGCAGGTTGCGAGAATCTTCTGGATGCAGGCAGCGCAAGATCGGTCATAGTAGCGATGCTTAGCGGAGGCCCATATTCAGCAGTGGACGTATTTCTGCTGACATGATAACAGAACTAAGGACTTCAGAAAAGTCTTTAAATATTTATTTATGTACACACAAGATAAATATAAAAGTATAAGATTATAGACAAACAATTGAGCACAAAGATACTGCTTATTTCAAAAGAAATTTCTTCCAGCAGACCTGCGACAGGAGGGTTGAGTTGTTGTTAAAATAATTCCGCAAATCGCCTAATGAACAGCACGCCTTAAACGCATACGTATACAGGGTGATTAATCGAGCAGACGGCGTATCTACGGGGTGTTTCGTTGTATCCTCACAATGATGGATCACGGTGCAGTCCAATAGTTTATAATACATACTTGTTTGTCACCGAGTTAACTTGGTGACGGGTTGTGGTCTAAACTTTACTGTTAGAAGGCTTGAATTAAATGCAGTTCGGAAAGGGGATGAATTTGTAGTGGGGATAATACAGTATTTAATCTTACTATAGATAAACCATAGGTGATATAAAAAAAAATCGTTTTTTTTAAATAGACTAAGGCCTTCAGTAGTCAACAGTCTAATGGCCGTTTTAAAAATCTATCCATCAGCTCTTTTCCTAGTAGAGATCAAAATTTGACAAGCTAGCTATTTACCTACTTGTAGATAGAAGTAATGTCAGAATTCTATCTGTAATAATCAGAACGACGATAGATCGACGACGATAGAGTCATTAGATAACACGCCAAAAACTATGTTTGCCTGCGTTTTAATATCAGCAACCTATACATATGTTCGTATACCTACAGTTCAGAAAGCTATATTTTTGTAAATTATTTTTACTATTACGGCAATATTCCATTACATTCTATTCATAAATAAAGCGTCATAGGAAACCAGCCTACGAATTCACCACAAAAAGTAAAAAAAAATCCTTTTCAACTAGATAATATTAAAATAACATCGACATAACCAACTATCGTGTAACATGGACATAAAATAAAATAGAACGCGGTATCTAACATTCAATATTTTTAAAAGTCGCGTATGATGGATTGCGCTTTGTGCACGTTACCATGTTATGGGATATAGTAAAAAAACTAGAGTGTGCAGTGATAAATTATTAACATGGATTACTAGATTTATGGGTAACAAATAAAAGGAGATGTTTCATCCTGGAACTGGTATACGTACGCCACATAGAAAAATAGGACAAAAATAGGGGATTTACATAATAGTATATTATGCAATTAGTGAATAAAGGACGGATTTAAAGCGAGGGCCATAGATGAATCACGAGCTAGTGAAGGATTCTAACGATTGAATCACGACCGTAGGGAGTGATTCATGATGATTGAATCACGAGTGTAGCGAGTGATTCAAGTGTTAGAATCCTGAGCGACGCGAGCGATTCATGGCCCTCGATATAAATCCGTTTTATTCAAGAGTTGCATACTATACTTTATACCATGACTACGAGAAAAAGAAAGATTTAAGTGAAAATAAACATATAATGAAGAAAAAGTAAAGTTAAATTGGCTTTGATGTAAACCAGCCGTGATTTTTTGGGTAGCAAGCTTTCCACCTTTCCACTATATCGGCCGCCCTCTCTTTCACAAACTCAGGTGTTAACACATCTTCATCACTAGAATGCATTTTTAATCGGTTAGAACAACACTAAACAAACACAAAATTAAAGATTAAAGTAACACTAAACTTTGTGTTCGTACAACTTACAGTATTCAAAATAGCGCCAATTTACTAAGGACAGCAAGAACACAAAACAGTTTTTATTCTAATGCTAAACTCCTTGTCGAAAATGTCGACCAATCAAATTGAATTTAGAACACATCAATATAGGTCGAATACACAGATTACACTTACACTAGATACGGCAAGCCACGACCAAGCGTGCCCTGCATGTTCGACTGTTCGTACTAAAAAAAGTCTGTTAGCTCAGTGACGCTTAGTGATTGAAACAATTCTGTTTACTCTGAGCACATCACTAAATGGCTGGGGTGAAGTTATCGTAGGTATAAAAAAGATGACACGTTCGGTTTTCATACAATCTAATAACGTGCCGCATCTAGCATAGGTTCTTTAAATCTGTGGTCGAATACATTGGTGTGTTCCATTTTCAAACATCAAAACAGTGAGTAAAAGTGCTTTTTATTCACTGTTTTCAGTGAATAAAATAAGCTTTTTAGAGGGGGAATAGTATAAAAATATTATTAAAATAATTTGAAGAAGAGTACAATTATAAGAGAATTATTTGAGATGAAGTTTTTCACTATGATATCCTTATTTTTAGGGCGGCCATGACAATTGAGTTTGACAGTTTTGTTTTATGACGTGACGTTTTAGTCGTTGTGCGCACGCGTGGTGGATTGAATGTTGTGTGTCATTTTGACTGACATTGACAACAGTTGTCAAAATGACGTTTCACTTAATTCATTTGTCGATTGTCGATCCACCATATTTGTATTGTGTTGCTCTCCTTGACAAAGAAAAGAATGAATTACAATTCAACGAAGTAATATAATAGAAAATAAGCATTAGGAACCGGTTACTATCATGTATAGCTATAATACTTAATTGCGTACGTAGACCCATCCCAGGCTCCATACATTTCTGAAACAACTCCTTTCACATTTTCAGTGACATTGGATTCGGAAAGAATAGATGACTCTTACCAGCCGGCCTAGCATGACCACGATAAAAACGTGTATTGTCTACAAAAGAATAGACAAAGTGACAGATTGTAAAAATATTTCTACCGTTTTATGCATACAATGAAGAGAAGAAATGTTTATATTCTTCAGTGGACAACATTCTGATAAGCCAAGCACAGGTCGCCTCTGCTCGGGTAAAGAGATTACGAATTGGATTGAGCGTTGTGGTGATGATCTATCGGAGACAAGGCTCAAGATATGGCAAATTGCAGGTTTAAATTCGCCCCCGTTTCAGTTAATTTCAAATCGTCTATATCTATACTAATAAAAGCTGAAGAGTTTGTTTGTTTGAACGCGATAATCTCTGAAACTACCAGTTGGATACAAAAAATATATATTTGTAGGTATATGATAGCCAAATTCATGAGAAATAGTATGGGCTGTTTAACATTACGCTACGATCCTTAGGAGCCGAGCAACGGGGGTGAAGACGCGGGGAGCACCTAGTATTTAATAATAAGATAAACTTAAAATGGCTTTGACATGTATAAAATTCATAAAAATATTCTTACATTTATGGAACTTGTAAAATCTGAACCAAAAAATTCATAAAACGAACTGAAAGTACAGCAATGCACACTTTAAACTGCCAACTTCAACAGGAACAAAAACGATCCTTAAATCTTGCCTAACAGCAACTTTAAATCCCTCCGAGAAGACAGGGAATTAAAAAGTAAAATATACCTGAGAACTGCAATAAATCATAAGCTTAACATTTTAATTAAAATTATAAATATTGGCCGGTAAGATCTCGACACGGCGGGAACCTTTGGAAGTCTTGAATTTAAGGTACTGCCGTAGTAAAAGAGACTTTTTAGTAAGTATCACTGAAAAAAATAATTTCCCAATTGTGTGCATTTTTTTCACAGTTTGAATTGACACAGTTGTAACCAATGACGTATTATATAATACCTATAGACACGTCATACACCAACATATCACTCTACTAAAAAATGGCGCAAATACTTTAAATAGCGAAATAGCTACATATCAGTGCGTATATGTGCAAAAAAAGGGAAAGACAACGAATGCCTTACTTAGCATACCTACCTCTTGTTTAGTAGGTTTTTTTTTTCGCAAAATGTCTCAAGAAATGACGTTGCATGACTAAATGAATGGTGGGCAATTACCTTACTTTTTGTCGCCATTTTAGATCGCAGGTAACGTATCTAGGTTGTAACAACATATTTTTCAGTGAGAATTATAATTTTGTTAGTTGTTGTGGACCTGCACCCTAATTGCGAAACTCAATTTCTATCACCATGGCTTGCATTTTGAAAGTTCAACAACATCCATTGCGGCGTTGAGCTAGATAGCGGAGCACGGATTATCAAACATACGGCGTAATGGATGTTCAAATCCATGCTATGGTGATAGTAACTAAGTTATGCAATTAGGGCGCTGTTGTTTATGCGTTAGATTTTGTGTTTGTAAACCTAGTATCTAAGTGCGAGTCGTATTTAGACGTACGTAAAAACCGGCCAAGTGCGAGTCGTACCCGCGCACCGAGGATTCCGTATCATTTTTGGACGTATAAAGTGAAAAAAACCGGACCGCATAAATAAGTTTGTTTGTGAAGGAATTTTGATGATATTGAAAAAACTGCACTAGTTAGGAACATCGTTTTATTTTTGGTGCAATATTTGGATCAATTCCTATCAACTCTAATTATTTCTGATTTTTCGCTCCGCAAACTTCGGAGATAAGGGGGGGGGAATGGTATTTTTTCAGACATTTTTCATCATATGTCGAAAACTGTGAGACATAAAATTAAATAAAAATATATTTTGAAATATGCAGATCAAGCCCTTTCATATGAAGGCCGGCCCCCACTCCGGCCCCTTTTGCAATAAAAATAAAAATAATATTTTTATTTTAATTGCAAAAGGGGCCGGAGTGGGGGTCCAAAATTTCAAAGTAGGGTTACTAGGTCATGTGACATATCATATGAAAGGGCTTGATCTGCATATTTCAAAATATATTTTTATTTAATTTTATGTCTCAAAAAATGCTTGTCCAACTATATTGCAAATGAAAAAAATCAAACATATTATGTTTGATTTTTTTCATTTGCAATAAAGTTGGACAAGCATTTTTTATAACAGTTCCAAATTTCAAGTCGATAGCATTAGTAGTTGCTGAAATAAGCAGGTGTGACAGACAGACAGACAGACAGACAGACGAAGTCGCACCATAAGGGTTCCTTTTTTACCATTTTGGTACGGAACCCTAAATATAACAAAACGAACTAAGTGCAAATTCATATAGCGACCCGGACCGGGTGCAATCTACTGATGCGGCGTCATGCCTAAATTCACCATGAATAAATTCTCTAAATGGTGATAAAAACT
Source organism: Thalpophila matura (assembly GCA_948465475.1). Taxonomy (NCBI): domain Eukaryota; kingdom Metazoa; phylum Arthropoda; class Insecta; order Lepidoptera; family Noctuidae; genus Thalpophila; species Thalpophila matura. Next base: position 1,693,581 of record OX419191.1, read on the forward strand.
GCATTAAAATACATTGTGTAGGTTTAGAAGAACTAAGTGGACAAACAGACAGACATGAAAGTGACTTTGTTTTTTATTATTTTATAGACAGATTCGACCATAGATTCCGTAGTAACAATGTTTTTTTTTTTGGGCTATATTCTTCATTCTTTAACACAGTGTTAGCTGTTGTTTGCGAATCTCATTTTCTTTGAGCACAGATAATATAAACAATGTCTGTGTGTCTGTTGTCGTGCCAAATAAATTTCTTTCTTTCTTTCTTTCTTTCTTAAATATGAATTTCTAGTTTCTTTATGCAAGTACATACTCGTACTATGTGGAACCTTCAAAACTGTCGGGAAATTCGTGCATCTATACAAAGCCTTACTTATGTATTAACACATAGATGTCGCTTAAGCCATGGTTTCTTAATCACCATTGATATACGGTGGCCATTCACGTGTGCCCGTTAATTTGTCAACCTTTACTTAAGGGCCTAATGGTTAATTACATGAGATATAGTATAATTTATAGAGTGCCCCTAATAGAGCAATGGCTGTGGTTTGACGGCTCAAAGGTTTGATTACAAGATCCAAACATAATACAGATCCGGAGTTAATTTGATCTTAGCACCGTATTACAGAATGATTTTTAAGTATTAATCTCGATTTAAATTATATTTGAGAAGTGATTAGTATTAAACCTGGCAGTTTTTTGTTAAATATGAGACTAAGGGCGGGTTGCTTCAAACCATCTGTATTCATAAGTCAGTTCGTAATCGTTAAGTCAGTATAAAATTGTCGTACAAGCCGCCATATTTGACGGTTACAGATACGTAACTGTAAGTTGAAACAACATGGCCTTAGAGCATGTATGTTGTACGAATTTTACACTTTTTTTGCGTTTTTTGTCACGATTTAGTATGTTTTTACACTATGATTTTTTCCTGTATTTCGGTCCGTTTACAAATATACTCTCATGATTATGCTGAAAAATTATTTTAACTTATAGGTAAAATTACGTAAACGCGTAAACGCACAAAGTTACTAACCAGTAACTTTGTGCGTTTACGCGTTTACGTAATTTTACCTATAAGTTAAAATAATTTTAATTTAATTTTAGTTAAGAGAATTAAAATACTCGTAACCACGAGTATTTTAATTCTCTAAATTGTTAATTTAATTAGCATTTTTCAGTCAGAAAAGATGACTTGTTAGACCTTAAATCATCGGTTCTAATATGCTAGAATCGAATGCTGAATACCATTAAGTCCCTCGTTTAAATAACCTAGAGATTCTCAAAAATCGAATTGTCGCGAGCAGGATTTGAACCTGCGACCTTTGGCGAACCGTGCCACTGCTTTTTACCCGACTGCGAGACGCAAAGGAGGGTAATGTGTTTATCAGTCTATGTATGTATGTATGTATGTATGTATGTATGTATGTTTGTTTCTATGTGGCGTTCTAGAGACCAAATGCGTAGGCCGATTTTGATAATTCTTACGTCAATCGATTCGTCTTAACCTTGCGAGTGTCACTAAAGACATAACAGTAATCAAAATTCACCACAGCGACAACCAGACGCCATATTGTCAAAATTAAAAAAAAAAAGTTGATGAACTATGTCAAGTGGGGTGTCGTTGAATAGGTATTTTAAAATCATCTTTAGGTTCTTATCATTTTTCATTTTAAATAATAGTTTAGGATATTTAACGATTTAAAGTTGTTTAACAAAGCAATCATTCTCGCTAATTCTTACTTATTGATTTAAGTTTTTATTTCAAGTATTAACGATATACAAACAAAAAAGAAGATTACGAAAACATACATTAAAAACTAAAAAGTGAAAAATAAAAATAGTAAATTAAAAATTTAAAAAACCCGACTGCCAAAAAACAACTAAAAAGTTCAAAACAAGAGCACTTTTCAAGCAGTCTGATGCAGTTGGTGGCATAAAATCTAAGATTTAACACAAATAATTGCCACCAACTGCATCAGACTGCTTGAAAAGTGCTCTTGTTTTGAACTTTTTAGTTGTTTTTTGGCAGTCGGGTTTTTTAAATTTTTAATTTACTATTTTTTTGAGAATCTCTTAAATCCCACTAATATTATAAATGCGAAAGTTTGTGCATGTGGGGGTGTGTGTGTGTGTGTGTGTGTGTGTATGTTTGTTTGTATGTTTGTTACTTCTTCACGCTGAAACGGCTGGACGGATTTGGATGAAATTTGGCACACAGATAGATTATAGTCTGGAATAACACAGAGGCTACCTTTTATCCCAGAAAACGCGGGTGAAGCCGCGGGCGGTAGTATTTAATAACTTAAAAGAAACATAACATGGCTTTGCCATGTTTCAAATTCACAAAAATAAAACCTTAAGTAGGTACTCCTAAGCAAACACAATTTCTGACCGGACGTTTTCACAAAAATTACCTACACATTTTACGGGATATATTTATGACAAAACAATAAGCGGACGTATTACAAACAATGTATTATCACAAGGGTGTAGCCACACTGGCGGCTATAAATCAAAAAATGATTTAAGCCGTGTTCACACCATGCAGCCCTATTTTTATTTACCGCAGTATCGCTCCTACCCATCTACATATTTTGTGCTTTTAGCGATTGAGGAATATTTTTTTAGTATGAAAATAATGTAAGTAACGTAAATACACGTGAAAAATAATAACTAAGTTGGTACGTGACAGATTGGTTCTTGATTATAACTTAAACAAAATCTTTGTTTAAAAAAACGTAAATTAACATTATTTTGCGACATAAATAAAGAGGATTCGGAAATAAATGGAGGCACGTTCTCATAAAGAATCATTTTATATCATTAAATCAAAGTCTTGTAATTTGAACAGTCTCAGAATGAAAATATATTGAACCCATCGTGTTTTTCTTGCACATTTACATAACAATTTGTATATTTGAACTATTCTCAAAGCTACGCAGGTATTTTAATAGGACCTTAGAGACAGCAAAACAATATTTTTTCTACCCCTATCATGAGTTTTTTTGACGTATAGTTTCGTTAACGAAAGCACATTTTGAATTTAAAATACAGCAGTCCTGGAACATTTTGATAAAATTTTATACAATTTGCACATTTTAAAAATACAGAGAAATTAATTAAGTATTTAATTTATATAAATATTGTGTAACAAACGTGTATTTTCAATTCAAAATATGCTTACGTTAACGATACTACACGTCAAAAAAACTCATGATCGAGAGAAAACATTTGGTGTAGACGCAAAAATGTTTCGTCAACCATCGTTCTGAAATCCATGCTAACCCAACCTCTATGCAGGTTCCTCCTCTTTCAGATCTATTTATGCAAACATGTCCTTTCGGAGACGATTTGTCTACCTATCTAGTACCTAAAGTTAATGAATTCAGAACCGACACCGATTATGTTCTAGTAATCTGTTAGTAAAATATGTTTATAGGTAGTAATGATTGGTCGCTATTTACGTCATACAAGACAAAACCATCTTTCTTCCATAGTGTTACTGATATTTGTATTGACGAAAGAATAAAAATGTTCATTTGGATACATACTGCGATATCACTAAACAGTGTTAATTGAATTTAAATAAAAAAAAATAAAAAATAAAAATAAAATAACTACTCACCTTTATTTCCCTACGGGTGCACAGACGTGCATTGTACACCCATCCTAAATAATAGGTGCCATATTGTCATTTTCAGGCACAAATCCAGACTCCGGACTTCAGATCATAGAAATAAGGAGATATGCCATCATAGCAAATTAGTACGGGAACAACTGTCGCATCTTTTAGTACATTTTTCAACACAATTACCAGCGCCCCTCGTGAATATAAAGATCTCCCACGCATTAAACATTCCACACACCCTCAATCTAACACTGTTAATCGTCACTCAACACTAGCACTAAACTAAAACACTGTATTTATATCATCGATCGTGTTCGGTTCGTCGCCAGCGTGTACATTTTATATACGGTCAATGTGACCGTATCAAAGCGTCAATTTTAGTAGCGCCTTGGCACATCTCCTTTGTTTCTATGATCTGAGTTCCGAACGGATACTGAGAATTTTCTAATGGAAAAACCTTATATGATACTTTGCCTGACTCAGGGATGGAATTGGAATGGAATGGAACTATTACCCCACGCTCAGCAGTCGTGGTTACAACCACTCCACTAAAGCTGCAGTTAAAAATAACAGAAAAAAAGAAACAAAAATATGCTGCAGTACCCCCTATCATGAGTTTTTTTGACGTATAGTTTCGTTAACGAAAGCACATTTTGAATTTAAAATACAGCAGTCCTGGAACATTTTGATAAAATTTTATACAATTTGCACATTTAAAAAAATACAGAGAAATTAATTGAGTATTTAATTTATATAAATATTGTGTAACAAACGTGTATTTTCAATTCAAAATATGCTTACGTTAACGATACTACACGTCAAAAAAACTCATGATCGGAGTACAGTTAGGTACCCCACTTTGCAGGGATACTAAACATGAATGCCATATCCAATTTTCTACGTTTTTGGACCACAGCGTAGATAATGCAGTTTCGCAGAGTATAATATAATGTATTTATTTATTTATTTATTTAGGTATTAGGAAGACCAACAGCTTTAACAAACATTAAAAACTAACTTATGCACTATATAGCCAATTATAGGTCTCCACTTTTAGTTATAGTATTACAATGTGTGGACAACAAAACTAATTAACATTATACAAGAATAGGTATACCGAGTTACCAGTCTACTATAACAATAAGTAATGTTTGTCAAAAACTGACACTTATCAGGAAGGGTCAGAGATATATGTACCTATCACTTACGATTACCGTTAAATTGAATGTAATTTGGGAATGTACCTACCTAGTTCTATTATGCCCTCTTAGCCGCTGAAAATTCAGGCAGAATAACTTTATTCTCAACAAAGTTAAAAGGGGTCGAAAATGTCCCGAATGGCTTCGATAAAAGATGGTACGGCTGTGCCTTTGTTTTTGCTCGACTTGGCGGGGGCACTACCGTACGCCCAGATTGAAATGGACCTTAGACACGATTATTCCCCAATAAATCAATACACGCAAACATTCCCTTAACCCTCAAAACTGTCCAAAGAACATTTAGACCAATGATAACCGAACGATTAACCCTCAACCGCTCCATCCCCCGAGGCAAACGAAAATTTTAATCAAAGAAAACTTTAAATTAGGAAAATTTCGAGCAAATAGCCCACAGCGGCGCCGCTGCCAAGTTTGTGTGTGCTGTATATTAAAACAAATATAAATAGTTCAATTTTATACGGGTTTTATTATGACGGGAACAAACATGGTGAATGTGTATGTACGGCCCCTACTCTATGTAGAAATAGACATTTGTCATTCATTATTTCAGCTCACAAACGTCCATAGTAGTCGCTACTATCGCGTGTGTCAACTGTTTTCAAAAGGGCTCTCGCATTTGACACGTCTCTCGCTCGCACGGAACCATATATTTTAAGAAAATTAAATGAAAAGATACATTTTTGAAAAATGTAATCTGATGGCGAACATGACCGTTTTTTTAACGGATTTTGATGTGGTTTTCGCGTTTTCGCTTAAAATCTAAGCCACATTTCATCTAATTCTGATGTTATGAACCAGAGATACAGCTTGACCTCTTCGTAGTACTAAGCACCCTAGACTAAGGGGGTCATTTAAAATGGTCTTTTTATTATAATCTAGTCAAAAATAAACCAATAGTAGTGTCAATTGGGTTATCAAACAACGTATTTATGTATGCAAACACTCGTTCACTGGTTGCAGCCGTGTTTACTATTGCTGTTTACTTTAAATACAAGTTATTAACGACGGGCAACCGACGGGTTGGATTTTAAAATTTATGATATGCGCACCGGCATTCGTCGATAATATGCGCAAATAGAGCTTAAAGAACCGTGTACACTGCGAGAAATGTTCGCAGATATGACATAGTGAGCCTGCTCTGTTAAAGGTGGACTTCCGTGGGTCGCGACCGATTCGACAAACGTGCGCGACAGACGCGTACGACGTCATTGATATTCTCCTAATAAAAAAATCAATTTTCACTCACTAAAATTAAGCCTAAATCCTGTTATCCAATAGTTTTCAGCTTTGCATAATATAGTTTTAACGAAACCACTTACATACAGGCTTATATTGAATTTCGAAAAACTATAATAAAAAGAAAAAAACATTATTTTTTCGTGTTGTCACAAGCTTTACGAAAATACCTACCTCATGCCTCAGTGAGATTAGCTGGTCAGCAAAATTAGAAGTAGGGCTGATTAGTAAATACCCAAAGTGCGTCGGACATATTTATTAAGGCCATGTTGTTTCAACTTACAGTTACGTATCTGTAACCGCCAAATATGGCGGCTTGTACGACAATTTCATACTGACTTAACGATTACGTACTGTACCCCGATCATGAGTTTTTTTGACGTATAGTATCGCTAACGTAAGCATATTTTGAATTGAAAATACACGTTGGTTACACAATATTTATATAAATTTAATACTTAATTAATTTCTCTGTATTTTTAAATAATGTGCAAATTGTATAAAATTTTATCAAAATGTCCCAGGACTGCTGTATTTTGAATTCAAAATATGCTTACGTTAACGAAACTATACGTCAAAAAAACTCATGATACCCCTACTGACTTACGAATACAGATGGTTTGAAGCAACCCGCCCTAAGTATTGTCAATCGTGGAGGTTATTTTAAGGCAGTAGGTATACCAAGGTATACTTACCTATTGTAAATAGTAGACAGGAGGATACGATTCATCTTCTGGGCGGTTACACTTAGGCCATGTTGTATCATCTTACAATTACGTATCTGTAACCGTCAAATATGGCGGCTTGTACGACAATTTCATACTGACTTAACGATTACGTACTGACTTACGAATACAGATGGTTTGAAGCAACCCGCCCTTAGTCGCCTTTTTGGCTACATATCATGGAACCAATCACATCAAAACCAATGGACCAACAAACATGCTGTCTTAAAATATCATTAAAATAATCATAACCAACAATACATTATTAAATTAGAAAGAAATCGCTAGCTGCGAAAACGTTGCCCACCCCTATACAAAAAAAAACTTTATTTAAATAAGGAACAACTTTTCTAAATTCAAAAATCCCTCTGTTACACGAACGAAAATCGTAACCCTAAAATACACACACATGTTAACATTAGGTCGCTTGCAACCCAGGGTGCGTCGGTGCTGCCACTATTTATAGGTCAATTACCGCTCTGTAATTAAGGCAATACTTCAACAAGATCACAGCTTTTGCCAAGATTGCTTAAATAAATTTTAACTTGAGATTTCCAGCTAAGTAAGGGAGACATTACGCTATCGCATCTTGGTTGGTAAACAAAACTGTTATAATAACGTAATTAAACGGTAAATGGTTCTGTTTAATGTTTTGTTGTTTTTGTTTGAGGTTTATAATGTCTCATGACATCAAGTACCTACTTAGAATGGTCATAAAGATGATAGATGCAGTTTTTTTTTGCGTCTTACGTCATTAATTTATTTAGCAATTCCAACTTCACTTAATAACACCTAATAACTAAATAATTCAACCTGCAACACGTTAGCGACTTCGCAGTATTTACGTAAAATAAAAATAAAAAACATAATCACAGTAGGTATGTAGATACTGCTACAGTGCGATCAAAATTAAATAAAACTTATTAAACTTTTAAACATGGAATATCCATAAAAGCAACGTTCAAATCGAATTTCAAAAAGGTTATTAAACATTCCCTTTGAATTTATTTCCTTTGAGCATATTAAAAAAAAAATGACGTGTTTCCTTTTGCAGCGCGCGTTTGAAATTTATATTTTATCTGTGGTGCTTACAGACTGAAGTCGACTATTTATCGGTAGCTAGCGTTTTTAAGTGAAACAGATTAATAATTCCGATGTAAATTTTATTTTCCCATTGATTTTACTATATTTCGATAAATATCGAAAATAAATATAGTCAGTGAGTGAGTCAGAACTTCTCTTTTTATATTACACTAGCACTTCGCCCGCGACTTCGTCCGCGTGTCCCACAGGAACTGTGCATTTTTTCGGGATAAAACTAATTTATGTTACTCAGTGATAATGTAGCTTTCTATTAGTGAAAGAATTTTTAAAATCGGTCTAGTAGTTTCGGAGCCTATCCGGTACAAGCAAACAAACAAAAAAATCTTTCCTCTTTATAATATTATAGTATAGATATCTACATAGGCATTCAAATTCAATTTCAAAAATTGTTTATTCAAACTGGGCTAAAGCCTTTCTGCAGGTCAACATACAAAACAAAACAGACAATCTCCGTAACGCCCGCCCTTCACCGCTTCTGTGTTTTAGCTACAGGGACCAGTCTGTCAGTTACTTAGTTTAAAAATTTACATAAATTTTAAAACAGGATAATAAGAGGTTTATAGCAAAAACTATAAATACCTTATAAGTAAAATAATTATGTAGGTAAGTTAACACACGCCAATAGACGTAATCAAAGGAAATCAAATAAAATGTATGAATAGGCGCAATAAAATACTTTAACACCCTTACCACAAAAAAGGTAAACGCGTGTTAAACGCGAATGCTACCAAAAATAATACACACTTGATTTAGACAAGTTAGTGCTAAAACAAGTGCGATTCATTTTTGGTAGCATTGGTGTTGAACACGTGTTTATCTTTTTTGTGGTACGGCCATAAATGTTTAATTCATCTCATCTGCCTAGCCTTTTCCCAAATTATATTGGGGTCGGCTTTCAGTCTAACTAGTTTCAGCTGAATATCAATATTTTACGTGGAGCGACTGCCATCTGACCTCCACAACCCAATTAATGGGTAATACCGGTATTCGAATGTTAGACCAGCTGTCAGACTTTTAGGGCTGCTTCTGACTACCTGTAACGATTGTCAAAGATATTCCTATGACAACCGGGACCGACTGCTTAGCGTGCTCTCCGAGGCACGGAGGGGTCTCGATATGTACAGAACGGTCACACATCCAAGGACTGACCGCGGCAAGCGCAGCTTAACCTCGCAGATCGATCGATCAGCGCGGCTGTCATTTAGAGCCCCCCTCCATAAATGTTTAATTACTTATCGGTAATAAAGACCGTTTACCAGCTTACAAGTTAGTGCAATATAAGACTAACAAATAAATAATTATAATTTATTAAAGCGTAGCTGCCACGTTCCGTCGTCATGTCTGCTTACCTTGGAAAAAGGTTTTCCATTATTGTATTCCTAAGAAAATAGAAACAGGACACACATCCTGTCGTTATTATTCTTCATTGTAGCACACATCCGGTCTATCCAGATAATAAGTAGTACAATGCGATCTAAATAAAAATAGGACTGACCTTGCGCCATATTGTGATGTTTTGTATTGAAAATAAAGCGTTTTGTATCAAAAAATCTATTGCAATAGATTTGGTAAATTAAAGACTCACGGTCGGTTCCAGAAAGGTAATTTTTAAGGAAGGCTTTAACCATACCTGCAATTTCTATAGTTAGTGTCTCCTTTAAAACTTTATGACCTTTCTGCAACTCTGTGTCAGATAAATAAAGTGAAAAAAATACATTATCAAATTCGCTAATTAATTTTCTTTGTAAAGGTGCGCTCAAACGGGCTAGGTTTTTGACAATTTCTTGCTGCAATTGTATAACCGTGAGTTGAGATCTATATCGTGCAACTCAGTAGAACAATTTCCGCAATCTTGCAGTATAGCCTGGCGATATTACAATGAAATTAAATGATCGTAGGTACATCAGAATAATTGCTGTGCGATATAGATCTCAACTCTTTACTTTTTAGTCCATATTATTGCATTGTCATCCAAGATACATAAGTATACCAGATTTCAGCTTACTGTGATGCCAGAAAGTGCTTGCAAAATTAATTGCAAAATTTGTACCAGACAGATAAGAAAGCAAGTAAAACATCTCTAAACATAAAATAGAAAGAAAATGTAAATTTCTCCCTATCGTAGCGCATCCCCTCCAAGACGTGAGCACGGCGAGCGGTCGCAAACTCGCAACAAATGATAATTGACACCGCGACGATTTATAGCCGCGCGGTTAGCCGGCCAAGCTGTACCGCCGATTTATTGCCACTCGCCCGCATAATGGAAAAAAAACAATTTTCTACTAGTCTAACTTTAGAATATGCGGCATCCTAACCAGTATGTTAGTCGTTTCGTGACAAAATTAATTAATGATCATAATTAAAGATCAGACGAATTGATGATTACACACGTATTTTTAATATTAGGTTGGGGAAAAAGTCTTTTCGCATTATAGTATGTATGAACTTGTAATAAAATCTCTTTGGCTTCTTTATTTGTATCTGGCTGGTTTTAGTATCATTGAAAGTTTAAATTTTAAAGAACATAATTCCAAATTCAAATTAGGAAATTGTGTGATTTTCATTTGTTTTTCGTACCGTCAAGATGAGTGAATCTAATGAAGAAATTCGATACATTTTAAAATTTTACTACAAAAAAGGTAAAAATGCAACGCAAGCCGCGAAAAAAATTTGCGATGTTTATGGACCTAGTGTAGTGTCTGTGAGAGTAGCACAAATTTGGTTTCAGCGTTTTCAATCCGGAAATTTTGATGTCAAAGATGCACGTCGCTCTGGTCGCCCTATTACGGATAAAATGGATGCCATTTTTGAAAAAGTGGAGCAAGATCGGCATACCAGTAGTTACGACGTAGCTGAAGAACTGGAAATTGACCACAAAACAGTTTTGGCGCATTTAAAAAAAACTGGGTACACAAAAAAGCTCGACATTTGGGTACCTCACGAGCTCACTGAAAGAAACCTAATGAACCGTGTACTCATTTGTGATTCTTTATTACGACGTAATGAAACCGAACCATTTTTGAAGAAGCTGATAACTGGTGATGAAAAGTGGATCACGTATGACAAGAACGTGCGGAAAAGGTCGTGGTCAAAGGCCGGTCAGGCTTCACAGACTGTGGCGAAACCCGGGTTAACTCGCAACAAGGTGATGCTGTGTGTGTGGTGGGATTGGAAGAGCATTATTCATTATGAGCTGTTACCACCAGGCAGGACCATCGATTCTGAACTCTACTGCGAACAACTGATGAGATTAAAGCAAGAAGTTGAGAGAAAGCGGCCGGAATTAATCAACAGAAGGGGTGTGGTTTTTTATCATGATAACGCTAGACCTCACACATCTTTAGCCACCCAACAAAAATTAAGAGAGTTTGGCTGGGAGGTGTTAATGCATCCGCCGTATAGTCCTGACCTTGCACCTTCAGATTTCCACCTGTTTCGGTCTCTTCAGAATTCTTTAGGCAGTGTCAGGTTAACATCACGAGAGGACTGCCAAAACCACTTGTCGCGTTATTTTGACCAGAAGTCCCAAAATTTCTATAGCAATGGGATCATGTCCCTACCTACAAGATGGCAAAAAGTTATCGAACAAAATGGTACCTACATACTTTAGTTAAATGTAAATAAACTTTATTAAAAAATGTTTTGAATTTTCTTAAAAAATGCGAAGAAACTTTTTCCCCGACCTATTATGATTTGCCACACGATGAATGCTTCCTTTAAAGTGAACGCGATTACAAACATACATCTTAGCCATACCAAGATAATTATCTATGCCAATTCACGTTTTTTATCTCTCTCAGGATAATTATCAAGCACTTCGAACCCTGATCTCAACTAGAGTGATTGAGATCAGGGTTTGAAGGAGGCCTGTGAGCCATATAAATATTTGCTTCGTACAGGAATCGAATCCGTGACAGGCAGCCCAAAAGGCAATCCCTCAGCCAATACCTATACCAACCGTGCTGTCTTGTGCAACATAAGGATATAGTATCGTTCTTCGTCATACCATTAACCGCGACAGCCCCAGAGGCTACTCTTTGCTAGAAACTCAGATCATAGAAACAAGGAGATATGCCACATAGCAAATCAGTACGGGAACAACTGATGCCACTTTTAGTACATTTTTCATGTATGTGTGAACTGAGGGACCAAACCGGGAATTTGTGAAATAAAAATCCTAGGATTTAGTAGTAGACTTAAAACAATTGTAGAACGAATCTGGGAATTTGTAAATAAATATATTAAAAACTACGACCCATAAAGTGTGGTCCCTCAGTTCTCACAGACGAACAGCCAGATCTCGGAAAGTATGTTAAAAAACAAGGTTTTGTGAATACAGACATTTAGTAAAGAATTTGTAAAGATGTTTACAAAATAACATACCACAAAGCATTACGGATAAAAAAAAATATTACGACTGAACTGTGGTCCCTCAGTCCACATAACAAAAATAAATATTTTAGTGAATATTACTGAATAAAACTAATAAAACCGTGCTTTTTCTACATAAACTTTTAGTAAAAGTTTAAAAACAATTTGTAAAAAAGAAATGGAGCATAAATACCGAAGCATTTTGAAGATAGCGATGATTAAAACTGGTCCCTCAATCCTCTCCTCCACTGACATATGTGCGTGTGCTAGCTGCTAGACGAGAGGAATATCAGAAAGTCTAGTGTACTTAACTTTTAGTAATAAGTTTCTTCTAAATAATAGGTATCTAAAATTGTGTATTTGTTACCTCTTAGCTGAGATAATATTATTTTTTTAATCCTATGAAAATAGATAGAGCACGGTGACCACACAATAAAACAAAATGTAGACAGTACTATTATACTTTATTTTTATTCATTAATTAGACGAAACGAAAACAAGGTTGTACGGTTAATTTAATGCTATATTACATGGCTTATGTGTATTTAGTAAAAAGTAGATTACAAAATTAACGAATCACTCTTATTATTATACTTTTGTCAGTACTTACAATAATTTTGAAATAATGATCATCATAGCAAAAGAAAAGGAAGTTTATGTAGTCCTAGTTTGTTTATAGCATTTTTTTTTTTTGCTACTCTTCACTTTATTTATCTAAGTTGATTAGCAAGCTGTTTCGGAACGCAAACTTGAAGTAACATTAAATTACCCTCATTTTTTAAATTTATGTTTAATGTGTATCAGCTCAGCGGTTTTTAACGTACCTACGCATAGTGTTTATTATGATAAATAAAACAGGAAACTAAAAATAGATGGGATTACACTTGATAACAACAATAGAGAACAAACATTACAGTTTGTGGTACCTATTAGTGTCGTAAATCAATATTGTCAATCGTAAAAAAAGTATTTTGACGGAGTCATCCTTCTTTCATTATTCAGTACTAGCAATCTTCCATTACTGGCCACTTCATCCATACCTTCAATTAATTAAAAGTAAATAATTTGACTTTAAATGGCTTGAGGTAAAGGCACCTATTTACTGTACCTTTCTAAAGGTTTAATTATTTTTATCAGAAGCTTTATTGTTTTAACTCTTCTTCTTCTTTCGGAAAAAATCACGAAAAATCACATCACGTTAGTTAAAAACCTCACCACGTATCACCAAGGGGGAGGGGGGGGGGGGGGGTCAAAAAATTGCTAAAAAACATCACGTGATTAATGGACGTCCCCTAAGTAGGTATGTCTTTTTCTTCCAGCCATCTCTATCAGACATTATTTCCGGATTCACTTTTTTCTCATTCATGTTATGTTTCACACAGTTCATCCATCTTTTCTTTGGTTTATCTCTTCTCTTATAGCCGCCATCAACATATAAATTGATAGGATAAATATCAATTGATATATATCACTATAAAACATGGCTTTAACATGTTTACATTTCGCAAAAATATACATTTATAATGTATAGATGGTGATATCGTATCGATGTTCTTCCAAACTGCAAAGATTGGAAACATTGAGTTGGGAGTTTGTACCTATCCTCCGATAGATGTCGCTAACGCTGGGAAGAAGCGTAACATAAGGGATTCCAAATTTCAATTGATTCAGGCGAAGACACAGTAGCTCAGGTGGTGAGAGTGCTAGCCACGGTACGGCAGAGGTCGCGGGTTCAAGAACCGCCTGTGTCAATTGTTTTTGGAATGACTTAATATTTAATAACAAATCAATTGATATATATTATGATATATGTCAAGATATATATCCATTGATATACATCAGCGAACCCTGATAATAAGTGATTCGTTAATTTTGTAATCTACTTTTTACTAAATACACATAAGCCATGTAATATAGCATTAAATTAACCGTACAACCTTGTTTTCGTTTCGTCTAATTAATGAATAAAAATAAATAATAATAGTACTGTTTACATTTTGTTTTATTGTGTGGTCACCCTGCTCTATCTATTTTCATAGGATTAAAAAAATAATATTATCTCAGCTAAGAGGTAAGAAATACACAATTTTAGATACCTATTATTTAGAAGAAACTTATTACTAAAAGTTAAGTACACTAGACTTTCTGATATTCCTCTCGTCTAGCAGCTAGCACACGCACATATGTCAGTGGAGGAGAGGATTGAGGGACCAGTTTTAATCATCGCTATCTTCAAAATGCTTCGGTATTTTTGCACCATTTCTTTTTTACAAATTGTTTTTAAACTTTTACTAAAACTTTATGTAGAAAAAGCACAGTTTTATTAGTTTTATTCAGTAATATTCACTAAAATATTTATCTTTGTTATGTGGACTGAGGGACCACAGTTCAGACGTAATATTTTTTTTTATCCGTAATGCTTTGTGGTATGTTATTTTGTAAATATCTTTACAAATTCTTTACTAAATGTCTGTATTCACAAAACCTTGTTTTTTAAGATACTTTCCGAGATCTGGCTGATCGTCTGTGACAACTGAGGGACCACACTTTACGGGTCGTAGTTTTTAATATATTTATTTACAAATTCCCAGATTCGTTCTACAATTGTTTTAGGTCTACTACTAAATCCTAGGATTTTTATTTCGCGAATTCCCGGTTTGGTCCCTCAGTTCACACATACATCATTTTTCGACACAATTACGCGCATAAATTAACCGCTTCTTGTGAATAAAAAGATCTCCCACGCATTAAATATTCCGCACACCCTCAATCTAACACTGTTAATCGTCACTCAACACTAGCACTAAACTAAAACACTGTATTTATATCATCGATCGTGTTCGGTTCGTCGCCAGCGCGTACGATTTTAGTATGAGCAATTTGCTCAAGATCAGGCATCAAGCTCGATAGCGCCTTGGCACATCTCCCTTGTTTCTATGATCTGAGGCTAGAAATAACAGGATACGATACAACTTCCATTTCACTAGCATAGCAAAACAGGTAGGTACCTACTTAATCTATAGATACTTTATACTTTAAAAAACATAAAGTTTGACGTCGCGTGTTTTTTAATCGCAGCGCTAAGTAATGAACATACGGTCGTAGCGGTCCGCCAGCTGATGGCAGTTTCGCGTGCTGCACTTCAAACCAGATAGTATTTCTATTAATCGTCTCGTGATAGGATGTCACTTGTGCGTGACATACTGTGGGGAAGGATGATGAGCAGTTGTTGGGAGGATTTTTTGTAGAGATGGCGCTTTCAATTTTTTTTGTAAGTGATGATCAGTGATCGGAAGAGGTAGTGCTAATTTATCTAAACTTCGAGGAACAAAAAGAGGAGACTTTCTTACAACATTTTTTTTGTGACGAAAATTGTCTTTTTTTGATTGATAATTGAAAGGTTTCGGGACATCACTTAAGTACCTACCTAGAAATTTAACATTGGACTACTTACAAGAGAGCGATAAAGCCTTTTCCTAACTAGGTTAGGGTCGGCTTTCAATCTAACCACATGCGGCTAAATACCGTATTTAACTTGGAGCTACTGCTATCTGATCTCCACGATCTAACTATTGGGTAACACTGGTATTCTAAAGTTATATCAGTTTAAGAGAGGCACAACGGGATATTTCGCTCAAATCTGGAGCAGCCCGACTGGGGAAATACCTTACAAAATACCACAGCCAAATAACGCTACTTTTCAGTAGTGTTGTGTTCTTGTGGTGAGTAAGGTTGTCAGAGCTCCTGAGGATGTGTTGTGTTGACAGCGAGGGACCTTCTTGTTCTCTAATCTTTCGGCACAGCGTATTCTCACTTTAAAGGGTCGGCAACGCGCATCAGCCGGCCTAGCATGACCACGATAGAAACGGGTTTTGTCTACATAGAAATAGACAAAGTGACAGATTGTAGAAACATTTCTACGTTTTATGAATGAAACGGTAGAAATGTTTCTACAATCTGTCACTTTGTCTATTTCTATGTAGACAAAACCCGTTTCTATCGTGGTCATGATAGGCCGGCTGGTAGATTTAGATACTTAGTGTTGCCAGCGTTTTATAGACTTAGATACTTACCAATAAGGCAATCCGTAAGCGTGTTTGCCACCATCATCGTATAAAAACAAAAAGGTTCTATAATTTATTTCCAATTCAAAATTCATCAAACAACACAGCAGTGTGTCTCGCTATTAACGAGTGTTGTAAAAACAGCGATTAAAAATATTGGCCGAACGGCATCGCGCTGCGTTATGGCGATTTGTCGATCGACAATATTTATCGAGTGACATCGTTGTCTATCCATCATATTGATGGTAATGAGGATTATGGAAAAAACGTATCATTTATTATACGATATGGAATCTAATCATAAAGGACACGGCGGACGCCCATAGAACGCTGGGCTTCAGATTGTGTATGTCGGTATGAAATTAGTTTGGTGTGATCGAGTATTTCAAGAGTATTTAAATTCATTTTTTATTTGTTTTTGTACGTAATTGGATTAAAGAGAAATCTTCGTATTTGTGACAGTGAGGTTAAGTATGGTGTGAATGATCCAATGAAGTACAGCCCGACTAATGAGTTCTCAATTCAAAGGTTTTAGTTGCTGTCGACATGATATTCTATGGAGGCACGCGCCAGCCAGCATGCACCCGTTTTTGTTTTATTGGCTTTTCAAAATGTCAACGGCATAATCATTTTATTTCTTATTTATTTCCATTTTTGATTCCAATTCCTAATGTCTAAGATAAATTAGGAAAAGAACAATTAAAATATATTTTTATTTTTGATTAAGCTTTTATTACTGTACCATATCAAGCCCAACACTGCCTATGTCCTTTTTCAAGAATATTGATGTTGTTGATCTGCCCCCTGATTCAAAATGTCAGTCAGTGATAATTTATTTGTAGTTCAATTTACTTGAAAACCTGATAAGGTATCCTAACTAATATTAAATGCGAAAGTAAGTTTGTTTGTTTGTTTGTTACCTTTTCATGCCAATTTCTATCACCATGGCTTTCATTTTACGACAGTTCAACAACATCCATTGCGGCGTTGAGCTAGCACTAAGAAACATACAGCGCGGCATAATGGATGTCAAAATCAATGCCATGGTGATAGCAACTGAGTTACGCAATTACCCCCTTACTTATAGACGATGATTAAGTTAAACAGCTCATATGTCAATTGTCATATCTATTTATTGTCATACTAATGACAAGGATGGTTGTATATTTAATCAGTGGTTAAAGTTAAGAGGCGTCTATAAGTAAGGAGGTTAGGTTGCTGGTCATCTTTTTGAATTCATCTTTGTTTATAAAAATACAAATAAACAAAACTAATTAGTGAACTAAAACTAATCAAAGCTATAACCCTAAGCTACATTCTAACTAAAGTTTTTTCACAATATAATTTGGCAACACACTCAAATAGCTACAACAGACTTATTGGCTAACTTTAGGCTAAAATTGCCTATTGTTTGGGCTAAATAACTGCTTGCTACAGTGCGCATTAGTGTTCTGCAACAATATAGTTTTTGAATAGAACTAAGTAACAATAGAGGTGGGGAGCACGTTTGTAAAGTAACGCTAAAGGTTCCGTACGTAATTTATTTTTAGTACCTAATTACAATACCGGGCAGTAAATATTACACATTAAGTTTGAGAAAAAGAAAATCCTTTGATATTGTAGAGTGTCGTATCCGTCACTCATGCGTATGTGATGTGACGTTTTGTCGCTGACTTCTTTATTAGATACCGGACTGTTAGTGCTTCGTGCGACAGAGATGACGTTCTATAAAGCCGAAGTAAGCCAATATCTCTCCTGCCGGGAAAGCGGGATAGTCCGAAAGGGGTACCGCTGACCCGGAACATAAAGGGCTAAGGAAGGAACACGGGTGGGTTTTAGTCAGTAAGAGTCTGACACTCCCTTCCGCTCCGCCCAGAGCGGGAGGGGTCATTCGATGATTTCCCATCCTTAAAAAAAAAAAAAAGTCAATATCTCTTTCTAAAGCTCTATGTGTAATATTTACTACCGCTTAATGTAGTTGCTTTTGCAGAATCTGTACTATCGCTTAATTCGTACAAACATGGCGTCCTTGAGACCAAAAGGTTTCGTCTCGACCAGAAATTCCCACAACTGGATAGTTTTATCTCTTAGGCACTAGGCAGTTCAATAAAAGGTCTTGAATATGCAACATGACATAACCTTCAAGTCGGGTTTTACGACTCTCATGGGTAGGTACACAAGAAATAGCGTATTATTTATACTACAAGAAACTACAGTCAGCGATGAAAGTCGGTAATCACAGTTTTTTAAACCATAACTGAGCAAATTATACTATGGCCGATTTTTCAATCGTCGACAGTTTTTCTATACAAAATCTGTCAAACGTAAAGAACAATGGCCACTTTCCTAACATGCTTGGACTCGGAAAATCTTATAAAAGTTATAACGATAAAACATTTGTCATTTTATTTGCCTATTTATATATAACTACGTTCGGCATTCAATATATTTTTTAAAGCACGGAGAATCGAGAAATTACGTATAATGTTTATTTGAGTTTATACGGTATATTTATTAATCTGTAGCATTTTGAATTGAGAGGTTTTTCACATTGAGGTCTTATTTAAGTAGGCAGGTACATTAAACCTTGGGTTAAATAATTATCATGATTTTATCCAGTTGAATACAGCCTGGGATTTAATTAAGATTCAGAAATAAATTCAATTTAGATTTTAAAAATGTATGGACGTCTCTAGGGACGTAAATAAATGTGAATGCGTTCATAAATAAATATTTTATCCTGCGTTTTGTTTCAAGCATTATGGTATAATTTTGAAGACGTGTATCTATTATTTCCCGGCTTTTAAAATTAAACTGATGCCATCCATTAATTACATTAACAATGTACTACATTTTGCTAACATTACTATCTCTATAAGAATTAATGTTTTTTCCGAGGCCAAAATGGCCATGGTCCTTTATTCCTTGGATATAGAGTCATCTGACGATGGAAGAATCTGCGCTTAAAAAAATGTAAGAGGCGTTTATCATTAAAATAACACGTCACATTCTTGACGATTAGATAAAATTCAGGAAAGCAGTATTGTGTGTGAATTAAGATTTTTTTTTAATTCGAATTCAAAAATTCTTATTCAAAGTTCAATTGACACTTTTGGAACATCAACATGCAAAACAACCGCTCGCCCTTCACCACTTCGATTGTTTTTGTATTGCTGCGAAGAAAATTTGGCGCAACAAACTCCGCGACAAACACGATTACACGATTCTTTCCGTCAGTTACATTTATTTAAAAAAATATTAATAATATTTATTTATTTATTTATTTAAATCTCCCTTACATCTATCTTTACAGGTTAGTACCTAATGCGATAGTGTAGTATTTACAGTTAAAACAACATACTTAGATTAGGTACTTAGTTTGTCAAAAATAATAGGAACTTCAACTATAACTATTTAACCTAGCAACTAATTAATATACAATTATACCTATTACTTAATGAGACACATTAACATATAATATTAAATAACAACACAATAACACAATAATAATTATACCAGTTACATACATTTATAAACTATACTAAAATCTACATTATGTATAACATAAAATAAATAGCAATATTCTTGCGAATTCACTCCAGTGACATGTGAATACATCAATTTAATGTATGCACCATCAATATGTAATGTATGCACCAGTGTTACCCAACATACATCACTAACTGTATTTATTTCCACTCCAAAACAGCACAAAATGAATCCACGATTTCCTTAAACGATAAGCATCAAACACCTTTGCGGTTCACTTACGTAAATGATAAAAACCTCTGGCTTAAGGAACCCTAAAGTATAAAATAGCCGGTGGGCGTAAACAGGGGCGTTAATTAATTACCTACGGAACCCAACCGTGTGTTTACATACGGACAAAAAGAGCTGGGTACGCAGAAATGCTAGTTTGGGATCGCAATTAGTGTTGTTTTAAGATTTTTTTAAATATGGAGATAGTACTAAGTAGGAATAAGATTAATACTTAGGCATAGTGAGTTGGAGTCTGTGATTAGTCTCCGATAGATGTCACCAACGCTCAGAAAAGAGGTATTTAAAGGATTTCTTTCAACTGATTCAGGCGAAGACACATTAGCTCAGTTGGTTAGAGCGCTTGCCGCGTTACGACAGAGGTCACGGGTTCAAACCCCACCTATGTCAGTTGTTTTTGAAATGTCTTATATAAGGTCTTACCCTTCATACTCGAAATATTTTAAGAGGTACATCTGTAGGTGGTAAAGATGCCATACAAACGAAAAATTGATCCGTGTATATTTTTTTTATTTTTATTAATTAATTTTAAATTATTTGACACACATTAAAAATATTATTTTCAACATCCATTACGCTATTTTTTACGTAAATTACTATCAATGGTAGAAACTAGCGTAATAGATGCCGAAAATCGTATTTTTATGTGTCAAATAGTTTATTTAAAATAATTTAATTTATTTATTTAAAAAAAAATACTCAGATCATTTTTTTTTTCATTTGTATGGCATCTTTACCACCTACAGATGTACCTCTTAAAATATTGCGAGTATGAAGGGTAGGACCCTATATATTTAATAACATAAGAATAACATGGCTCTAACATGTTTAAAATTCGTCAACAAACATTTTACACAACAAGACACCTACATAGCATTTTAATCCCACTAATGCATCACTCTAAATATTTAACCAATAAATCTGTCCAGTCCGGGGAAGGCACAACACTACGAGCTAGAGATGTCATAAAGAATGCATTAACAAACACGGGATTGCACAGCATTACTCTTTCCCGGGACGGAGGAACTTAAACAAGGGAAAAAACAAAATACATTAATGCCGTCCCTATAGACTAGAGAGGAAATAAATGACAGAACATTTTCGTAACATTTTTCTTTCGAATTGTACTTTTTGTGCGAGATGGGGAATGCGAGGTAGATATTGCCCGCGGGTTCGGCTGTATTGACTGAGTTTTTTTACTTCTGTAAAGTAATTATGATATGTCTCGAAATAAATACCGTTTTTTGAATATGTGCAAATGTTTTAATATTAGATATTCTTTCTCTAGTCTAAGAAGAGGTTAATAAATTTCTTCTTTTGTGGTCTGCCTCATTCACACACACATTCAAAATGTATAAATTAACTAAGTTCCGCCCGCGGCTTTGCCCACGTTTTCCGGGATAAAAGATAGCCCAGTGGCGTGCAGTGCATATAGGCAAGTAGGCAGTGCCTACCTCATAAGATTCAATAAAACTATTTTAACTGTTACTACATAAATAAAATATATCAATCATGACTAATTATTGATAATATAATTATGTATATTGATGTAGTAATAGTTAAAATGGTTTTATTGAACTTTAAGAGGTAGTCACTGCCTACTTGCCTATAGGCACTGCACGCGCCTGAGATAGCCTATGTGTTATTCCAGACTATAATCTATCTGTGTGCCAAATTTCATCCAAATCCGTCCAGCCGTTTCAGCGTGAAGAAGTAACAAACATACACACACACCCACACATACACGCACAAACTTTCGCATTTATAATATTAGTGTGATAAGTGTGATTATTTATGGACACTAACAGTAATACTAACAGCTGCTAACAGAGTCTCTTAGTTTATTGCTTATGGTACACTAATTTTAGCTAACATTTTACAAATCAAGGTAACATACAGTCATTTTTTTATGTACATACTCATCATAAATTTTTTTTTAAAAAAAATATTTACGTCAAAGATCGATCAATCACGTATTATCCAAGAGATCCCTTGATAAAAATAACAAATAAATTCTATTTCACGATATTTCTTCCATTCAAAAATACTTTTCCTTCAATACGTAATTTTCAGTTCAATCAGACGCGAATTTCCACCGATTTCCATTTAATTCAGCTTTAATTTGAAATTCAGTGAACATTAATACTTTTCACTAATGATTTAGCTTTATTAAGACCGGATTACACTACACAAAACACAATTTGTGTGCAATTAATGTCAATTCACACGACTTGAAAGCGCAGGCTTTGGTATATTTGGGGCTCTAAGGCCAGCGGGCGGAAGGTTCCGGGATTCAATTAGATATTATTTTTATTACGTTCAGATAGACAAACAGGCAGACAGACAGACGCGACGGGGGGCACTATGTTTTATAATATGTATAACGATAAAGATCGGCTTATTGCCGAGTTAAATTTTTATTTACGAGCTTTCTTTCCAAAGTAAGAAGAAAGGACAAAAGAAAATAAATAAACATTTTAATATCCAGGGTATACCCGTGGTAGCATGCCACCGTATTGCTGGCTCCAACAGGGCATGCGACCACGGCTATACCCTGGATATTAAAACGTTGATTTATTAAGTTTTTCACAACACTGAATTCTTTAGGTATAAGAGAAGAATTTCAGGCTGTCAGACAGGAATGTTTTCTTGTTTCATGCTATTCAGTTCGATTTTTTTCGTAGTCGTTTAGTTTTTAACTATCTTTTTTTTATAAATAAGTGTTTGTGACCCGTGCGTCGCTCCTCTAGGCGCCACACAAGACGGCGACGCGTCGCGCTCTCACCCCGTGTGACAAGGCGCCAATTTGGCCGGATTAAAACTTCTATTCACTTTGAACTGAAAGAAGTTTATTGAAAATATAAAATACGCGTTTTGTTATTTTATAAAGACGTGTAAAGGGAGCTTATGTTTAGTTTTATTCAATTAGTAGGTGAACGTGTCTCCTCCTGTGTGTTTGATAAGAACTGATAGTTACTAACGTGTGAGTCACACTTAACCATACACGGACTGCTTGAAGCAGTCAGTATCGACTGCTTCAAGCTGCGACTGCGTAGGAAACTACAGTCTTCTACGCACACACGTACACGGAACCGCTCGAGCAGTCGCAACTACTTCGGGCGGTCGTGCGGTCAAGCAGTCGCCAGGCATACACTGACTGCTCGAGTTGCCGACTGCTCTCGTGCAGTTACCTCCGCCCGCGCTCTTCATTCGACACCGCCCGCTCGCTTCTTGTTTGATTTGAAATTGTGACTTGTTGAGCAATTGATACCGACTGCTGCAGTAGTTATCAATGGCAGCTTCAAGCGGTTAATTTTGACTGCTCGAGCAGTCCGTGTATGGTCGACCTTACGTGTCGTGTCGCATCAGTATGTACAACATCAGAAGCCTATCGGCGCCTATACAGGATGGCAGGTTAAACAGTGGAAATATTTTAATAGGTCATTGTACTCATCATTATGAACAACTTTAACTATGGGACCAACGCTGAAATCGCAAAAAAAAAATCAGCTGATCGATTTGTTGAGTTTTGTGAACATTAAATGTATGGAACAGCTGATTTTTTCTTCGCAATTTCAAGGTTGGTCCCATAGTAAAAGTTGTTCATAATGATGGGTACAATGACCCCTTAAAATAGTTCCACTGTCTAACCTGCCACCCTGTATACCTATTTAGTATGAAGGTGTGAATACTATTTTGACGCATTACCCACGTCATCACGTCAGATTACAAAACTGATTTACTACTTTTTGGTCAATCCTTTGATTTCCTATCTCTTTTGTTCCAGGTATACTGACGTCCAGCAGTGGACTAAGATATCTAAATATCCAACAAAACTAAAGGTAACTTTACTGACAAACAAGCAAAACAGTCTGAAACTCGCTACGTTAATCTTTTAGCACAAAAACATAACATCCGATCCAACAAAAAGTTTAAAACCTTTGGCTGCAGTGAATCAATCTGCGCGAACTTTAGCGAGACTTAGGTCATGCAATATGGACTAAAAGAAACTAGTGTTTGTTACAAATATTATTTTAACTAACTTTTGACCGCGACTTTGCCCACGGTATCCACAGGAACTGATATATTTTTTATTTGTAAATAGGCTTGCGTTTGACCGCCATCTCGCCTCATGTTAAGCGATGATGCGGTCTACGATGGAGCACGCTTGCCTAGAAGAAACCGATTCACTAGTGACTTGAAGACACCCAGATTCTAATTGTCGGGGAATACCCACTCGGGCAGCGTATTCCACTGTTTAGCGGTATAAAATAAAATATAGCCTATATAACACTCAGAGATAATGTATGGCTTCCTATTTGTGAAAGAATTTTCTGAATCGGATCAGTAGTTCCGGAGATTACGCCTACATACATACAAACAAAAAATTTCACCTAGCACATAGGTTTTTTCATTCCAGATATCAAAATAACTTTGCACGTAAACGAAACCGCGGGGACAATTAGTTAATTTTGTTTCTAGTTTCAGTAAAAGCAAAAATGAGCAATCAACTGATTAATTGATTACGAAAAACAGCTCTTTAAAACGAACGAACTTTAAAACGAACTCGTGAATCAATCTCTTGGTAGCTCAGGTGGCGACATCTATGCCGTGTCTGGGAACTGAAAGGGTAAAAAGTCGTGAATAGGGTAAAAAGTGGTGAATAGAGTCGTAACGTATGGGGGCACGGCACGCCAGCTTTCCTATTTGTCAACCGTGATTTATTTGTGTTCTTTTATGTTTAAGTTTCAGTATAAAATGTTTTAGTTAAAAGAATTTTAACTTCAACCTGGTTACTTTTAGTGGGAAATGTAACTGTTCATTTTTAAGATCAGGAACAAAGACAGTCTTCTCGTGACCACGATCAATGCAACTTGATCGAAACGTCGAGGTTAGTCAAAATGCTTATATTTTGATTATGTTTGTGCGCGAAAAGTCCCGATATAATTGAAAACAAAGGAACAAAGACGATGTTGAGACAGCAATTTTCGGCTAGCTACGTGGTAGCTTCGGCGTAGGTGGTGAGCTACGATGTAGGCGCTAGGGTATGTTTGCTACGCAGTTGTAGCAGCCCACAGAGGAATTGTGTTTTACCTCCGTGTACCGCAAGAACTGCCAATTTGTTTGCGAACGTTAGAGGGAAAATCTCACCGTGACATTCTCCCTCGAACGATCGCAAACAAATTGGCAGTTCACGCGGTGATATCACGCGGCGTGTTGGTACAGAATAGATAGGCAGATCAGTTAATGCTACGCACCACTATGGTTTGACCCTCAGATCATAGAAAAAAGGAGATATGCTGTCACAGCAAATTAGTACGGGAATCACTGTCGCTTTTTTTAGAACAGTTTGCGACACAATTACAAGCGCTCCTTGAGAATATAAAGATCTCCCACACATTTAAAATTCCGCACACCCTCAATCTAACACTGTATTTATATCATCATCGATCGCGTTCGGTCCGTCGCCGGCGTGTACTTTTTCATGGTCAATGTGACCAAACTAAAGCGTCCAGCTCAATATCGCCTTGGCACTTCTCCCTTGTTTCTATGATCTGAGGTTTGACCCCTTGACCTACTCATAAATTATTTCTTTTCACTAGAGCCACACAAATAAATATTACAATATTATAGCCATTTTTTCCACACACAAGCTGTCAAATTGTAAAAATATTTATCTAAAAAAATATCTGACGATTGAAAAATCCTTCCTGAATTATTTACCGGCGCCCAACATTTTACTAAAAGAAACAATCGAATTCCAACGACCCCATAAAACTACATTACTACTTTATCCCTCACCCAAAACCCCAGAAACAGGTGAAATACAACCCATCAATTCGTAACTGAATCGATAAACGGACTCGATACACGAATATCGATAATATTTACTCGATATCGCGTTACAAGTAACGACTAATATTCCACTTGGCATAGCTCTTATAACTCCGAAGGATCTTACAACAAGCGGATGCGCTTTTGTCATGCAAAACTGAACTTTAAAGCTTTGAAATAGTGGTGGTTACGAGTGTAGGTATAACTTTGTTTGCGGATTGGTTCGCCAGGGAAATTATTAAAATAGATATCAAGTCTATAGTTGGCAGCTATTTTAGCAGAAAAAGGATATTTGTTTCGTTCAATTGGAGGCCGTTGGAAGGTAGTAGGTTTTGAAGGTATTTGGAAGGTCGTATTGTTGAGGCTTGGGGGGTTATAATAAACAGTTGTTCAATGTTTAAACGCTATAACTAGTTAATTTATTTGCAACGGTTTATTGTTGCAACGGTTAATGCGCGGAATTGAATGAAAGTTATAATATTGGTACGGATGCCTAGGTCGGAATGGAGATATTCCAGACAAAACAGTTGGGATAATGTACTGGAACGTAACCATGCCCAAAAAAATAGATTTTTGTCTATTTGAGCGCGCATCATGCAAAAAGTTCTGAACAGATTTTGATGAGGTTTTCACAGGTTTGGGGTTCAACTTAAAATTTAGGCCACATTTCGTCTATTTCCAATAGGATGAACCAGAGATACAGCTTGACCTCTTCGTAGTACCCGCCACCCTACAGAAAAGAGGTCATTTAAAATGTTTATTTTACTGTGGTCTTCGCGGACGGACTCACGGGCAAAAACCTAGTAATTTCTATTACGTAGGTATTGCTTTAGTACAATCGAAATCAACAAAAATGTGAAGACAGTATCATTAAATATCGCATGCAAAGTAGTGCACACACGGAATCGATTATCGAGTACGTTCGAGTACTCGATTCTGAAATATGCGGAGTCGATGTCTGGCGCGCTCCCGATTATGACGAGGCCGTCGACCCCGAAATGATGACACAAACAGAATTATTTAAAGCGCTGTAAAGCGATAGAGGATAACGCATAGATCGTTATATTGTTATTTATGCTATTTAAAAAATATAGGTACCGTAAATAATATATTTGAGAATGTTTTATACTGTTCAAACACTTGATTTGTTAATATTTTAAAAAATATAAGTAAGCTAATGCAGCAAATCTTTAAAACTCGTATTTATTTTCTTGTGATTTATATTTGTTTTTAGGGTTCTGTACCAAAATGGAAAAACAGGAACCTTTGTGGTGCGACTACGTCTGTCTGTCTGTCATAACTGCTTATTTCAGCAACTCCTAATGCTATCGACTTAAAATTTGAAACGATTATAGAAAATACTTGCTCACCTTTACTGAAAATAAAAGAAGTTAAAAAAATATATTTTCATTACAAAAGGCGCCGAAGTTGGGGTTCGAAATTTTAAAGTGGGGTTACTAGGTCAAATAGCATATCATATGAAAAGGCTCTCTGCACATTTTAGAATATATTTTCATTTTCTTTTATCTCCCAAAGTTTTCGACATATGATAAAGAATGTCTCAAAAATACCATTCCCCGAGCCCTTATCTCCGAAGCGAAAAATCTGAAATAATTTGAGTTGATAGAATTTTACCTAAATATTTACAAAAAAAAAAACTACTTTCCTAACTAGCATAGTTTTTTAGGAATCATCATAATTACTTTACAAATCACAGGCAAACTTAGCTATGCACTCCAGTGTTTTATATACGGTAGTGGCCTACTATTAAAAAACTACAAATAAATTATTTTATTTCAAAGAAGGAATAGGCACAACAAAAAAGTAAAAGCAAAAATAATAATTTATCACAAAATGGAAAACATAGACGCTTTTAAAGTTTTTGGAGGGAGTATCGCTCCGTCTTTGTCGCGCGAAGCGGACGTACGTGGTGTTTCGTCACTAGTAGGTAGTGCCGTCCGTGTCTAGCAAATCATTTTAAAACGCTTATAACTTTGCCAATTTTGTAGATGTTTCATCGGTTTTTTTGGTGCTAATTGTCTTTTTCAAATAGTTTACAGATTCACAATAAAAAAAGTAGTTAACTTCCCTATTCTTATTGTTTACACTCGCAATACTTAAACAATTTAATCAGCAAACAATAGACAGAACTATAACTGAATTCCAAGAGTCCAGTCACCTTAGACATGCAAACATTTTAAACAAAAAAGCAAATATCCAAATAATACATCAACGGATGAATATTCCGTGCTTATTACTGAACACAAACAGAACTCAACATAGTAACTTTACAATGGCAAGTACCAGTTGTTAGCAAAGTACTAAACAAAAATAAAAGCTGCCTTCATTTATAGTAGGTAACTTCTTTCAAACGGAGGACAAAAGTACGGCGAACTCGCGGATTTAAAGGACATGGATAAGAGTTATTTTTATTCCATTCCACTCTTACTGTGGGGTTGAAAATAAAATTAGTTTGAATAAGATATGTTGTGTTTTATAACAAAATAATATTAAACGGATTAAATGACATAAAGTCCTGTTTTTATTAACCGACTTCCAAAAAGGAGGAGGTTCTGCATTCGGTTGGTTTTTTCTTTACAGCGTTCGTGCAAATAGTTCGAAATGTCAGGTATAATGTGTAGTGATCGCAAAAACTTAAGACATTATTATATTGTTGTGTAGCTTTTGAGCCATCCGATATTGAGTTAAACGTAAAAATAGACGTGAAATAAAGTAAAAGACAATGCGAAAAACATGAAAATAAATGCGTAAATATGAGAAACGTCTAATAAAAAAATAGAAATAAATATGTTGTGTATTATAAATTCAAACTGAATTAGGAAGGATCTCAGATCATAGAAACAAGGAGATATGCCATCATAGCAAATTAGTACGGGAACAACTGATGCCACTTATAGTACATTTTTCGACACAATTACGCGCATAATTAAGCGCTCCTTGTGAATAAAAAGATCTCCCACGCATTAAACATTCCGCACACCCTCAATGTAACACTGTTAATCGTTGTTTCTATGATCTGAGGGAAGGATGGAGTGGCCAATAATGAAAGATTGCCAGAAGGATAACTTCATCACAACCTTACTACCCAATGACGTATCCTACACAACAGATATTTTAATTAACTATAAATTATACCCAACTACTGTCCATTTGCCATTCTTATCCATCTTTAAATAATCGTGGAGTTGAACTCAAATGGCAAAGAAACACGGTCGGAAAGAGGCGACAGGCAATTCATACGAGCGTCTGCGATGGCGACACAACAAGTCGCATAGTGATGTGACTCGCTCATTTATAATAGGACATTTATTTTATTTCCACTTTGAAAAAGGTAATTTAATAAGAATTGAAAACAATCTATACTTCTATACTAATTTAACAAATCTGAAGAGTTTTTTGTTTGTTTGTTTAACACGTTGATTACCAATATCGCGTTATATGACCGCTCACGCGATATCGCGTTATCATCTCTAACAAGTTTCTACATACGGTAGAATAGCGGTCACAGAGAAACGGAACTTGGGTTTACATTGGCCACTACGGAGCATAAAACAAAACAAAATTAATAAAAAATAAATTCTTCTTACCTACTGTCCAAGTCCTATATTACTTGGAGTCAGTGCAATATGGTTGTTTTATTCATTTTGCTCTGTCCACGGTCCCTTCATCCAATGCATTTCTTTTTATCTTTTTTGCCACCTTACTTGCCAAAAGATGCCCTTATTTGCAATAACTTTACAAATGACGATTATACCAATTATTCGATAATCGGGGCACATCACTAGCCCTAAGTACCCCACATTTACCAAAAGATTAATAATGAGCCCTTATTTGCAATTAAACATTAAAAATGCCGCACTTAGCAAAGATTAATAATCAGCCTTTATTTGCAATTAAAAGTTAAAAGATTTGATTAAATAACAATTAGTCGATAATGTGGGCACATCACTAGCCCGTAAGTTTGACGAGGCTCGCCCACCGACGCCGACACCAAACTATTGTCCCGGGACTATTTTACTTTTTGTCCCCTGACAGAAATGAATTGAAATAGATGAAATGAAACGTAAACATATGTTTGATTTCTTATGAAAGGTGACTTTGGTTAAATAAATTACATTGTTTTTATTAATTTAATGGAAAAAGTATTTGAATGTTTAAAGATACAAAACTAATTGAAATGTTAAACATTAAACATATGCTTCAAGAGTAAGGTGATTTTAAAAACCGGCCAAGTGCGTGTCGGACCACACACATTGTATGATTCGTAGCAAGGAGTTTTTCAATTTTCCGACCAATAAATAATATTAATTGGTGTTTTGTCGAACTTGCCACTTTGTTCTCAAATATCTGGCGTTTGATTAGGAATTCCAAATTCAAATTTATTTCAAATTTAGGCTTGCGTATTTGTGTTTCGAATTTAGCAGTTCATTCGTTTTTGCGCCATTTCATTTTTCTTTGACATCGTTCTGTTATCGTTCATACTTTCATTGATTAGATAGGTAGGTATATGTCTAACGGTCATTTGCACAAAAATAATTAACTTTTAAAGGCGGCATTAACCATACAATTTCTATCGTTAAAGTCTCCTTTAAAACTTAACGACCTTTTCTGCAACTCAGCGTTAGATTATTTAATACGTATTATATGATCAAAGGTATATGTATAATTTCATTAAAAAAAACGTTTTGTTTTTTCCGTATAAAACGCCAATTTCATATGTAAGGACCTTATATACGTTAGTACTTCATAATAATATCATGAAATACAAAGTTAGTTTTGCGGTTGGTAAACTCAAAACTGACATTGACTGCGAACCGGCGACACGCGTCTGGTAAAGTGTAGTAGATAACATTTGTATTGACCTATGATTTTTGTGGATCAAATTGTACTATTATCACTACCATCTTCAGAACCTACCCTGAATATATATTTACTAATTACGTCTATCAGAACCCCCCTACCCCTCCAGCCAGCACACATGACGGTACGAGCTTCCTCATGCATATTCATAAGACTCGGTACACACTTGCGACCAGACCTTGCAGGAGTCCGTTCGTGTCTTTACTATGATATAGCCACAGATAATATAACGCTATACGCACAGATGCCTCATCTCATACAAAGAAATGTGACCGATTTAGCGCGGGCTATACATTTTTCCATGCTTAAAGGATTTTTCAAAATTTGAACAAATATTTTTCATGATGTATTTTTTCATGTTCTCAACTTTACACAAACTTCAATAACAAATCGATACATATAACGCCATCTATGATGAGTTATTTCAACAAATGTTCCTTTGTTCCTGATGAGACCCCGGGCGTGCCTAGAGGGCAAGTCGACGCAGTTTTTCGTTTTAAAGAGTATTTATGTTCATTTTTAGGGTTCCGTACCTCAAAAGGCTAAACTGAACCCTTATACTCTTATAGGATCACTTTGTTGTCCGTCTATCTACGGACCATAATTGGAGCCATCTGCTCGAAGATGACGCCACTAGAAGTATGCAGTACCGCTCTATGATCAAGATATGATATATCTACTATGATGTAATGGTATAGATGGCGCTATTGCATATTCCGAAACCCATATGGCGCGAGTCGTACTCGCACTTGTCTGGGTTTTTCATACATGTAAGTGATTTTTAATGTACACGTACCTATTGCTTTAGTAACGACATTAACTCACTTAAATTCATGAAAAATGAACTTAAATACCCTCTAAAATAAAATAAATAAAACCGGCCAAGTGCGAGTCGTACTCGCGCACCGAGGGTTTCCGTATCATATTTGGACGTATAAAGTGAAAAAATCCGGACCGCATAACTAAGTTTGTTTGTGAAGGAATTTAGATGATTTTGAAAAAACTGTACTAGTTGCCATAATTGGGTCAATTCCTATCCAACCCTAATTATTTCAGATTTTTCGCCGCGGAAACTTCGGAGATAAGGGGGGGGAATGGTATTTTTTTGAACATTTTTCATCATATGTCGAAAATTTTGAAACATAAAATAAAATGAAAATATATTTTGAAATGTGCAGATCAAGCCCTTTCATATGATATGTCATTTGACCTAGTAACCCCACTTTAAAATTTTGGAACCCCACTCCGGCCCCTTTTGCAATGAAAATAAAAATATTTTTGGATTTTTATCATTTGCAATAAAGTTAAACAATTATTCTCTATAATTGTTCCAAATTTCAAGTCGATAGCATAAGTAGTTGCTGAAATAAGCAGGTGTGACAGACAGACAGACAGACAGACAGACAGACAGACAGACGAAGTCGCACCATAAGGGTTCCTTTTTTACCATTTTGGTACGGAACCCTAAAAATGCGTTGGTCTTGCTCTCTTATCGTATCCACTTTTTTTTTAATGTTACCAACATTCTAAAACAAAAGATTAAAATTAAAGTACTCGTAATTAAAAACCGAGTTAGTGGCAATAGGGTCGCCTTATCACATAAAACATACACATTATCGCGACTTTTTAATCTCTATCCCAATTTAAATATTATAGACGTACCCTTTTCTTATAAAAACTTGTGACTTTTAACCACTAATTATATACATATAACTATCCTATGCCAAGAAATGGAGATGTCAATTGACTGAGCTATTTAAGGAATTCCCTTCGTATATATACCTACGATGATTAAACGTTAATTAACTTAAGTAGCTCTTATGTGATTATGATCTTAGATATCTTTCGGTCTATCGGTCTATCTATTCAGTCTATTAGAGGCGTCATGTTATTCAGCATGTATAGTCATTACGAGTTCTCAAGCGGCGTTGGTACCTACAATCGAACCATAAAAATCAACAGCTGTTATTAAAACGGCTATAATTACAAAAGCCATTGAGCCAAGCACGGGAAATTGATAATGATTGCGTATTTAATATGAAAAAACAGGCGTAGGGAATAATTAAAAGATAATCTACAAACGAGTGATGCGAGCAAAACGGCCCGATCGAATGGAGACTGAAATGTTATAATTTCAGTATCCAGATGAGTATTGTTAGGGAGTTTACACGCTGCTGCAATTCAAAATACCGTATTTTCTGGAAAATAACACTGTTTGTTGCGATCCTTCGGTATTTTGCAAATGAAACTAATGGACTGTATAAAAATATAACAATGTAATGCTGTAGCAATAATAATTCGGAATATTACAAGACAAAGAGAAAATGACCATTCGCTGTAAATTGTTGAGAAGTGAAGTTTTGTTGCGCCGTCAGCAAGACGGCGCCTGATTGGCTCCCGCTGGTTTGAATACAACAAGGCGGCGCCTGATTGGCTACCGCTGGTTTGGCGTCCTACGCGTTTCACGCGCCCCTCTGTCGTCTGCAGCAGCGGAACTATGTCCGTGCGTGGACACACACTGATAAATAATGTCTTAGGTTTTCGCGATTACTACACATTATAATAAAACAAGTTTATAATAATAATAAAGCCACCAATGATTCTAATTTCCGCCAATGATTTCACAGCAATATTTTCTTGTTTCATACTTTTTAGCTGGTTTTTCAGTAAACCGACTACTTTTGTTTTTATTTATATTTTTAAAACGTTTTATTTTTGTGCAATAAAAATTTAAAATGTAATCAATATGTATACAAATGATTAAAAGAGACAACATATTTTAGATAACAAATACTTACTACTGTCAAATTACATAACAATCAACGCATTTGATTGGTTATTTATATTTTGAACACCTAATCACAACAAATTTTAATAACAAAAGAAACAACATATTTATTACATACTTTATTAAAATCTTTAACAACTGGGTAGAATATCAGTATATGTTCCAATCTAACACCGCTACCTCGTGAATGAAATCGGTTTACGTACATTAATGTCTGTTAAACCCATGTGCAAGGTACTTAACACCAGTCCACAACGCCGGAGGCTCTCATTAAAATTTCAGCTTTCCTATACGTACACCATTTTGTGGTGGCAGCGTATAACTTGGTTTATAAAGGAATAATCGCGTCTAATATTATGTTTCATTGTTTTTCTGATTGGTGAATGCTGAAAATATTGGATTTTAAGTTAAATAGGAGTGATTTTTTTTAGTTAATAGAGTGATTTCTTATTATAATATAGGTAGGTATATGTAATGCATATATTTTGTTAGTATAAATTATTCTGAATATTTTTTTTATTTATCTTTCCAGTATTTGTTTAATTCTTTTTTGTACCACTTTCGAAGTGCTCAACTTTTGACCCAAAGGTTGACTGGTAGAGAATGCTAATGGCATTAAGTCCACCTTGTGTACCACCAATGTACATGAAGTTTAAATAAATAAATATTTTTTTTCTGATTCAATGTTAGATTATTGAATCAATGTGCAATGGAAGAAAAAAATAGGAGTGTTTTTTTGAAAAATAGAGTTAAAAGAAAAGTGCTTAACACAACACTTATCAGATGGTTCCTTTTTTGTTTCCTGAAGGCCATTCTCGTAAATAAGAATGTTCAAAATATAATTTCGATTTGGTTTCGAAATAATCTCAATGCCTTAAATGTCACAAATGGTGTTCTCATGTATTAAGTGACAACGTCAAACGGATAAAGAGAATACCATTTCTGACATATATGGCATTGAGATTATATTTTTATTTACGAGAATTGGCCTTCAGTTGTCAGACTTTTGGGCTCCTTGACTACCCGTAACGACTGTCAAAGATATTCTTGTTACAACCGGGACCGACTGTTTAACGTGCTCTCCGAAGCACGGAGGGGTCTCTATGTGTAAAGAACTAAGGACTGACCGCAGCAAACGCAGCTTGACCTCGCAGATCGATCGATCAGCCCTGCTGTCATTTAGCCACGAGACCTTCTAAATCAAAATCAACAACCTATTTCCCAAAAATGATATCTAGTACAAAAACCCGGTACCTCGGCAAGCTAGTGGCACCCCCCGTAGTTTAAATCATACCCATCGTATCCATACGCCTAAGAGACACCCATTCACGTAACACGCAAGCTTTTTATCGCGAATCACTTAGTGGGGTGCGAAAAATGTGATCGTCGCTAGTGATGTGCTTGCAAAGTTGGTCCTAAAGTTTAGTCGATTTTTTAGTTTAGTTAGTTTACGACAAATTATGTTTTTTTTTTTTTTATTGGATCGTGGCTTTCTTTGCTCTTTTTTAAAGATTTTTATTGCAGTTTTTTTTAGGTGATAAGATAACCCTTAATACCGTTGCCTTTAGGTGGCCTTTTAACAGACCAACGGGGGGGAAGATGACCTTTAATCGGAAACAACATTAATGGTACACGCTACCCGAGAACATAATTAACATAATTACATAATTGTCTACTGTATATGACTTGGTTGACTTAGGCCATGTTGTTTCAACTTACAGTTACGTATCTGTAACCGTCAAATATGGCGGCTTGTATGACAATTTCATACTGACTTAACGATTACGTACTGACTTACGGATACAGATGGTTTGAAGCAACCCGCCCTTAATCACTAACAGTGAATGATTACAGTGCGTGCAAGAGCGTGAGATTAATTCAAGAATCCCCTGTAATTAACACTCCACCGTGCTCGTAACCACGCCTTTTTACTATTAATTAATTTAATACTAAAATTGCTATGTTAATAGATTTTTAAATTTTTTGATGGTGATAAACCGTCAGACCATGAAATATTTAATATTAATTTAAAAGTACTCACAATGTCAGGAGTAATAAAAAAAATATTTACATGAATTAGTGATTTAACTATCATGCGTCATGGAAATAAAAAACGTGTGTGGTTGGGGGACTCCTTACGCTTTATATGTATATTATAGAAAAAGACAGAGAGAGAGGAAAAAAGTCGCATGGAGGAGGCATAATGATTTTTCCTTACGTGACGATTTCTATCAGTTAACTCCTATCTGAAGAAACTTCGTTCCAAAAATCCGATGCACAAACGTAACATCCTATTTTACAAAGCAACTCTTTAGTCGATTTAATCACTTACGATTAGTCTACTAATCAAACGACGCACATCACTAGCGACATAACGCTTCTACATAATATGGCGGCGACACTTTTTTATAATGTTATAATGTTATCATGATGTTATAGCTGGGCCCACATAACTTATGAAAGGCTATCACCATGCTTCACTGGGCTGGACACGGTGAAAGAAACCAGAATATGACGTTTTTTATCTGGCATCTTGACTCTTATTATTATTGAGAGCACAGATTTAAATTAGGCTAGATACTGCATGTTCACTAAATAGTATGAAAACGAGCGTGCCACTTTTTCCTACCTAATATGCTGTCGCGCAAGTCATTTAAAAGCCTTGGGCAACAGAGTTTCTGCAGTTATTATTGGTACAATTTGGCATTTGTATGTCTTCAACGACACTTTAAATTTGTCAAGTTACACCGGCGCGTTTGAAAGTAAACTCAAGTAGAAATTCGTCAAGTAGGCGCATGGCACAAACTTTCGGGCACGTTGGGACGGACGGTTCGCGGTATCTAGTCTACTCTAAATCTGTGATTGAGAGGCTCCTGGCTAAATGACAGCCGCGCTGATCGATCGATCGATCTGCGAGGTTAAGCTGCGCTTGCCGCGGTCAGTCTTTGGATGGGTGACCGTTCTTTACACATCAAGACCCCTCCGTACCTCGGAGAGCACGTTAAACAGTCGGTGCCGGTGGTCATAGTAATATCTTTGACAGTCGTTACGGATAGTCAGAAGCCCAAAAAGTCTGACAACTGGTCTAACATTCGAATTTTGGTATTCCCCAATAATTGGGTTGTGGAGGTCAGATGGCAGTCGCTCCATGTATAATGTTGATATTCAGCCGCAACCAGTTAGACTGGAAGCCGACCCTAATCTAGTTCGGGAAAAGGCTAGGCGGATGATGATCTTTACCCCTATCATGAGTTTTTTTGACGTTTAATTTCGTTAACGTAAGCATATTTTGAATTTAAAATACAGCAGTCCTGGAACATTTTGATAAAATTTTATACAATTTGCACATTTTAAAAAATACAGAGAAATTAATTAAGTATTAAATTCATATAAATATTGTGTAACAAAGGTGTATTTTCAATTCAAAATATGCTTAAGTTAACGATACTATACGTCAAAAAAAGTCATGATCGGGGTACTTGACTCTTATTCGTCCTAAGTTCGATCCCGATTTGTGCATTTCTGTTACGTTTTTCCATAATTACATTTTCAGTAGCAACCCGGAATCTGATTGAACTGCCAATTTGTTTGCGAACGTTAAAGGGAGAATGTCACGGTGAGCCGTGAGATTCTCCCTCGAACTTTCGCAAACAAATTGGCGATTCTCACCGTGATATCACGCGGCGAGTCGGTACAGAATAGATAGGTTGCTCTATTTCGTCTGTTATAACCTCGCCTTACAAAGTCACAATACGAGCCGTTCTCGTAAAAATAACAAATAAAGGAAAAAACGAGAGAATACCTCAAATAAATCCAATACACAATAATTCAATTCACAAATCAAGGAAAAAGCGCAATATTCCTTAAACGCGCCATAGCATTCAATCTTTCTATGGAATAAGTAATGGGGTACGAAAAATAGGGAACCTTCTCACATTTGCTCAATAAATTTTTCTTTAATTTTTTTCACACACCCATACAATGAAATCACCGCAGTTTTTCCAAGTAGATTGCAAGTGACTGTTGTAGGTATTTTGTGCTGAAAAAATATGTTTATATTTTGTAGTGGTTGGAGATAATCAATTTTAATCCAGTGAGTAGTCAAAGGGCATGATTTCTAATCTATCGTAGACAAAAAAGTATTTTAGTGGTGCTACGCCGTAGCAAATGCAAGAACTGCTACGCGTAGTATCGTAGCTACGCTTTCGTAGCAAATATAATAAACCGACCCACCTTGCGTCAAGTCAATCATTCATGAGTTTTGCTTTGGATAGGACGTTATTTTGTGTGTACTTTAATATTTAAAAACTGGTAATTAACACATAATCTAGGAATTTATCTATCTAAAACCTATCTATCTAAGACCGCACGGTTGTCGCAGTGGCTGAGAGATTGGCTGCTGCGCGACGTGTCGCGGGTTCGATTCCCACATTGCACAAAGTCTGGCTGTTTGTGTATGTGAAATTTGTGTTTGTAAACGCACCCACGACACAGGAGAAATCCTAGTGTGGGGCAACGTTTGAAAAAAAAATAAAATATATATATATATATGTATAAACGCAAAGATGAAAAAACAAAATTTTAGTGAAAAAATGTCCGTGTCCCCTAATCCCAGACCGTGTCGCGCCATGGGGAGTAAACGAAAAACCCACAATGGGCCCTTTATCGTAACCAAACCACATGTTTTTATGGCATCCCGGGCCGTTATAAAGTCTACACAAAAGAGAAAGTTATTTATTTCTTCGAGCACTTTCCCAGTTTCGAAGTTGACGGTTGATTCGGAAGAATATCATCATATCATGTTAGCATAACGGGTTCTTATCATAACTTATGTTGGGGAAATTGGGTAACGGTATTATTACTTTTATTAACTTTGAATTGGAAGCATGTAACTTTGATGACTTGATTGGGGTTGTCGGTGAGTTGGTTTCTGTGTTACGGGTTTATTTGCGGAGCAAAAGTCATATTTGTAAGCAAAAATATTTATGACAACCCATGACAACCTTATTATTATTTTTTTATTCTATGACAGGCTTGCGCTTGACCGCCATCTCGCCTGATATTAAGCGATGATGCGGTCTACGATGGAGCACGCTTGCCTAGAAGAAACCGAACCAAACTATTATAAACCAAAATATTATACCAAACTCGAATTGGGTCAACTATTTGACACACAAATTGTTTTTTTTTTTTAAACGTTGCCTCACACTAGGTTTATGCATGTATCATGGGTGCGTCTACAAACAAAAATTTCACATATACAAACACTCAGACTCCGAACACGAACAGATATTTGTTGCAGGAATCGAACCTGTGACACGTCGCGCCGATCGCTCAGCCACTGCGATGACTGTGCCCTCAAATTTGCTTTTGATACCTGGGATTTGGTGGCGTCTGGAGTCTACCTTAGGCTATGATTCAGTGGGGTGCCTAGAAGGCAAGTCCAACGCATTTTTCTCGTTTTAGAGTTTTTATGTTCATTTTTCATGAATGTGAAGTGATTTTTAAAGTACGCATTGTCTTAATAACGACATAAACTCACTTAAATTCATTAAAAATGAATATAAATACGCTGTAAAACCAAAAAAACGTCGAGCTTGCCCTCTAGGCACGCCATTGACTATGAACCTATTACATAAGACCTGAATAAAACCAGCCTTTATTTCTCTGGCTTCGTTAGAAAATATATTAAAAATATTTTGCTTAACTAAGTCAGACCATTAACCTTCTCCTAACGGTCGGTTGCAGAAAGATAATACAATTTTAATAGAGACTTTAACCATACAATTTCGATCGTTAAAGTCTCCTTTAAAACTTAATAACCTTTTCTGTAACTCAGTGTAAATGAGTTATCTCTCAACATAGGCAAACTAAGGCTGTGTGCACAATAGGCAAACTGTGAGCGGCCGACTGAGTTCGCGCAAACAAATTGCAGTAGCAAACTGTTAGCGCAAACTAGCAAACTGTGGACACTCCATTTCAAATATATGGAAGGGCGTAGTAAACCGATACGCCGCAAACTCAGTCAGCCGCGCACAGTTTACCTATTGGGGACACAGCCTAAGTCACCGTTAAATATTTCCAAAACTTTACCAAAAATAAATTCAATGTTCCCCAAAAATTTTACGTTTACCCCTACGTTCGTCCATGCTGCCCCCGTGAATATTTTATAAGCCAGCAACCTGGCACCGTGTCGGCAGACGTTAGTCTTTCTGCACGGCTCCCTGAAGGTTCGGCGTGACATTTTACACCTACCTGTACCTACCTGAGTTCTGACAAAAATCGTAATGGTGGGATTTTTAAGAAAATATTTTTTAATATTGCCTTAAAAGTCGGTTGAAAATGCAGGTTCTGAGTTGGATTTTCAAATAGAAAAAAAATATTATTTATATATTGACTAGCTTCCGCCCGCGGCTTCGCCCGCGTTTTTGGGATAAAAAGTAGCCTATGTGTTATTCTAATGTATAAGCTACATTACTGTAAAGTTTCATCAAAATCCGTTTAGTAGTTTTTGCGTGAAAGAGTAACAAACATCCATACATACATCCTCACAAACTTTCACGTTTATAATATTAGTAGGATTTACCTTTATTTATCCCTTAAAAAATGAATCATGTAAAGTGATGGCCTGAAACACAGGTCAACACAGCAAAAAATCTCCAATTTATAGCTGCTACTATTGTCTTTATTATAGAACTAGATGAATAGTTAAAAATGCACAAATACACTTACTAATTATACAGTTCATAGTTTGAATAAAACACAATGAAATTAACAAACACACATTTTATTAATATTTTTTTTAATGAAAATGTTGAATTCCATAATTATATACCTACTTGAATATAAGTTACAGATAAGTAATACCACGAATCTCAATTACATAATGACCTAACAACGTCAAGTATAAACCGTCAAAGCTTAATGAATACTGCCATCACCGAAAAGTTAGAAACACCAATATTTGGTTACCGCTTCGCGCATGTTAACAAAGGTGGCATATTATATTAACCGAAACTGAACTTGAGGAAATTTATTACAAAAGCTGCAAACCCAGCCCTACCGTAACACGTTCGATGGCACACTCCCTATTTATAAACCACATAGTCCACTGCATTTATTCGCAACTCGAATTTACGTTACCAACAAAAACAGCATTGGAGACTATGCAAGTTGTTAACGTAGGGTGACGTGATATTGTGGCACGTTTCGGGATACGCGCTAAGTATGAAGGGGTGCTAACTTCAGACAGGCCGTCGGCTGCATCGTCCCAAGACGGCACAATGCAACTTACTACTATGACACATTGTTGCGATATTAGACGTCCCTCCAGCTCTTATTACCTTTGTGTTTGCTATTCAAAAAGGGCTTAAGTATCGTGAGAGAAATAAATTACATTTTAATGTTAATGGTGTGAACTGTTAACGATATATTACGGGTGTTTACGTAGTTAGGTTAAAGGTCGATAGGTTAAAGGTCAGGTAAGGTTAGTATAATATTCTAGACTTCTGCTCGCGACTCCGTCCGCGTGGACTACAATAAATTGACCTCCTTAATGTAGGGTGGCTACTACTACAAAGAGGTCAAGCTGTATCTCTGGTTCATTCCACCGGAATTAGATGAAATGTGACTTCGATTTTATGTTGGATCCCAAGTTACCAAACTGTGAATACCACATCAAACTCCGTTCAGTACTTTTTGCGTTATGCGCGCACAAACAAAAATAAAAATAAAATGTTTTGGTTACGTCCCAGTATCCGACTGTTTTTTCTGGAATATCTTTAGTTTACAGACACGGCTTTTTCACAGTATTTTATTGTATAGTACCGTTAATGATGTTACTATGAATGTGTTTACGTAGTTAGGGAAGGTTGATTGGTTTACGGTAAAGTTAACTTAATATAAATTCAATTGTTTGCGGACGCGCCGGCGCTGTCTATGAACATTTGCAATATCAGAGGTATCGCCTCTGATATTGCAAATGTTCATAAACAGCGACCATAGACCATAAACCACTTACCATCAGGAAGGCCGCCTACTTATTTGCCACTAACTCAATTAAAAAAAAAAAAACAGGAACAATCGGTGAATACAACTAGTCGCAAACGTTTTGCTGAGGCTATTAATGTTTCAGATTATTTATTGGGCCTAGTTAGGCCTCCTTTTGAGGCCACATTGGGCAAATTGCGATAACCCTGCGCAGTCATAACTCCGAAAAGAGTCTCGAGAAAATGTTTGTAAGTAGCACATAAAAAGCTATACAGTGTGTTTCTATAATAGCGACATTTAACTAACGCACGGTTTCGCGATTTTTTGGATATAGGTATATTATTTTAATTTGATTTGACGTTAACTTATTATTTATTGAATTATTTTCAATTTTCTAAAATACCGTTTTGCATCAACCTGTGTATAAAAACTGTAGCACACAGGTCATAATCCGGGACCTCCCCCCCCCCATCCCTCTTAGCTACGCCTACGCAAACATTCATATCTATAAGCACATTATCACACAAAGGACGTTGGTAGTTTTGGGCTTGATACGGTACAGTAATAAAAGCTTAACCAAAAATAAAAATATATTTTAATTGTTCTTTGCCTAATTTATCTTAGAGATTAAGAATTGGAATCAAAAATCGAAATAAATAAGAAATAAAATGATTATGCCGTTGACATTTTGAAAAAAACAATAAAACAAAAACGGATGCATGCTGGCTGGCGCGTGCCTCCACATAATATCATGTCGACAGCAACTAAAACCTTTGAATTGAGAACTCATTAGTCGGGCTGTACTTCATTGGACCTCCACAGAATATCGTGTCGACAGCAACTAAAACCTTTGAATTGAGAACTCATTAGTCGGGCTGTACGTCATTGGATCATTCACACCATACTTAACCTCACTGTCACAAATACGAAGATTTATCTTTAACCCAATTACGTACAAAAACAAATAAAAAATGAATTTAAATACTCTTGAAATACTCGATCACGCCAAACTAATTTCATATCTGTACCGACATACACAATCTGAAGCCCAGCGTTCTATGGGCGTCTGCCGTGTCCTTTAAATAACTCAACATTTCAAATAAACCATAATTAACAAAAATAACATTTCCAATTTATACTCCAACAAAAATATATCACAGAAAACGTTTTCCCCGCAAAAACATCACAAACACAAACTCGTTACTCCGTAAAAATAACATCTTACTCAAAAATAATTTTCTCAACATCAACTTTTAAAAGCTATGAAAGAAGTTAATCGCGCATTTGCGCTAACAGATTTTCAGTATACGACTGCAGAAATTATCGCGAGCCTAATTAACATTTAAAATGTACACCCGTTTCAAATTCATGAATTTCACGTTTTGAAAAAGCGCAGAGTTGTAAAAAAAATAAGTTTGTTTCCACAGCAACGTGGAACACAAGAAAAATCTTGCTTTGTTGGTACACTCAGACGGTCTACTGTTTACTAATTAATGTTGCCCGCATGTTAACTGGTAGGGTCGCCATCATTACTAAATATAATAAAATAATTAATAATACTATAAATAATCCTAACTAGGTATAATTATGTATATTGCATCACACTAATATTATAAATGCGAGATTCACGCTGAGGCTGGACGGATTTGGATGAAATTTTACAGAGAGGTAGGCCTGGGACCTGGAAAAACACATAGGCTACGTTTCATCCATTTTCACGCAGCTGAAGTTGCGTGGAACAGCTAGTTTTAGTATTATAAATGCAAAAGTAACTTTAACTAATTGTTTTTTACGTTTTCACGCCTAAACCACCACATCGATCATCATAAAATTTTAAATATACGTTTTCAGGGATACAGAAAAGGATAAATAGGCGAGAGAAGTCGCGGGCAAAAGATCTTACTACTGTTATAAATGCGAAAGTTTGGATCAACGGATGTTTGTTACTCAATCACGCCAGAACGGCTGAACGAATTTGGATGCAATTTGACACAGAGATAGACTGCAAAATCTCACGTGCGATTTCAGAAAATAGCACGTAAGATTTTGCAGTTTGCTAAAAAATCTCCAAATACAGTAGTATTTCTTTTTAAGTCTGACGCAAAATTTTAACGGGTTCAGAA
This sequence comes from Thalpophila matura, assembly GCA_948465475.1. Lineage (NCBI taxonomy): Eukaryota > Metazoa > Arthropoda > Insecta > Lepidoptera > Noctuidae > Thalpophila > Thalpophila matura. The sequence continues at coordinate 1,737,319 of OX419191.1, forward strand.
TAAGGTACCTACTGAACCCATTGTATTGTTTTCGTTACGCTATCACTTACACCCCGTAGGTATATTGTTGTTAATCCTACTTCCTACTAATATCCTACTAAAATTATAAATGCGATAGTTTGTGAGGATGGATGGATGGATGGATGTATGTATGGATGTTTGTGACTCTTTCACGCAAAAACTACTAAACGAATTTTGTTGAAACTTTACAGTAATGTAGCTTATACATATATACATCAGAGTAACACATAGGCTACATTTTATCCCGAAAAGCGCGGGCGAAGCCACGGGGGAAGGTACTTAACGAAATATTAAAAACTATTTGTTTCTCCAGTCACCTTGTATAATAATATTGTACAACTAGACTTTTGCCCGCGACTCCGTCCGCGTGGACTACATACAGTGGACGGACCAGTTTAAATGACCTCCGTAGTGTAGGGTGGCTAGTACTACCAAGAGGTCAAGCTGTATCTCAGGTTCCTCCCATCAGAATTAGATAAAACGTAGCTTAGATTTTAAGTTGGATCCCAAGCTATCGAACTGTGAAAACCACATCAAAATCCGTTCAGTACTTTTCGCGTGATGCGCGCACTATCAGACAAACAGACAAAAATTCCAAAAAAAATCTTTTTGGCTATGGTTACGTCCCAATACCCTATCCCAACTGTTTTTTCTGGAATATCTTCAATGTACAGACACGGCTTTTTTACAATTTTATAATAGTATAGATAGATAGATTATCCCGTCCCAACTCATGGTGTCCGTACAATTTTCCCGCACTCCCGTCTGTAGTTTGCGCTGTTTATTTGTGATTACTTGATGCGTTTCGGATTGGAATAAAATCTGTCTCCACGCTCCGCCATTGCGGTGGTGTGCGCTCTAATTGTCGATGCTGATGTGTTTAAGCTGTGGGTTCAACTAGTGTTGTACTCTGATGGGTTTTGCGTCGAATATTCTTTGAAAAAAAATTTGTGCATAGAAATGATCAGTGTATATAGGGTCCTACCCTTCATACTCGAAATATTTAAAGAGGCACATCTATTAGGTGGTAAGGATGCCATACGAACGAAAAAAAATTGATATGAGTATTTTTTCTATTCTTATAAATAAATAAAATTATTTTAAATAAATTATTTGACACATAAAAATACTATTTACGACATCCATTACGCTTGTTTCTAATATTAATAGTAAGGTATGTAACAACTAGCGTAATGGATGTTGAAAACAATATTTTTTGTGTTTCAAATTTTAAATTAATTTATTTAAAAAAAAAATTATTCAGATTTTTTTTTTCGTTTGTATGACATCTTTACCACCTACAGATATACCTCTTAAAATATTTCGAGTATGAAGGGTAGGACCTTATATATACTAAAACGTTTCTAAACTTATATAGATTACATTAGTAAAAAAGTCATCAAAATTGGTTGAGTCATCAAACTTTTTGAGAAATTTACGGACATAAAACATACAAATGAGACGATTACAGAATCTCCTTTTTTGAAGTCGCTTTTAAAAATGAGGTTGAGTCTGTCATCGACACAGTCATGGATGTTTAAAAACAGAAATAAAAGACACGGCTATTTTGATGCCCTAAGGCCATGTTGTTTCATCTTACAGTTACGTATCTGTAACCGTCAAATATGGCGGCTTGTACGACAATTTCATACTGACTTAACGATTACGTACTGACTTACGGATACAGATGGTTTGAAGCAACCCGCCCAAAGTCTCTAAATAAAGACATTATCAATAACTCGCTTTATTCTCAAGCGTATACCAAAAGAAACAGGCGAGCGAAAATATTAGTAACATAATTATAATAATATACATGTCTAAAATGTACATTATTTATACACGTTCAAGCGTAGACATACTAACCACAGGACGCGGAATACTGTCGTCCTTTTCGTTACGCCTCGTACCAGGAATAGTCGTCAGATGGACAATCAACCAATTTGATTCATGACCCGCCATAAGCTGATTTTCTAACAAACATTCTAATACAATTAGGTCTAGTTTCGTTTAAATATTAAAACTGACAAAACATTTAAACAGTTTCCCTGGCAACAAATTATTGCTACCTATCAATTTTATTACAGTGACAGTTAGTATATTCTATGCCACTTCCTTTCGTGTTTTTTGGAAACATTTGACACCTTAACATGTGAAGCGATTTTCTGACGTTTTTTATTTGGCATTTTTTTATTTTTTTTTTATTTTGGCATTTTTAATTTTATAATACTCTTCGAAAGAGTTCGTAAAGGTTTTTGAAAAAAAAAATGTTTTTGCAAACCATGTGGAATAACAGTTAATTCGAAAATAATTCCAGCTTTATCAAAAACATAATTTTCATTGAAATTATGAATCTACTGCATTTATAATAAAGCTGGAAAAAAAATGAAAAAAAAATCAGCGGTTCCATACATTTATGTTCACATAACTCAACAAAATGTAGGGAACAGCTGGTTTTTGTTTGCGATTTCTGGGTTGGTCCCCTAGTAAAAGTTGTTCATAATGATGAGTACAATGACCCCTTTAAATATTTCCACTGTCTAACCTGACATCCTGTATAATAAACGGCGAAGCGCATGTCAAATTCCGGTGCGATAACCTCTGAAGTGGCAGTTCTTTTTCTCCTGGTATTGAGAAGACGTATGAAAGAGCGGTCCATATTTAGAAAGAAACTGACACTTTACAGGCCATCGCACCGGAATTTGACACGACACAGCGTCTCACCGTGGTGGTGTGGCCAAGCCGACAGTTTGCAATATACCTAGTCTTGTCAGTGTGACTTTATGTCATACAGTGGCAAGCGCTATCAGTGAATTAAGAGAAGACGTGGCACATTCTCAAAGATTGGATATTTGGAGTAGGTAGGTAGGTAGGTAGGTAATTCCCAAAGTGTCCATTTACCAAAATGTCCAATAGACATTTTGGTAACTGGACACTTTGGGAATTGGACATTTTGAGAATTGGATATTTTGGTAATTGGACGTTTTAAAAGCATTGGACACTTTAAGAATCAGACATTCTGAATTTATACGAGGTATTGTACCACCTCGTGCCTCAATAGTAAGTCGACCTGAATTTCATACATTTTGGAGCATCCCGTGGGTAATATGTCTAGGTTTGGAGCCAAAGAAAAAGAACATTTGTTCCACATTTATGAGGTTCGCAAATATTCGACGCACGCTCCTCAATAATTCCGAAGTGAATTCTCCAAAGATTCACCGTTTTTCACTTACAGTCAGCGTAAACTAAACGCTTGTTACTGCAGCTTTTTCTGAGAAATATTTTACGGTAGAAAATTAAATGGGAATCGCAGAAATGTAGGTGAATCTTTATACGAGACTAGCATTTTGCCCGCGACTTCGTCCGCATGACTTACCTATGTCAGACTTTTTTTTTGGGCTCCTTGGGTCAAAAATTTTTCCTATGATAACCGGGACGGACTGTCTAACGTGCTCTCCGAGGCAAGGAGGGGTCTCGATTAACCATCCAAAGACTGACCGCGGCAAGCGTAGCTTGACCTCGCAGACTGATCGATCAGCGCGGCCGTCATTTAGCCACGAGCCCCTCTAAATTCACGGACCACGTATCGTTAAATTATGTACCTATAATAAAATAATGATAACCTGAAATCCTGCCCAGTCCCCAGGGTATCACGTATAGAAGCAACACAGACAGTGATCAGCTAAAAGGCGATATATCCAGCAAATAGTCAAATTAACCCGAACTAGTGCCAACTCACTCAGTCCTGTACTTAGCCTTTGTTAAGGGACAGCTCTCACACAATCTTAAATTGTCATGATACCGCTCTCTACATGGTTAACTTATACCATACAAGCTTTTGCCTGCGGTTTTGCTCGCCTACAAAAGGTACCCTTTGTACACTTGACAACGTTTTTAAAACAGACTAAAAAAAGTACAAAATAAATTCCGATGATATGAAAAACGTGGGGCGCATCTTACTATTATCTATGGCATGCGCTCCACGTTTTTCATATCGTTAGAAATTATTTTGTACTTTTTACTCCGTTTTAAAAACGTGGTTTTTAATATTGCATAGTCATCCAAATTACATAGGTATTTATTTTATATAGGTAATTACATACCGAATTTCAGCTTGGTCCGATGCCAGCAAGTGCATGAAAAATGAATTGCAAAATTTGTACCGAGCAGACAGACAGACAGATACGAAAGCGAATTAATAAAAACGTGGCAAAAAGTTGCAAAAAGGGACACCAAAAAAACATTTTTAGAACGTATCGCAGTATCCATTTCCGTGCAGCATACCCCTTTACTAAGAGTGAGCGTAATAACAATAACAATAGCAGTACACCAGTGAAAACCGCGTCTCGCAGCAGTGTACCGCGCTAATACTTATTGCTTATATACAATGTCTTCATGCCTTGCAGCCAACTCACTGCTGAAAGCTGCAAGAGTAGCGTTTACTGTAACATAATATTGCGACTGTATTTTCCGAAGGGATAAGCATAGGTAGTACACGCATCATTCTCCATTTATATTTGGTAATAAAAGTGCGTCAGTACGCGTACAAAAGTCGCAGTTTTTTCGAATTTTTGGTTTTTGACATACGTAATACAGAATAGTTCAATCAGATGACGTGCATCGACTAACGAACCAATCGCGTGCAGCCTCAGTGTCCCCCGTCTTCATTCCGCCAAAGAAACCGAAAAATCAGTTAATGCGCAGGTGACGCTTGTGCTCATAACTGCTACCTATACTACGAAGAGGTCAAGCTGTAGGTATCTCTGGTTCATCCCACCGGAATTGATAAAATGTAAAATCAAAATCATTTATTTGTGATTCACAGGTAATAATTAGGTCTTATTGATGTACAAAGGTCATGCTGTGATCAGCCTCATGGGCATACAAATGTCATAAAACATATGTTTAAAATGTCATTCAAAGAGTAAAATAATATAAATATGTCATTAGGTTAAAGTCATTCATTAAAATTAAAGTTATAATCATAATAGAATGTATTCAATTTAAGAATTCGTCAACAGAGTAAAATGAATGTTCAATGAGGAATTGGAACAGCTTATTTTTGAAAACACGAATGTCTCTACACTCCTTAATATTATTAGGGATCTTGTTATAAATTTTTGGTGCCATAACAAACACACTATTCTCACACTCCTTAAATTATTAGGGATCTTGTTATAAATTTTTGGTGCCATAACAAACACACTATTCTCACACTCCTTAAATTATTAGGGATCTTGTTATAAATTTTTGGTGCCATAACAAACACACTATTCTCACACTCCTTAAATTATTTGGGATCTTGTTATAAATTTTTGGTGCCATAACAAACACACTATTCTCATACAGGCTAGTCTTATATCGTCTACTAAGGTTATTAAATAATCTACTTCTATTACGAGACCTAATGTACTGTAATGTACCAAACTGTAAAAACACATCAAAATCCAATTTTATAATAGTGCTTATACATAGATATCCTGCGTAATTATGAATGCCAATATAGGCTATTGTCTATGTCTTGCGTAGGTACGTTTGTACCTACGCAAGACATAGATAATAGCCTATGAGGTACATAGCGCTGGTTCGTTAAATTATTACGGTTCGTTCGACTATATTGATCCTCTCATCGCCGCGATGCCAAGTCTCTCCTGAAGTCCTGAGGGACGCAGGCCTTCGCTGCTTACCCCTCATAGGGCTTATATTCTAACCCTAGTACATAGTACCTAACTACGAATTGTATTAATATAAAGGATCGCAGTTGAGAACCGTTGTAAATGCATTTTATTACAAACAACTTTCTGTTGAGTAATTTTCACTTACATCACGCAAAAAGTACCTAATGGACGGATTTTTATGTAGTTTTCACTGTTTGGTAGCTTGTAGTCCTCAGATCATAGAAACAAGGAGATATGCCATCATAGCAAATTAGTACGGGAACAACTGATGCCACTTTTAGTACATTTTACGACACAATTAGGTACGTGCATAATTAAGCGCTCCTGTGAATAAAAAGATCTCCCACGCATTGAACATTCCGCACACCCTCAATCTAACACTGTTAATCGTCACTCAACACTAGCATTAAACTAAAACACTGTATTTATACCATCGATCGTGTTCGGTTCGTCGCCAGCGTGTACGTTTTTAATATGAGCAATTTGCTCAAGATCAGGCATCAAGCTCCATAGCGCCTTGGCACATCTCCTTATTTCTATGATATGAGTTGGAGTCCAACTTAAAATTATTATGGTGGGATGACCAGAGATACAGCTTGACCTCTTCTTAATACTAGCCACCCTACACCACGGAGGTTATTTAAAATGGTCAATTTATCGTAGTCCACGCGGACAAACTCGCGGGCAATAACCTAGTATATCTATCATTCTATACTAATACATATTAATAATCTGAAGAATTCGTTTGTTTATTTTTTTGAATGCGCTAATCTCTGGAACTACCAGTCGGATTCGAAAAATTCTTTGTGTAGGTATATGATATGAGCCACATTCATGAGGAATACTATTTAACATACTATTTAACATCACGCTACGACCCTTAGGAGCCGAGCAAACCGCAAAACAGTGTCATAACAAGAAAAGTATGCAAGTGCTTGATAAAGTCCTTATATTCAATATATGCGCCCTGGGTCCTTAAAGTGCGCAAAAACGTTGATTTGATTGCAGTGTCGTGCACCACGGTGCTCCCAGAAGGGATGGATATGGGTCACCTAAATACATGCGCCCTAATGCAGGGTGACAGCTCCTGTTGCCGACTTTGAATAGAGTATTATACTCGATTATTGGAACGAAATTCCTTACCGCGGCTTGCGGTACGAGTTGACTGGTCTGGTAGAAATCGCCTCGTAAGGAAAAAGCTTTATGCCAGGAAATAGCGGTATGCCCCATCCATGCGACTTTCTCTCTCTGTCCCTTTCTATTATATTGGGGGTCCTTCGACCGCATACCTACGTTTTTTTTGTTTTTATACCGCTACACTTGAAACAAAGAACAATTGCTCTAAACTGAAATTAAATCCTGAATATCTACTACTAGACTAGTTTTATAACGTAACGGTTCAGACTGTGATTAATCACGTAGGTTATTCAAACGTAGCCGCAAAGGATCCACTCTGACTTCCTTGCTTTATTTTAAACTTAATAAGTTCACACATACAATGAACGAGGACAAAAGGTTCACAAACACCACCATGGGGACACACCAAATATATATCGCGAATTGACACAACTGTAATACTTTTTTTTACTTTGACCCTAGGGCATAACTTAGGACCAAATTGAAAAAATGTTTGAACTTCCCGCCGTGCCACAGTTCCTTCGCCATCTATTAGTTCTATTATACTCGGACTTTTAATTGTTTGTACTAGACAGTTCGAAGCAAAATAATGATACCATATTTACACTAATAGTGTTGGGGCACTGAACGAATTTGCGAAAAGAACGAATGACAAAAATAGTTGAGTTACGTAAATCATAACAAATCTATATTTTTGTGAATTTCAAATATGTGAAAGCCATGCTTATGCATTATACTTTACCATAAATATGCTTAACATAATTTAAATCTTTACTACCTAATCAATGAAAAATACATAACAAAAGTACATAATTCAGTTTAATCAATTTAGTTCTTTCTTTTTTTCACATCACTACCTTTTTTTGTTAAAAAGTGGTATCCCTCCAGTTGTCAAGTTACTGCAAACAGTTAAAAGTCCGAGTATAATTACCGAAGGAACTGCGACGATCGGTTGTGAGGTCGCGACACGGCGGGCAGTTCAAACATTGGTCCAAAGTTATGCCCTAGGGTCAACGTACCCCGCCTCTACAGTACCCACTATACAGGAGAAATTCTCAATGCTGGACAACGTTTTTATAAAGAAAAGAAAAGAAAATATTTACTCTGGTAAAATAGTAACCATGAAAAAATTCTAATGCTATATCTGATATATTTAGATCTTTAAAATACAACTGTAAAGGTCTTGGATAGATACATAGTTGGATGGAAAGTGATTTATGGAAACAGATAAAGATGTCTGACATATACTTACATGTAAAGTTTGTGTCTGTAAACTTATATTGAATAAAGAATTATCTTTCTTTATTTCTTTCTAGACACAGTTTTGGTATGTGTATGTCTAATAGGGATGTACCGACTAGTCGGTAAAGCCGACTATCCGGCCACTTTTATAGTCGGCGACTAGTCGGCCATTACTTTATTCATATAAATAGGGTGATTGAAATCATTTTTTTTCAATATTCATTGTTTTTATTTCAGTATCAGTCTTACAAATTGGCAAAATAATACAGGAATAGAAACAAAAAATAAATTCTGAACGCAAGTTTCTAATAATAACTTTGATTACAGAACATAATATGTAATCACCTAATCACCTATTTATTATTTATTTAAGAATCGCATTTATATCGAATAGAATCGAAAAAAAAAACACTAAGTAACGGCGATCGTACGTGAGCGACTAACATTACCGATTTCACACACCGCCGAAAGCAATGATCGGCTTAGCCGACTAATCGGCCTTTTTCCAGCCGACTAGTCGGCTAGTCGGCTAGTCGGCCAAACTCATAGTCGGCCCAACACTAATGTGTAAGCTTTCCATTCGTTCATCTAATTTATAATTTTTAAAATTGCGGGATTTTTGAAGTGGTCCTTCGCAATTTTGTTTACTGTTCCAATTTTGGTCCAATGTCGCTGGATGCATATGAATCAGTCCGTGGCGTCTTTTGTTACCATTTAAATGTCTTCTGCGCTCGCTCGTTCTAATGTATAATCACGCTTGTGATCCCTGTGGGGTAAGCTGGTTAGCTTGCCGTCTAATCAGTAGAATGTACCGAATGAATAAATTGTACTCAAGAATACTGTTTGTTTGTACATTTAGATTTCTCACACTTATAACGGGATAATTCATTTTGATTTTTAAATGTTTTGTTACTAGAAAAATGGTACCTTAAAGTTAAATTAGATTTATTTAGCTTAAATAATTTATTAAGCTTATTTAGCTTTTTTTATCACAATAACTGGTACGCCCACCCTACCCCATATACCGATGTGCGTCGTAACTACTGCAGGGGGTTCAAAACTGCGCAATTGCAGGCACCACGTGGACCCAAGTTCATTCACCCCACTTAATCATACCCCTACAACCTTATACCCTTGCAATAAGAACCATAATCACACACATTTTTAATACCACCTTCTCAAAAAGCCCCATCAAATGATTATGAACTTTATTACGTAGCAATAAGGATTATTTTGAACGTATTTAAAATGTTGTTGTTAAGTAGGCCATGTTTTGTTTTGGTTGTGAATTACTACGCCATAGATGACGTCACTCATTATTTGTTGAGAGCTTGTGAAGTGGGATCTGAGTATGAATATTTATTTATGTATGAACATTTAACTAGGAATGTGTGAGTGACTTATTAACGTAAATACATAGGGTTGTGCGTAACTAAATAATTAATTACTCAAATACTTTTTTATACCACGAAAGTGGGAAACAGGCGAACCGCTCGCACCTATTGCTTGCAACACCGAGTATCACAAGCGCGTTGCCAACCCTATAGAATAAAGGACAAGCAGATCTCTCGCCGTCAACACAACGCATCCTCAGGAGATCTGCCGGCCTAGCATGACCACGATAGAAACGGGTTTTGTCTACATAGAAATAGACAAAGTGACAGATTGTAGAAACATTTCTACGTTTTATGAATGAAATCTGTCACTTTGTCTATTTCTATATAGACAAAACCCGTTTCTATCGTGGTCATGCTAGGCCGGCTGGTGACAGACAGACCGGTTATGTCTTATTCTGAAGGTACACCGATTCTGTCTTATTCTGAAGATAGACCGGTTATGTCTTATTCTGAGGATAGACCAGTTATATATTTAGTTTTGTTGACTGTTATGTTAACTATATCCCTAGTGAATAACCGCGACTGACATTTTAACATATTTTCGAACCACAGAACTTCTCGAAAGCGAGAAAATTACATCAATATTACTCAAAAGAGAAATTAAAAGTTTTTTTTTCAGGAAAGTTGTAAGTAAATAATTATTATAGTGAAAAGAAGGTTACCGTGAGATTTTCCCCTTTTGAATTCCCCCCTATGTTACAACAAACATCTCCCATACATCCTTATCACCTCTACCCACCCTTTGAATTAAAAAAAGCGTGAAGAAGACTAAAAAAACGTCCAAAATGTATCGTCAAAACCTGAACAAACACTTTGCATCAAGCATCCCTTTCTTAAGGTGTGATCTTAATACTGAAATAGCAAGAAATTAAAGAACGATATGACAAAAAAAAAGCCGGCCAAGTGCGAGTCGTACTCGCCCACCGAGGGTCCCGTACCATCCTTGGACGTATAATAGTTAAAAAAATCGGACCGCATAACTAAGTTTGTTTTTGAAGGAATTTTCATTATTTTTAAAAAAACTGAGCTAGTTAGGAACTTCGTTATATTATTAGTGCAATATATGGGTAAATTCCTATACATTTTTCATCATATTATGTTGAAAACTATAAGACATTAAAGAAAATGAAAATATATTTTGAAATGTGCAGATCAAACCCTTTCATATGATATGCCACTTAACCTAATGACCCCACTTTTAAATTTCGAACCCCCACTCTGGCCCCTTTTGCAATGAAAATAAAAATATTTTTTAATATTTTTCATTTGCAATAAAGTTGGGTAAACATTTTTTATAACTGTTCCAAATTTCAAGTCGATAGCATTAGTAGTTGCTGAAATAAGCAGCCGTGACAGACAGACAGACGAAGTCGCACCATAATAACCACCTTTTTACCATTTTGGTACGGAACCCTAAAAATACCTCCTGCACGGCGACGGCATGGCGACCACCAGTCACCCGGGAGAAGCAAAAAGCACGTATCAAAATAAATAGGGGAAGCAAAAATGTGTCAAAATATAAGACGCGCTAAATACACACATCAAATGTATCTAGGGATCAACATATATTTTTGCAATAACTTTTCTCCTGATTGATATTAATTAAAATTTTCTTTAAGGATTCATCAAATAAAGTGTTTTCGTTTGTCACAGTAACGATAAACCAAGTCACCTTTGCATTAATAAAGAAATTTGCCATTTTCCTAATAAAGGGATTTTTGACATTTGAACCACTAACATTAAAGTTCGAAAAAAAGACTGAAATAACAGTTTTCTTTAAAATTTTATTGGGTAACTTAAACAATTAATAATCCGTGTTTCTACCGCGAACACTAACAACACAAGAACATCGGTTTGGCATACTCAAAATGAGTTCATCCAAATCACGCTGTGGAATGGCCGCCCATGTTCGTTGCAACAACAAAAAAAGGTCTTCTTGCGACTGGATACCCTCCATATTCGGCAGAGCTCTTCTCTGTAGCATATCCCATGCATGCTCAATCGGGTTCAAGTCTGGCGACTGAGCAGGCCAGGGCAGGACATTGATGTTAGCTGCGGCGAGAGTCTGTCTTACAACTCTTGCGGTGTGCGGTCGTGCATTATCATGCATTAACTGAAATAAGGGACCGATTTGCACTTGTAGAGGAACGATGACGTCTGATACAATCGTCTCAGCATAAATTTGAGCGTTGAGGTTGCCTCTGATCCAAATCAACTCAGTTCTTCCGCCGATCCAAATACCCGCCCATACCATGATGGTTCCACCACTATAAGGATGGACTTCCTGGCAGGATTTTAATCGCTGTTGGCGTCCAGGGGTTCTCCAGTGTCGTATACGTCTTGTATCCGGTCTCATACCAAAACGAGACTCATCAGAAAAGCACACGAAACGCCATTGTTCTTCTGCCCAATTTCTGTGTTCAAGAGCCCATTGATATCGAATCCTACGATTGTGCATTGCTATAGGTGGTACCCGTAGCGGTCTTCGGGAATGAAGGTTCACTTCATGCAAGCGGTTTCTGACTGTTTGGTCGCTAATTAAGTTCCCTGAAGAGTGATGAAGCCTCACGGCTAACATCATGGCGGTTATTGTTGGAGCTCTTCGAGTTAAGATTTGAATGTATCGGTCTTGTCTCCGTGTGGTGCAGCGATACCGTCCTCCATGGCGCTCAGCCACGGTACCAGTGCTTCGGTAACGTGTCCAAAGTCGACTGATAACACTCTGACTTGTATTCAGAGCTAAAGCTACAGTACGTTGCCGGGAACCAGCTTCTATCATTCCCACGGCTCTGAGCATTTCTTCCCTGCTTAAATGACGTCGCCGCTCCATAATAACGTTGGTTTTAATCAGTAGTAGGGAAACAGTAGCACTAATAATGTCTTCAATGCGTTGTATGTTTTTATAGGGAAAATATTGACAGCTTATTTTCATCTTTTACTCGAATTTGATTGAGAGTTCCTGATTCAAATTATGAAATGCACCAAAAAGGATCCATATAAATTTATAAAATCATAAATTTATTACAAAGCCACATCTCAATCTCAAGAAATCCGCATAAAAATGCTTGATCCCTAGACACTTTTGATGTGTGTATTTACTGGCCGTTACCGTCTAATGGAAAAACGCTCATTGGGGTCGATATTTTTTCATGTCTGTTTAGCAGAACCAGTCTTTAAGTGTGGCGATGAAATCTCCACTATTTGCGGTGCCTGGCGCGGGCATGTTTGTCGACAGCGATTGAAACGCCTTTGATACGAAGCGTCAATGTTTGTCTGTTTGTCTGTGTATTTCTTATTTTCGGGGCATCTTCGCAAATATAAGGCTGCAAGTGCTGGCTACAAAATACAAATGTGGTTGGGACGGTTTTTAAATATTTATTTTCTCCTTGATTTGGTTTGGTTTACGTGTAAATAACTAAGTTGAATATTGCGTAGAACGTGGAAATTCGAAGGAAAAATATCTTCAAATGGTGTTTGTTACAAATGGTTTAATGTTTGTCAAAGGAAATATGGGTACCTACTATCCAACGTATAGAAGTTCGATCTGATATACACATGCATTAAATTAAGATACATATGCAAGCACCCAGGCACATAATTATTATCAACCACCTGCGTTCCAATGTCTGTTTTTAGGGTTTCGTAACTCAAAGAGAAAAACGGAACCTTTATAGGATCACTTTGTTGTCCGTCTCCTCGAACGTCCGCAAACAAACTTGTAGTTCTCGGAGAATCTCACCGTAACATTCTCCCTCGAACGTTCGCAAACAAATTGGCAATTCTCGCGGTGATATCACGCGGCGAGTCGGTACAGAATAGAGAGGTAGGATATCACATACATAACTGACGTACCTACCTACCTAACAGTGGCGAAGGGTCCCTACAATACGATTCCTAACGGCTTCCCTTTGAAAAATAGCACATGCAGTATTGCCTACTACTGTCAAATATTTAATAACTAGCTTTTCGTAGCCAGGTAAGCATTTGTAGCTCCGGCTTACCTCTTACAAAAATTGACCCTTCGCCACTGCTACCTAATGTGGGTGTACTGCGATACAACTATACCTACCCCCAGACATGAATAAATTATTTATGCAGTGTCAAGTTTTGAACTTAATAGCTTGAAATAATTATTTTATATCTTACAACTCTGAGCTAAACCGTAGCTTTAAGTTTTATCACACACTACTATCGCATTCATAAACTGCGCTATCTTTGATAAGTGTGTACGTAGGTATAGTAACAGATGCGCTCAGGGTTGCCAGATGCAAGAAAATCTTATTAAATTGCACAGCCTATTTAATGTGCGGTAATTTCGCAGTGTTCTCGTCATGTAAAAATTGTTACAATGACTTATTTAGTAGGAGTAGCTATGTAATGTGTGGTCAAATATTTAATGTTATACCTGACAGTATTAAAAACTTACCAGTATCGTTTATATTAAGGTATAAAAGGGGTAAAAAAACTACACAGTAGCCGACATATTAAACAAAATGTTGTCTAATTTATAAAATGATAATTAATATAGTTATTATTATAATCAATTATTAATATTGTAACAACAAAATTACTCATTTGACATGCATATTTTTTTCATAATCTTAATTGAATAAATTGACTATACATAAACGTTTGCATGTCACAATAAATATGACTAAGTGTTATGTATCTGTATAATTTACTAATATTATGACCAAAACACTTATGGCAAATAAATTGATTTGATATGATGATTTGATTTGACACACAGCTACCGAAAATAATCGTCAAAAGATCCTTTTAAAGCAAACGTTAAGGCCCCGGTATACGCCAACGGCCTTGAGTGATTTGGGCGGTATAGCTTGAGTGTTCTGCGCTGAGCTCAAGCAACGCGACATACATCCACCGAGCAATACGACTCGCCTATCAAGGAGCGCGCTGTGCAGAATTAGACGTATTATTACTTTTTAGTATCTAAAATATAAAATAAAAAAAAAGTAACAGGCAATATTATAGGTAGTAACATAGTCTTTTCACACAAAACAAATCATGAAAATATCTTAAGCGGTTTGAAAGTAATTACGTTTTTATGTTTTGGGTAGACACGAATTCATGAATTTATTTCATTAAGTATTTTACTACAATAGTTAAATATTCACAGGTACGATTGATGTATATATGTTCTACTTTAACATAAAAAATTGCACAACTAACCTGCATTATTTGACGGCAAAATAAGAGATTTAAAACTGGCCGTTACTATTTACCTTCGCCTTAATGTTTTATTCTCGTGGCAACCCTGTGCGGTGCGTTCCGTACACAGTGCAATGTATAAATCTGTCAGACGCGACAATCCGGTATTCCACCGAGCTTTCATTTATGTAGCAGTGGGTAGGTAGTCTTATCCTCTCAAGTGTCGTATTACAAAAGAACAATAGAGCTCATCTGACATTACCAGTAGGTATCTAAAGATCATCTAAATCTATACTAATATTAAGTTTTTTTTTGTTTGAACGCACTAATCTCTGCAACTACCAGTCGGATTTGAAAAATTCTTTTTATATGATACCTAGCTAAATACGGTACCGGACTATTTTTTTTTTATTGTGAATCTGTAAACTATATGAAAAAAGATAATTAACACCAAAAAAACCGATGAAACATCTACAAAATTGGCAAAGTTATAAGCGTTTTAAAATGATTTGCTAGACACGGACGGCATGCATGATAAGTGACGTAACACCACTAATGTCCGTTTCGCGCGACAAAGACGGAGCGATACTCCCTCCAAAAACTTTAAAAGCGTCTATGTTTTCTACGTCATTTTGTGATATTTTTTAAGTACTTTTTTGTTTTTCCTATTCCTTCTTTGAAATAAAATAATTTATTTGTACTTTTTTAATAGTAGTCCACTACCGTATTCATGAGAAATAATATAGTCTAATAAGCATCACGCTACGACTCTTAGGAACCGAGCAAGGGGGAAACCGCGGGGAATACCTAGTTCCTAATTATAGTGATACTCTATGTGAAAATGCTTATTTGGGGAAATACTACCACTATACCTGTTTATAGCGAAAATTACAGGTACAGAGACCGGCAATTTCTGCATAATGACTTTGCATAATATAATAAAATAATGATTTTTGCATTTTGCGTGAAAGCGTAGTGCTCAAACTTTCCCCCACCACGCCACTTATACTAAGACCTAATTTTGTCGATTCACATTTGTATTTGCGGCGCAAATATAAACTTTATGAGAAATATAAAAACTATCACGTTAATTATGTTGCTTGTCGCCTTTAAAATCTACAAGGATTCACTACCAAAGATATTTTATACTTAGTACATTCACCGAGTACAACCGTTGTCGGAGATCCGTAAACGAACAAATAAACGTTGTAATTTTTCGCGGTGGCAGCCCTGTGCGGTGCGTTCCATACACAGTGCAATGTATAAATCTGTCAGACGCGACAATCCGGCGGTATTCCCGGCGAGCGTTCATTTGTGTGTTTATATCTTTGTCGGGCTATAAATCTGCGCTTAATTGCGTCAATGGCGTTGTAGCTGTTCAATTGTAAGCTAAACGCTATCTACCATTAATTTTTTACACAGTCTGTGCTCCTGTCTACTCTAGACATTAAAGTAGTGTCCACAATAGGCAAACAGCGAGCGGCTGACTGAGTTTACGCTAACAAATTGCAGTAGCAAACTGTTAGCGCAAACTAGCAAACTGTGGACACTCCATTTCAAATATATGGAAGGGCGTACTAAACCGATACGCCGCAAACTCAGTCGGCCGCTCACAGTTTGCCTATTGTGGACACAGCCTAACAGTAGGTGGCAGAAAATATTACACATCAAGCTTTAGAAAGATGGAGATGACGCTCTACAAAGCCGAAACTAGCTGATTATCCCTTTCTTAAACTCGATGTGTTATATAAGTGTGTCTGTTACATTGTACGTACACGAAAGACCCGATACGATTTGTGATAGAAGTTGAACTCATAATGTGACACAATATCTCATTCACGGGTTTTAATGCGAAAAGAAAAGGGAATAGCCCTTCTATTCAGAAAACTAAAGCATAATTTCACCGACTTTCAGAAGATTTTCGTCTACACAAAATATGTTTATAACTCAGATCATAGAAACAAGGGAGATGTGCCAAGGCGCTACTAAAATTGACGCTTTGATACGGTCACATTGACCGTATATAAAATGTACACGCTGGCGACGAACCGAACATGATCGATGATATAAATACAGTGTTTTAGTTTAGTGCTAGTGTTGAGTGACGATTAACAGTGTTAGATTGAGGGTGTGCGGAATTTTTAATGTGGGAGATCTTTGTATTAACGAGGGGCGCTTGTAATTGTGTTGAAAAATGTACTAAAAGTGGCGACAGTTGTTCCCGTACTAATTTGCTATGATGGCATATCTCGTTGTTTCTATGATCTGAGGTTTATAATGACGGAAAATATACCCTGTACCTACACTTGAACACCTATTAACACGTAATAACGTGACTTGGACACTTCTACAACCATAATACAAAGCCGTATTTAAGATAAAAGTAATATTTTCAGCATCTATACATCTGTGGACCTAATTAATATCGTACACTTCGTCGAATTCATCTCTGACAGCTTAAAGGAGATGCGACAGCGAATGCTATGCGTAGTAAATTCAAAGTGAACATGGTGCCTGGCATAATTTCGGTTTCGTTCCTTACGAAGGACAGAATTAAAGAAACTCTTTGTTGCAGGTACCTTTTCACAGCAATAGTGGCTAAAAGTATTAACCCTTTTTAAAAGAGATTAGGTACCATTAAAGCGATCGCAGACTTACAATTTCAAGTTGGCCGACTATCTAACAACTAAATCGCGTACTTTTATAATGTTATCGGCCAACTTTTTGATTGTGCGTAATCAAAGGGAATCTCGATTCTGATACAATTAGTATCCAATTATTTATTTGGACGATTTAATTGGATAAGTTATTATGTCTATTTGACATACTCTGCGATTTAGTTGCTGAACTTGATATTGTAAGTCTGCGGTCGCTTTTAAACAATCACCGGGTTTCATATATAGGTCCCTGGTACCAACCAAGTTCAGGAAAAGGCTAGGCGTAATCTTAACACGCCTATACGACACTCGGGTGAAGAGGGCTTCTCCTAATGTCTTCTAAGAACCACACAGGGAGACCAGTGGCGTGCCTAGAGGGCAATCCCGACGCATTGTTTTCGTTTTAGAGAGAATTTATGTTTATTCTTCATGAATTTAAATGATTTTTTACTACGTTTTTATTAACTCGCTTTCATGTCTGTCTGTTAGGTACAAATTTTGCAATTTATTTTTCAAGCACTTCCTGTCATCGGATTAAGCTGAAATTTGGTATACCTATGTAATTTGGATGACAATGCAATAATACGGACTAAAAAGTAAAAAAAATAATAATTGTATTTTTTTTTAAACCCGTTTCTATAACTCACCCAAAAGTATAAAATAATTTCTGATGGAATGAAAAACGTGGAGCGCATGCAAAATTTCATTTCATCAGAAAATATTTTATACTTTTTAGTGCGTTTCATGAATTTAAGTGATTTTTTAACGTAACTCACTCAAATTCATAAAAAAATATCATAAATACCCTATAAAACAAAAAAATGCGTTGGACTTGCCTTCTAGGCACGCCACTGCTAGCTATACAAATGCGATATACAGCTACTAGAGGACTGTTACCTCGCAATGCGACGCAACAATAAAATTTGTGGAATTTCAGAGGGGATCATAGGAATTTTTCGCGTGGAAAATTATGTCAATTTCTTTGTTACCCACGTATCTGCTTTCTCTCCTGCTCTGTCTCTTTTTAACGAGAGATTCAAGGATCGTTTGAAATTCGTGTACTTTTTATTGAAGTTTTTGCGACAATTAGCCCTTCAAAGAATTGAAAGGTATTTCTGTTTTAGTTGCTGCGATATTAGGTACTAGTTCTTACTTTTGTTTCGGCACATGAGAAGTCGGTTAAAAAGCGCATAACAAATGGCGCAATGTTTTTTTTTAACAGATTTATGGCCGTTCCCACTCAATAGGTAATCGATCCATCAGCTCTTTCCCTTACTGGAGATCGAATTTTAACATACAACTTTAAAGAAGTAATGTCAAAAATCGATCTCTAAAAGGGTAAAGAAGCCGATGGATCGATTATTGAAAGCGGCCATCTCCCCACTTTGTCTTAAACTATTCCTATTCGTGCCACTAAGCAGCGTAGCTGTGTTCCAGTTTGAAGACCGATGCCGGGGTAATTACAGGTCATGGGACATTTAAACTTCGCCTTACCATCAGGCGGTTGCGGTCCGAGAGGGGGATCGTAGGAGTCATGACCTCCCCCAAAATCGTACAAAAATACTCGAAACACGGTAATTCACGATATAGCACGGCACTAATAGGTATGACACCCCCCCCCCCCCAAGTCTTTGGCTGCGACCGCGCCTGATCAGGTGATCCGCTTGATTTGCCACCAAAGAAAAACACTTTTCCTCCAGAAAGCCGTCGTCGTTGAGTCGTCAGTATTCGTCAATACATCTCGTCTTTATGGAATCTGGCTTGTAACAATGAAACTCTGAGCCGTACCAATAATGGCAGAAAATAAAAGGTGTACATAAAACGTTCTGCATGATTTGTTCTGAGATCGAACGAGTTATTGGCAGTGGCGGCGGATGAGGGATCGAGCGCCCCCTGTATTCTTTTGACGAAATATACTGTTTTACTTATTTGTATGATTTTTCGACTCGCACTAAGATTTTTATTATAAGTACAATATGTACCGTAAAGTCCCTGCATTTAAATTATTATAAAGCAAAGTCGCCGCGTCGTCGTATGCGATAAATTCAAAAACTACTGAACGAATTTTCATACGGTTTTCACCAATGGACAAAGTTATTCATTTGGGTGTATAATTTGTACCCATGCGAAGCCTGGACGGGTCAGCTAGTATTGAGATTGTAAAATCATTAAGCGTACATAAATATTAGAACCAACTTATCAAAATTTATATCACTAGGTATAAACTCTAGGTGGAAATCCACTAGGATTTCCGAAATGTTCGTAATTACATCGCGTAGGTATATTACTGACTGACCACGGAACGCTGCAAATCGTTCGAAACGTCAGAAAAAACAGTTACCTATAATAAATTACTGTTTTTCTGTACTATAAAAACAAATTTTACAAAAAAAACATGCAAACTAATTACGTTTTTTAAACCGAAAAACAAACACAGAGTTTTTCCTCTTTTAAAGATCCGTTATTGACGGTGCGTTAATAATGACATGTGGCGTAAAATGACTATCGACCTTGTGAATTGTAGGAAATGTGTTTGGAAGAAAAACATTTCCTTTGCGAGGATTTAGTAAAAGGCTGTGAGTGAAATGTTGCATCATGACAGTGTGAAAACCAAACGTTAGAAACATCATGGCTTTGTCCCACGAGGGGATGGCCAGAGGGGTTTAAGTTATGGGGGCGAGCCTATTAAATCCCAACATTATAAATGTGAAAGTAAGCCTGTTTGTTTGGTACCTCTTCACGCCTAAACCACTGAATGAAACATTATGAAATTTTTGCATATACAGGGTGGCAGGTTAGACAGTGGAAATATTTTAAGGGGTCATTGTACTCATCATTATGAACAACTTTTACTATGGGACCGACCCTGAAATCGCGAAAAAAAAATCAGCTGTTCCATACATTTTGTTGTTATTATGTGAACATAAATGTATGGAACAGCTGATTTTTTTTTCGCGATTTCAGCGTTGGTCCCATAGTAAAAGTTGTTTATAATGATGAGTGCAATGACCCCTTAAAATATTTCCACTGTCGAACCTGCCACCCTGTACGTTGTCAGGGGTACAAAAGAGGACATAGGGTACCTTTCATCCAAAAAAAGTACTGTTCCTAGTATTAATATGTATAAGGCGTCCTAGTTCAAAAAAACATGACAAACTACTATATGTTATCAACAAAAACATACAATTAACTACGTACAGTAACAGATAACGCAAAGTTTTTTATCCGTGTAATTTGCTAGCCTTCATTAACCAAACGGACCGCTACATAAAGGTATATATCTAATTTCTCGGCCATTTAACGCTGACAACTTGGGAGAACGTTACTAAACTCGCTCTTGTGTAGACAGCCTTCGAGTTTATTAGTGTCATAAAATATTTTATGAAGCCCCCTGTAGCGTGCCGCAGTGCAGGTTGAAACAGTGAGGCAAGTCGGCTGGTTTCTTGAAATTAAGAAGCGATGGTATGCGTCAGTGAAGGATTGGCGCGTAAAAGGTTTTAACACTACTGACGTAAGTCTGACAAGTATATTTACACTACAGAGCGTTTCCATAAGAATTCTCTTCGACGCTATGTTGGCTGCCTTGAATTTCAATAATGTTACGTTTTCAACGTTGTGAAGTTTTCTTTCACCATCAATTCCCGTTCACCACTTTTTGGTATCATTTTTTATTATTTATTCTTAGTCCCCCATATTATTTTTATGCAAATATATGCAATGTACAGACACGTGGAATTGACATTCTTAATATAAGTATAGATGTTACGGAGCTTTGACTCCGACTCCGATGAGTCGGAACTTCCGATTGATATTACACCTCCGGTTCCGACCTCGGCTACAACACTTTCAAATCTGTCTATTCTGTGCCGACTCGCCGCGTGATATCACCGCGAGAACCGCCAATTTGATTGCGATCGTTCGAGGGAGAATGTCACGGTGAGAATCTCCGTCGAACGTTCGCAAACAAATTAACAGGAGCCCAAGTCTGCTAATACAATTGTCGTAATCGTGTCAGAATGGTCTATCAATGACATCGTTTTGACCAATGACGAAACAGATAGTTTTACTCTAAGCCAATGAACGCTTAGGTTTTGACCGTTATGGTGTCATTATGACACCATTCATACACTATTGCAATAGCAGAATTGGGGCCCAGTTGTCGCGTGTCGCCACAGAATAGACAAGCAGAGGTCGGAGCATAGCGGAGAGCGGTCGCGACAATAATTTCATTAATTTTCAATTTAAATTAAAGAGGCTGACTGAATAATGTTTGTAGGTACCTACTATTTTATTTAATTAGACCTGCCCTTAACACATCTCTCTCCTGCCACCACTTCCGACTCCACCTCCGACTCCGACTCCGACTCCGATTCCGGTTCCGACTCCGACAAACCTAATTTAAAAACTCCGACTCCGACTTCGGTTCCGATGAAACGACCCCCGTAACATCCCTGATAATTACCGCCTCCAATACCTCCGGGCTCTTGTTCTGTCCTGTCAAAGTTCTCTCACGGTCGAATGCGAACCCAAAGAAATTGGAATATGCGAGTTCACTGCGAGCCCACTGCGATTTAATAGAAAACCTCTATGTATCCTTGAATCATCATCCGCCTAGCCTTTTCCCAAACATGATTGGGGTCGGCTTCCAGTCTAACTGGTTGCGGCTGAATATCAATATTTTACATGGAGCGACTGCCATCTGACCTCCACAACCCAATTATTGGGGAATACCGGTATTCGAATGTTAGACCAGCTGTCAGACTTTTAGGGCTTCTGATTACCCGTAACGATTGTCAAAGATATTCCTATGACAACCGGGACTGACTGCTTAACGTGCTCTCCGAGGCACGGAGGGGTCTCGATGTGTAAAGAACGGTCACCCATCCAAGGACTGACTGCGGCAAGCGCAGCTTAACCTCGCAGATCGATTGATCAGCGCGGCTGTCATTTAGTCATGAGCCCCTCCTCTATGTATCCTTGAATGATAAATGATATTTATTTTGTAAATAGGTTAGAAATAACACTTTTACACGTCAAAACATTTTCTAAGCTAGATGAGTTCGGTGTTTCCTATATAACTACCTTTGAGAAGAAACACCGAAACAAACTCAAAGGTTGATGTCTCTTTTAAAGTCCAGACAATTAAGATAAATTGTGTAAGAACCATGCAGGTTAGTCTGAAATGGCCTTTAGAGGAAAGAGCCATACAGATTTGAGTGGAGAAGAAAGATATTCTAGTTACAGTACTTCAAATAGTACTCGTGCTTTAACATAAGCCGCTACGCCGTAGGCTCCAATTGTGTAGATTGCTACGCAAACTCGTAGCCACGTAGTCGCGTAGCACTCAACTTCGTTAGCATCATATCATAGACATCCTCCTTTTTGGAAGTCGGTTAAAAAAACACGGCTGTGATACTTGAGATATTGACAGTTCCTTGTTTATAGTAAATAATTATTGTTTTACAGTAAATAATCACTATAAATGTATCATGCAGTGACAGCCTAGTGGTTTAACCATGTGCCTCCCACGGCGAATGGTTCGAGTTCGATCCCGAGGCACGCACCGCTGACTTTTCGAAGTCATGTGCGTATTAGAAATTAATTATCACTTGCTTGAACGGTGAAGGAAAACATCGTGAGGAAACCGGCATGTCCTAGAACCAAAAATTCGAAGACATGTGACGTCCACCAACCCGCACTGGGCCCGCGTGGTGGACTACGGCCCACTCCCTCTCACAGAGGAGGCCTGTGTCCCAGCAGTGGGAACATTATAGGCCGATTATGCTATGCTTATGCTAAGAAATGTAACCCCAAGCGTCATATCAAATCAAATATTTTATTTGCATACCAATAAGTACACATAGATTTTAATATAATACAAACCAGGCACTATTACAACTTAGCGGCCTTCCTACAGGTGTTGCAAATTGGGGCTAGTTTTATTAACGTAATTATTTTACGTCATTAAGTATCTATGTTTAGTTTTATAAAAGACTAGCTTCCGCCCGCGGCTTCCGCCCGCTTTTTTGGGATAAAAAGTAGCCTATGTGTTATTCTGATGTATAAGCTATATTACTGTAAAGTTTCATCAAAATCCGTTCAGTAGTTTTTGCGTGAAAGAGTAACAAACATCCATACATCCTCACAAACTTTCGCATTTATAATATTAGTAGGATTTTTTGTAGGTACATATTCTATACTTCCGCTCGCGGCTTCGCCTGCATTTTCGGGATGAAAAGTAGCCTCTGTGCTATTCCAGAATATAATCTATCTCTGCGCCAAATTCCATCCAGATTCGTTCAGCTCTTCTGGCGTGATTGAGTAACAAACATCCAAACTTTCGCATTTATATTATTACAGATAATAAAGATGGATTATTCATCATTATTTGATGTTATTTGATTAAATACAAGTTTCTGTAGGTATAGTCATCAAGTTTTTGCAAATAAAAACTAGTATTAGTTTCGTAATTATTGTTCGTAATTATACCTGAACCTAACGTATGTGAAGGTCTGATTGCTGAAGACCAGCTTGCATGAGATTTTTTTCAGTATTTTTTCCAGGACCTCTGAACACTTTCCAAACGATAACTAAGTTTTTACTGATCTATGCTAGTTTTTTTTACTCCCGGTTGCAAAGGGTTATATAATCGACTTTCGCGTTGCGTAGTTAATATATTCATATTCTAGTTCTATTCATAACCTAGTCAGGTATGTAAAAAACCATTACTTTTTCATGAAATATTCGCCCGACCTGGGAATCGAATCGGGATCATGCAAGCACCCGAGCCTGAAACATAATTAACGCGAAAAAACTGAACCAATGACCATTACCAAAAAGTTTATCAACAAAAACGCGGGTTAACATCACAATCGTGGGAAGTTTCTTTGATCATTCGCCGTTTGACCACACCAATCGTAAAATAACAATAGTAGAATGGTCCACATATAAAAAGTATGATGGTGGACCCCAGTCGATGGAGGGGTTAATGTACCGTAGTCACCGCTACCGCAAATAATAAAATAGGACCGTACATTGAGGCACAACAGTGCTTCGCATATTTTTAAGTACATATTTTTCTGTGTAGAAACTTTGACGGTGATATCTTAAGGAAAAGTTGTATGCTATTGATATCGTGTCATTTCAAAAATTACATGCAAGTTTCAGCTATTATTTAAGTTTGTTAACGCTTACAACGGATTCAATCTTTTACACAACCATGCATAAAAAAGTTACGTCGGTCGGTGGTGTAGCGAATTCGGGGGAGCCCGAAGAGAGAACGGACACTGCTCTACTTCGCAGGTTTACTGAACTACATGTGTTGTAATATCAGTGAACCTGCTGGTTAGGGCAGATTGTCAATCAAAAAGCTGCTTTTAATTTGTAAAGCAGACCAAATATTTGAGTACACAACCACTTTTGCGCGCAACGGTATATAATTTTCCGCCCTGCAAATGTCAATCGCGAACCTTAAACGGCTAATTTCCTGCCAAATGCGACTTTGTATTAAGAAAATATATAAAAAAACTTCTACAATAAATCGAGTTCATATTATCATCGATAGTAAAAAAAGTTTTTTAATCAATCTTTGGCGGAGTTTGACGAAAAAATGTTTACGCGAATTACTTGCGAAGTAATTTAAAAGATTAAGGTTTTGTTACCGGTTTTATGGTGGTATCCTACAATGTTATTATACACGGACGCCATTTTTATTGTTTCACCTCATTGGTTTAGAAAACTTTACTGAGGAAACAAGATTAACAATATCATTTCTGGTAGAAAAAGTAATCAGTAACTTAGTTCTTATCGTCATTGAGCAGATAAACATTGTCCCTAGACAAGCAATTCCGAACAAAAATCAAGCCCCACATGCGGGGACTTGTCTGTTGCTCACCGCATCAAACGTCAACGTGAATGTGAGGCTTGTGTTGTGCCCGCACAACACTTAAGTGTGACATGTTTAATGATCGAAACTGCTTGTTTAGACATATAGGTCAATGCAGATAAACTTAGTTTTGTGGTCCTCTCTCATATGGGATCCGTAGCGTTTTGCTCCGACTTAATATAATCAAAACCTCCTAAAAAAGTAAAAAAACTGGCCAAGTACGAGTCGTACTCGCGCACCGAGGGTTCCGTATCATAGTTTTTGGATATATAAAGTTTTTCATTTGGACGTATAAAGTGAAAAAATCCGGACCGCATAACTAAGTTCGTTTGTGAAGGAATTTTGATGATTCTAAAAAAACTGTACTAGTTAGGAACATCGTTTTATTTTTGGTGCCATATTTGCGTCAATTCCTATCAACCCTAATTATTTCAGATTTTTCACCCCGCAAACTTCGGAGATAAGGGGGGGAAATGGTATTTTTTTGAACATTTTTCATCATATGTCGAAAACTGTGAGACATAAAATAAAATGAAAATATATTTTAAAATGTGCAGATCAAGCCCTTTCATGTGATATGTCACTTGACTTAGTAACCCCACTTTAAAATTTTGTACCCCCACTCCGGCCCCCTTTGCAATGAAAATAAAAATATTTTTGGATATTTTTCATTTGCAATATAGTTGAACAAGCATTCTTTATAGCTGTTCTAAATTTCAAGTCGATAGCATAAGTAGTTGCAAAGGAGGAGTAATGAAGGAGTACATTTTAAATTGAAATAGCTACTAATTAGCGAGGCTGAAGTAGTATTTATTTTTAGGGTTCCGTAGTTCTGACTAGGAACCCTTATAGTTTCGTCTGTCTGTCTGTCCGAGGTTTTTTAGCAATAGGTAGTTTAGCAGTACTTAATAGTCGATGTACTTGGGTGTTGGATAATTTTGTACCAAATACAAATTCCTTAGCATTAATCCTATAAAGAAGTAGTTGCTTGTTGCTACATTGTGCGTGGCCCGACACGCACTTGACCGGTTTTTTTTCCTTTTGTCACAGTTTTCCCAGTAAAACTCTGTCTTGCAGTAAAAAAATTAGAAGTAACCGACTGCTGAATAGATGCAGATTATTCCCGAACACGAATAAAGAGTGTCGCCTCCATTCCAACTGAAATTTACTGCCGACCGTACAGATTGCTCAATTCCTTACGAATATAAGGTTTTTGTACACCTACACTTTAAAGCGATAAAATAGTTATAATGTTTAACAAGAATACTGTACAATATTTTAAGGGGTTAGTGAAAAAATTTCCAATCGCTTTTATGTATAAAAAACAAAAGTGCCTAGTGTGAATTGCAAAAAAATATTCGAATGACTTCACGAGTAAACATCAAACGCATCGAAAATCTTAAAAAAACGAGCGCACTTTACACTCGTGAAGAGCAGGGCCTGATCTTATGCCCTACAAGCCGGGAAAATTCTCAGAGCAGCAAAAATTACGGAGAAATTTTTAAACAATTTTGACTTGTACGCAGTCTCACCCCCTTCTCTTAATCATTCTTCTGTCGCACTTGACAGACACAATTGATTTCGGCTTTTTAAATGTGACAGATGGAGGGTTAATGATCGTAGCGTGATGTTAAGGCGATTCGCACACTGCCCCGCATCACGCAGCGTAGCGCGGGAGTGCGTGATGTTCCGTTGTTTGCAAGTACCTGTATTTGTATAGAAATCACGCATGGTGCAACACACTGAAAACGCATTCACGCGCGGGATTTTTGTTCCGTCGCCACGCACCCCGCAGCGTGGCGCGGGGCGGTGTGTGATTCGCCTAAATTGAATAGCTTGTATTATTCCATTCCTTATATCATTTACAAAAACAATTCTTAAAATCCGACTGGTAGTTCCAGATATTGGCGCGTTAAACAAACAAAGTCTTCAGCTTTATAATATTAGTCTAGATTTTTATGTCTCATAAATATTATCGCTTCGCTTCCAACCACCACAATACAACATACCTTACCAATTTCCAGTTTCTCAATGTGGCATGGAAAGTTTATGTCAAATTATTGGATTTTTCGTCCCCTAATCAGACACGTTAGGCTTTTGTACCCCAAGAAGTATTCTGTGGCCATTTATCAGGGGTTCGGTGACTTGGGTACATAGGATTAGGGTGTTTGGGCCGAAACCACTAACTTATTTGGGAAGCAACGTGTCTACTTTCTATAGAAACTATGGGATTTTGACTTTTTCGTGTAATGTATGGGGTAGGTATTGTTCGATTTTGTATAGCAAAAAGTTATATAGAATGGTATAGTTGGATGAAAGCTGTATGATACTTTAAAATCAAGCACATTCAATAGAATAGGATTCAGCTCAATTTGAGCCAATAACACTCGGTTTTACACACAAGACTTTGATTTTATTCATAAGCTAAAGATACAAGTCACTAACATCGTCTCAAGGTATTGTCTTTATTGATAAAAACTGGCCAAGTGCGAGTCGTACTCGCGCACCGAGGGTTCCGTATCATTTTTGGACGTATAAAGTGAAAAAATCCGAACCGCATAACTAAGTTTGTTTGTGAAGGAATTTTGATGATTTTGAAAAAACTGTACTAGTTAGGAACATCGTTTTATTTTTGGTGCCATATTTGGGTCAATTCCTATCAACTCTAATTATTTCAGATTTTTCGCCCCGCAAACTTCGGAGATAAGGGGGGGGGAATGGTATTTTTTGGACATTTTTCATCATATGTCGAAAACTGTGAGACATAAAATAAAATACAAATATATTTTGAAATGTGCAGATCGAGCCCTTTCATATGATATGTCACTTGACCTAGGAACCCCACTTTAAAATTTCGGACCCCCACTCCGGCCCCTTTTGCAATGAAGATAAAAATATTTTTGGACTTTTTTCATTTGCAATAAAGTTGAACAAGCATTCTTTATAATTGTTCCAAATTTCAAGTCGATAGTTGCTGAAATATGCAGGTGTGACAGACAGACAGACAGACAGACGAAGTCGCACCATAAGGGTTCCTTTTTTACCATTTTGGTATGGAACCCTAAAAGCACAGATAATTACTTTAGAATTACCTAAATGAACTAAAGCTAGCATGCACAGCAATTAAAGAATACCATAATGATTCATTTGCATGAAATGTACTTGTTTTGAAATTTTAAAATGTTTATCAAGGATTTGTATTGATAAACATTGTATAACATAACACGAAACAAACAAAAAGTAAAGTTATAAGACCTACTTCATGATCCGCCTAGGCTTTCCCAACTAGATTGGGGTCTGGCTCCAGTCTCACTATAGGCACATTCAGGTAGAAAGCGGGCTGCCCGTGCTGATTTAATAACGCTTAGGTATCTGAATTTGACGAGGGGCTCGTGGCTAAATGACAGCCGCGCTGATCGATCGATCTGTGAGGTTAAGCTGCGCTTGCCGCGGTCAGTCCTTGGATGGGTGACCGTTCTTTACACATCGAGACCCCTCCGTGCCTCGGAGTGCACGTTAAGCAGTCGGTCCCGGTTGTCATAGGAATATCTTTGACAATCGTTACGGGTAGTCAGAAGCCCTAAAAGTCTGACAGCTGGTCTAACATTCTAATACCGGTATTACCCATTAATTGGGTTGTGGAGGTCAGATGGCAGTCGCTCCACGTAAAATATTGATATTCAGCCGAAACTAGTTAGACTGGAAGCCGACCCCAATATAATTTGGGAAAAGGCAAGGCAGATGATGAGGTATCTGAAATTGGCGCCTGTCTATTTTGTACCATGTTGGTTTTGCCGCGAGAACTGCCAATTTGTGTGCAAACGTTTGAAGGAGAATCTCACCGTGACATTCTCCCTCGAACGTTGGCAAACAAATACAGTATAGACAGACTGGTATGCCAAAAAGCTCACTCGATTACATGAGACGTCAACATTACTGTTGAAATGCGATACCTAGAATACAGGCATGTTACAAAGTTACATCACTGTAATCAAAGAAATTGTAACAGAATTTATTGAAAAAGAGTAACCATGGAGTTTCTTGTCCGTTCTTCTCCATAGGAATCTACGTTTTAGAACGGACAACTAGCTTCAACTAACGGACAAATCGACTGACAACTATTGTTATATTGTTTGACATTTCAAAAGTGCCTGTAAATGGTCTCATCATCCGCCTAGCCTTTTCCCAAACATGATTGGGGTCGGCTTCCAGTCTAACTGGTTGCGGCTGAATATCAATATTTTACATGGAGCGACTGCCATCTGACCTCCACAACCCAATTATTGAAAAGATTTTTATTTTATTTGAAAAGATACTTTCTGCAGTTTCGCATTTCGAATTGTAGAAAAATAATAATACATGGGCGTCCGTATCTTTCAGCAACTTATCCTTACGCAAATCTTATATCCTTTGGATGGTCGCGCCGTGAAGCCGTTCGGTACGCCTACCGTCTCAATATCGCTACCTGACGTGCCTTCGCGACTGCTCCGGCTAAGGGACCGCCTACAGCACAAGAGGTAGCGGTTCTATTATTTTATAGAAACACTAGACTTTTGCCCGCGACTCCGTCCGCGTGGACTACAGTGAAATGACCAGTTTAAATATATAGTATAGGGTGGCTAGTACTACCAAGAGGTCCATTCATCTCTGGTTTTTCCCAGCGGAATTAGCTGAAACGTAGCTTAAATTTTAAGTGAGACCCCAAGCTATCAAACTGTGATAACCACATCAAAATCCGTTCAGAACTTTTGCGCAATGCGCGCACAAACAGACAAAAATTCAAAAAATCTTTTTGGGTATGGTTATTGGTTATATTGTTATGTCCCAAGGTGCAAGGTGCTGCCTAATGAAAGGTATTTGGAATGAATTTGGTTCTAATATTCATCGTATTAACAATGTTGATTTAATATTCAAATAATTTGAAAATAGATATAACGGTGAAGAAACTAGCGCCTATCTAAAAATTGCCAAGCTGTAAACGTTTTAAAGTTATTTGCTTGACAGGGACGGCATTACTGGGCAATGACGTCACGCCTCATGAACGTCGTAGTACACTCCACACCGCCATATAAGAGCCGAAACACAACCGCGTTGCAGCGCCGCGCCGCTAAAATTGGCGGTGGCGTCAACGCGGTTATGTGTTTCGACTCTAAACGAGATTGCTTAACTGCCTAGTCTGGCATAGCACATAGGTTTAGGCACAGAGACTTTTTATCCCGAAAAACGCGGGCGAAACCGCGAGTGGAAGGTTACATATAGTGTTCATAATGGTACATAATGTTCAAAATCGCTACCGCTCACTAGCTAAGCCGCGACCTAAAGACGGAGAAGGAACAGCGGATATGAGGTAGGAGCGGATATTGCGCAGACACTCGCAGGTACATTCGGTAACAGTGTAAACTACCCGCATTTGGTTATAAATGTTGTTTGCCGAACATACACCGCTCGAAGTAAACACTTATATTACAAAGGTTTTTTCGCTCGATTGTACATGTTTTCTTGCTCTGAAGATATCTATCTATACTAAGTATTACAAAATTGTAAAAAAGCCGTTTCTGTACATTGAAGATATTCCAGAAAAAACAGTCGGGATAGGGTACTGGGATGTAACCATACCCAAAAAGTTTTTTTTTTTAGTTATTGTCTGTTCATAAGAGAGAATGTCACGGTCCGATTCTCTTTCGAACGTTCGCAAACAAATTGCTTATGCAATTTGCATCAAGCGTCGTGTCGTGTCGGTACAGAATAAACTGGCAGTTCACCATCTCACTGTGCGCCGCCCTGTATCTGTTTAATAGAATTTCATACAATATCTTTATTAATAGCGAGAGCTTTTTCCCAACAGTGCGATGAATAACATCCCAATAAACCGTTATAAAAATACTGTTTAATAAAACACTATTCGCGTTACCTATCAACGTTGTATTCTAACGAGAGAGAAAAAACCGGCACCTTTACTTTTACAACACCCACTAAAACTTTTTTATGGCTGGCAACACTCGTAAAAGGTATAAATAAAATATAGCCGCTGGCAACATTGACAGCGGGCGAGCGCGGGAAACGTAATAATTTCCACGTTTTGGCGACTCGAGTTGTGGGCTCTTTTCGATTATAATTTATAGCTCCGAATGAGGGCTGGGTGCGGTATCAGGGACACTTTGCCGTGTATAATGCCATAAATACTATCGTAAAATTGTTTGCTTGCTCCGAACTGTAATCTGATCACGTCCGCCCGCGCCCGCCAATAAAAGCTGAATGTGCGAATTTACACAAATAATTATATTTTATTATACGCTGTGCCATTACTGATGCGATATACGATGAAGAAGTGGTAAATTGTTAGAGAGAAATATACTCATTAGACAGCCAATCCACTTCTGAATATAGACATAGTAATAGCCATCTTAAAAGGATAAGAAACAATTAATTATACCTAGGAATAACCACGCTTAGACAACAGTTTGCTGTTCTACATAATGTAAAAGAATGTGTGTGTAATATAATGATACATTATGTAGAACAGCAATCTGTTTCAATCATAGAATACGCCATATTTATGAATAAACCCCCTTACTCATAGACGATGATTAAATTAAACAGCTCTTACTATTATTATCTTATTGTCATCTCTATTTATTGTCATACAAATGACAAGGATAGTTGTAGGTATATTTAATCAATGGTTAAAGTTAAGGGGCGTCTATAAGTAAGAGGGAACCTTTTTACAGATTAAACGCCTTTTAATTTAATCACTGATTAAATATACAACTATCCTTGTAATTTCTATTCCAATGAATAGCGGTGGCAATTAACTTAAGCACTATTTAATTTGATCATCGTTTAGTAGTAAGGGGATTCCTTTTTAATTTTGGAAAACCTAAACCATAGACTAAAATAATTTATTTTCATTACAGAGACCATGGAGAGCCGATAAGTTCACCGTATTAGGAATAATTTAGAAACATCGTGGCGTGGTTTAAAAAGCGTAGTAAGTAAGCCGGGCTATAATAATCAAAAGAACCCTTCCCGCTAAAAGCTCTAGGTAGTTTAGGCCCTTTTTCGTTGGTGTACCTCATAAACGATGGGCCGAGTCAATTTTTCCAAGTAGAATAAAGGTTACCATGTTTTGGCTCTTGGCACTCGAGCAAAATTAAGAGAAAAATCGTGGGAGTGTATTGAATTACAAAAAGGTTTTGTGTGTGTGCGGTTTTTTGTGTATGTGTGACTGTGTGTGCTACGGGAGTTCTGTACCCCTATCATGAGTTTTTCTGACGTATAGTTTCGTTAACGTAAGCATATTTTGAATTTAAAATACAGCAGTCCTGGAACTTTTTGATAAAATTTTATACATTTTGCACATTTTAAAAAATACAGAGAAATTAATTAAGTATTTAATTTATATAAATATTGTGTAACAAACGTGTATTTTCAATTCAAAATATGCTTACGTTAACGATACTACACGTCAAAAAAACTCATGATAGGGGTACTGTACCCCGATCGTGAGTTTTTTTGACGTATAGTTTCGTTAACGTAAGCATATTTCTAATTGAAAATATACGTTTGCTACACAATATTTATATATATTAAATACTTAATTAATTTCTCTGTATTTTTTTAAATGTGCAAATTGTATAACATTTTATCAAAATGTTCTAGGACTGCTGTATTTTAGATTCAAATTATGCTTACGTTAACGAAACTATACGTCAAAAAAACTCATGATAGGGGTACTGTAGCGCAGTGTGGAATTTAAAAACAATTTGTAGGTAGTTAGTTACCGAAAAAATTATAGCTGTGGGTGCCTAATGCAATTTTGTGAACTTGTGTTTCTAAATACAATATCATCGAAGTCTTTAGAGTCGTGTCCGAGAAACCAATTTTATGTATATGCTAGGCTTAAGCCCGCGACTTTGTCCGCGTAGACTACAATGAAATTACTAGTTTAAATGACCTCCGTAGTGTAGGGTGGCTAATACTTACTACCAAGACGTCAAGTTGCCTATCTAGTTTATCCCACCGGAATTACCTAGATAAATCGTGACTTAGATTTTAAGTTGGACTCCAAGCTAACTGTGAAAACCACATCAAAATCCGTTCAGTACTTTTGCGTGAAGCGCGCACAAACAGACAAAAAAAAATTCCGACTGTTTTTTCTGGTATATCTTCAATGTAGTATGTACAGACACGGCTTTTTTACAGTTTTATAATAGTATAGGTAGTACCCTCAGATCATAGAAACAAGGAGATATGCCATCGTAGCAAATTAGTACCGGAACAACTGATGCCACTTTTAGTAAATTTTTCGACACAATTACGCGGATAATTAAGCGCTCCTTGTGAATAAACGATCTCCCACGCATTAAACATTCCGCACACCCTCAATCTAACACTGTTAATCGTCAGTCAACACTAGCACTAAACTAAAACACTGTATTTATACCATTGATCGTGTTCGGTTCGTCGCCAGCGCGTACGTTTTTAATATGAGCAATTTGCTTAAGATCAGGCATCAAGCTCGATAGCGCCTTGGCACATCTCCCTTGTACCTATGAGATACAATTGCTCACTTAAAGTTATAAGATGAAATATACTTCAGTAGTATTGTCGTGAAAATGCACCTTCTCATAAAAGAAGCGCTAGCAGGCTGATATGACACAAGTTAAAGCCAATCTGTCTTTCAGCGAATGTTTGCTATGAACAGATTTTCTCTCGGCCAAACTTTAAACCAATAGTTAAATGCCAAACAGACTAAACTTACCGGATAAATTGAACGGTAAACCTTGAGAAGTTCAGAACTGTGCAGTTAAGGGCACTTCCCAAACTCGCCGTGGAAAGGGATCGTCGGATACTTGACATAGCACCAGAATCAGGGACGGACTTCGATGTCACGGGTGCCACAATTATAATAAAGCTGAAGAGTTTGTTTGAACGCGCTAATCTCTGGAACTGCCAGTCAGATTCAAAAAATTCTTTATGTATATGATAGCCAGATTCATGAGGAATAGTATAGGCTATTTAACATCACGCTACGACCTTTAGGGGCCGAGCAACGGGAGTGTAACCGCGAGGCAGAGCAAGTATGTATACAGGGTGGCAGGTTAGACAGTGGAAATATTTTAAGAGGTCATTTTACTCATCATTATGAACCTCTTTTACTATGGGACCAACCCTGAAATCGCGAAAAAAAAAACAGCTGTTCCACATTTATGTTCACAAAACTCAACAAAATGTATGGAGCAGCAGATTTTTTTTTTTGGTTCCATAGTAAAAGTTGTTCATAATGATGAGTACAATGACCCCTTAAAATATTTCCACTGTTTAACCTGCCACCCTGTATAAAAATGAATGTCGCACTGTCTCGCTAAAACTCGAAAATAGCTCGACCGATTTGAATATTATTATTTTTGTTCTGTTCGTGATTGCCAGGACAAGGTTTTTATGAAAAAAAAAATGGAAAAGTTGCCCAGAAAACTAGAAAATACGGGAAATACTGAAAATGCTTCTTTCTATGGGTTTTTCTATAAACTCCAGACCTCAGATCATAGAAACAGGGGAGATGTGCCAAGGCGCTATCGAGCTTGATGCCTGAACTTGAGCAAATTGCTCATATTAAAAACGTACGCGCTGGCGACGAACCGAACACGATCGATGGTATAAATACAGTGTTTTAGTTTAGTGTGTGTAATTATGCGCGTAATTGTGTCGAAAAATGTACTAAAAGTGGCATCAGTTGTTCTCGTACTAATTTGCTATGATGGCATATCTCTGGTTTCTATGATCTGAGCTCCAGACCATAACTCACGATTCGAACGATGGATTAACTTTCGACGGTCATAATTGCTTTAGAACGCTAGATGCGCGAACGAAGTCGCGGGTAAAGTGTTAGTTGTGTCATATTTCAAAGATTTAGGGCGGGTTGCTTCAAACCATCTGTATCCGTAAGTCAGTACGCAATCGTTAAGTCAGTATGAAATTGTCGTACAAGCCGCCATATTTGACGGTTACAGATACGTAACTGTAAGATGAAACAACATGGCCTTATTCGAGTGAATTTTATTAAGTATATGTAGGTATATCTTTTTTAGGCTGATTGTAAGTACTCTTTAAAACCAAAAGGATATTTAAAATGATCTTGATACGCCCTCAAGTCCATCTCTTTGCGTTATTAGAACAAAAAAAAAATAGGTACTAACAGCGGGGGATTCTTCACAGATTTCTTTTCAACTTTAAATCGAGCGTTAATTAGTTGGCCTGAGGACTTTGTGCCTTTTTTGCTCGAGCCCACTGGCTCACGTAATCAATTAAACTTCTTTTAATCTCGACTCAACGGTCGCCGCGGCCATCCGAGCGCGGCCATTTTGACTTTAAAAAGTTTGGTTGGCAAACGTATTTTTTCGTGAGTTTTGTCGTTGTTTTATGTATCTATGTTACTATAAACGCTCGAACTACGGTAAATCCTAAGATTTTCCAGTAAAACCTAATTTAATAATTTACCAATATTCGGGAATTTACGGTAACATTTTTATTTTTATCTATTTATTTATGTACACACAAGAAACACATATAAAAGTATAAGAATAAACAGATAATTGAGCACAAAGGTACTGCTTATTTCTAAAGAAATTTCTTCCAGCAGACCTGCGACAGGAAAGTTGGATTAGAAAATATGTAGACACAGTGTGTAATAATATGATAAAATAAATTAGATACAATGCAACTACAAAATAAACTACATACACTATTAAAATACATACATACATACAAATATATATACTTACATATGTACATACATACAATAATATATAAATACATATTATAAGTGTAGATAATCACAGCTGTGTACATGTACAGTTTACATCCACTCGCCCATCAGATTTATTGCTTACTAAGCTATTACATAATATACTTCTAGTGGCGCCACTTATGAACAGATGCCTCATACTTACCACGGACGGACGGACAACAAAGTGATCCTATAATAAAAGGGTTCCATTTTTCCTTTTCAAGTACGGAACCCTAAAAAAGCGGTGTGTCTACGTTGAGGTTCAACCCCAAATCACAGCAGAAAGTTTATTTGCCATCTGACATTCATATCAGCACGCTAGCAGTGTCAGGGGATCCCACCCCTTCCAGTTTTAGGTGACATTTTAATTGAGGCAAAAAACGCCTATTAATTACAATTTTATTACAGTCAACCCCGACCTTTTACGGCGCGATGACATTAAATTGGGTTAAGCCGTAAATAATTATATTTCTGGAGCTTCGTTATGGCATTTTACTGGAGGTATCAAGAATATGAGGACCTATAGGTACAGGGTGGCAGGTTAGACAGTGGAAATATTTAAAGTGGTCATTGTACTCATCACTATGAACAACTTTTACTTTGGGCCAACCCTGAAATTGCGAAAAATAATCAGCTGTTCCATACATTTATGTTCACATAAGCATAACTCAACAAAATGTATGGAACAGCTGATTTTTTTTTTCGCGATTTCAGGGTTGGCCCCATTGTAAAAGTTGTTCATAATGATGAGTACAATGGCCCCTTTAAATATTTCCACTATCTAACCTGCCACCCTGTATATTTGTACTAGCTGTGCCCCGCGGTTCCACCCCCGTTGCTCGGCTCCTATGGGTCGGAGCGTGATGTTAAATAGCCTATACTATTCCTCATGAATCTGGCTATCATGTAAAAATATTTTTTCGAATCTGACTGGTAGTTTCAGAGATTAGCACGTTCAAACAAAAAAACAAACTCTTCAACTTTATTCTACACTAGCACTTCGCCCGCGACTTCGTCTACGTGACCCACAGGAACTGTGCATTTTTCGGGATAAAAAGTAGGCTATGTTACTCAGTAACTACTATGTTACTACTATTACTACTTACTACTGTTACTACTATGTTACTCAGATAATGTAGCTTTCTATTGGGGAAATAATCTTTTAAATCGGTCCAGTAGTTTAGGAGCCTATTCGGTACAAACTAAAAAATGATATGACTTTCATCAGTAAATTCGAAGGTTTCCGTGTATATTTAGAGCTGTCAAGTGGACGTGGTGAAAACTAACAAAACGCGTGAAAAATGTGTTCTCTTATTTTTATCTTTTTTATTATTTATCCAAATTACATGAAACTTACACAGCGTATAGAAAATATTATATAGATTGTAAATATACGGTTTTACATAGGTCGTTTATCGAAATAGCGAGTTATAGTGTTTTTAACGGAAGTGCAAAAATAGTGCGAAATTAGTGCGAAATAGCTCGAAAATGGGTGCGCATTTGGCCACGCCGCGGTTTTGCACGGTGCGCACTTTGGCCACGCCAGGGAATAAGTATATTTATATCTCCTTTGTTTCTATGATCTGAAAGGACGTCGGCAGTTTTGGGCTTGATATGGTACAGTAATAAAAGCTTAACCAAAAATAAAAATAAATTTTAATTGTTTTTTGCCTAATTTATCTTAGAGATTAAGAATTGGAATCAAAAATCGAAATAAATAAGAAATAAAATGATAATGCCGTTGACATTTTGAAAAAAAAAACCAATAAAACAAAAACGAGCAACATTGGCGCCTAAACCCAGCAGCGGAAGTCGCATGCTGGCTGGTACGTGCCTCCACAGAATATCATGTCGACAGCAACTAAAACCTTTGAATTGAGAACTCATTAGTCGGGCTGTACTTTATTGGATCATTCACACCATACTTAACCTCACTGTCACAAATTACAACTTACGCAACGCAATTACGTACAAAAACAAAAAAAAAATGAATTTAAATACTCTTGAAATACTCGGTCACACCAAACTAATTTCATATCTGTACCGACTTACACAATCTGAAGCCCAGCGTTCTATGAGCGTCTGCCAGTGTCCTTTACACCAAAACAAAAGAAGCAAGTTTCACTATCATGTCTCTGTTTGCAACTGTTTCATTACCTTGTAATAATATCATTTGGAAACTGCGAACGTGTCACTTTAATCCACATTAACGCGGACAGACGGACATACAACACAATTTGTGCATTATTAGAACAGCGGCAGGATTACGGGGGAATTTTCTTCAAGAGGGAGATATAGTTTGCTGTGGAACAAGCTACGAACTTAAGCGGAATGTAAAGGAAATGTTTTAATATCTCTTTTATTTTAACTCCAACTAAAAAAAAATGTTTTTTGCAATATTAGCTCAGTTTTTTTCGGTGTTAAACTGAAAAGGCATCAATTCAAGTTCTTTATGTTCGAACAACCGGACCCGGATTAACCTTAAGGCAAATTAGGCTACTGCTTATGGCCCCCTCATCGTCTAGGGACGATGATTAAATTAAACAGTTTAATCTCATATGTCATCTTTATTCTGACAAGGATATTTGTAAGTATATTTTGATCAGTGGTTAAAGTTAAGAGGTGTTTATAAGTAATGGGTATGTTTTAAAACTTGATGTCGTTGATTCAAAGCTTCAAATAATTTTATTGAAAATTTAACCCTCATTTAATTGTTTTTATTGAAAAACAGTAACAACCTTTTTTTTTTAAGTGTAAATCACAATCCAAGATGGCGGCGATAAAAAAAATACGAATTATTCGTCATGGGCGTCATTTTCATGGGTTTTGTATCTGATCTACCTACTCTTAACTATTTTGATTGATTGATCAGAATAACAACAACCAATCGGCCATTTAATCAAATTACAAGCTGAAAAGTGCCAAAGCCGCTCCCGCTTATAACTGGAGGCAGCTCAATGCTTGTACGTAGTCTGTGGTAACCATTTCTGTGGTTTTTGTTCTGAGCAAATATGATTAGGTTCACTTACTGGATTACACTAATCCAGCCTCGCCTCGCCGAGCGTTCTCAGAATATTTGATCACGTCAACCTTAACGGGGTGAGCAGAGTAAGTGGTAATACTAACTTCTAAAGCGTTTTTGGAAATATGTAAAGGTAATATCACATCACACTTATCCTAAATATCACACTGAGGATGTTTGTTACTCTTTCACGCAAAAACTACAGTAAAGTTTCATCTAATTCCGTTCAGTAGTTTTTGCGTGAAAGAGTAACAAACATCGTCAGTGTGATATTTAGCTTATTCATCAAAATAAAACATAGGCTATCTATATATATAAAATTGCTTGTCCTGACTGATTCATCAACGCAGAGCCCAAACCGCTGAACATAGAGATTTGAAATTTAGACAGTAGGTTTCTTTTATGGCGTAGACATCCGCTAAGAAAGGATTTTTGAAAATTCTACCCCTAAAGGGGTGAACGGGGTCATGCGGACGAAGTCGCGAGAAAAGTAATTTATAAAGATATTGTGCGAAGTTACGTGGACGTAGCCGCGAGCGGAGGTTAGTATTATAAATGCGAAAATTTGTGTGTGTGATAATTACTCTTTCACGCTGTATAGAACATACATAATAATTTTTTTGTTCCGTTCAAGTGAACGAGTCAATGTCAGTCACCATTCACAACCTGCCGGTGTAACACGTTATTTATTTGTACCTTGTGTCTATATTCAAATACAGTCCGCTTTAATTACAATTTATGTGGTTTTCATTACCAGCGTTCGCCACATAAATTAATGGTCCTATCGAGGATAATTAGTTCGCGGCAGTGGAAGTTCATCCAATTTCCAATTGTGTATGAGTGACTCAATTTTGTTGGCGAGGACTATCGGCCATCATTACTGCGTTGCATTGTCGACTTCGTTGTCGATCGTCGTGCATCTCAACTTTCGCGTCGCGAGCGAGAAGGACGCAGACAGCAGACGACAACGGGGCGAGCGAGAGCGCGTACGCGTGCGAACGAGACGCGCGATCAACTCGGCCGCCGGTTGGCTGGCGACGC
Source organism: Thalpophila matura (assembly GCA_948465475.1). NCBI lineage: Eukaryota > Metazoa > Arthropoda > Insecta > Lepidoptera > Noctuidae > Thalpophila > Thalpophila matura. The sequence continues at coordinate 1,777,354 of OX419191.1, forward strand.
CTGAGTTCCAGAAGCTTCCAGCAAATTCTATAGCTGCCGGAAGTTGCCCGCCGAGGCGCCGAGATTTTTTGCCATAGTCCGAGTCCGACGCCATCCGCCATATTTTTTTGCGGTATTCTATCAAGTGAAACACGTCTCACTAATTTGCATTGTGCAATTATTGTATTCTGCATTTAACTAGCATCTATACATGCGCAAGTTGCTATTATTGCAAGTTTTTTTTATATTTGTGTAGCTTCACAAACAATAGCCATCATGGCAAACAATTTAAAACGCCTAATACTGGCCAGGGGCCAGGCAAAAGGAACTATAACCACATTATGTAAGTTTACCGAGTCCGAGGACGTCGACAAAGCCTCTATAAGGGCGCTTAAGGTTAAGAAGGACAGGTTGGTTACCGCCTTCTCGGAATATAGCTCCCTCAACATTGATATACAACTTCTAGATGAAAACAACAATGAAGATTTTGGTCACTATGAATCCATTTATTTAAGTGCCTTAGCCACATTCGAAGATGCCATCGAAGAAAAATCTGGTCCAAACAAATCTCCGGACCCCGGGGTGGAGCATGACGAGGGAGGCAAAGAAAATATGAAACGACTCCCACCCATAAATATTCCCAAGTTTGGAGGTGAGGTAGGTGACTTCCACGACTTCATTAGCCTATTTAAAAGTGTTATCGACAAAAACACTAAACTGTCACAATGTGACAAATTCTATTATTTAAAAACCTATTTAGGTGGCGAAGCCGCCGAATTAATTAAACATCTATCGCTAACTGCACAGAATTACGCAAACGCACTGCAATTGCTCAACGAGCGCTATGATAACAAAATTAAGGTCATTAATTATCATGTAAACTCTATAATAGACCTAAAACCTATTTCTAAGTGCACTGCTTTAGCTTTAAGGGAAATCATTTCTCAAACCCGACAGCATTTAGCTGCCCTAAAAAACATGAATATACCTGTTCAACATTGGGATGCAATTATTGTATGCATTTTGCAACGCAAGCTTGATATGCACACATTGAGGTGCTTTCATTTAGAGACAAAATCAGATGCTGAGCCTGACTTAAACTTACTTCTAAAATTTCTAGATCAACGGGCAGCAGCACTTGAAAATGTGTTAGATAGCCAAACATCCTCAAATGGTGCAGCGAACAGTAGCCGCAGGACAGGTTTGGTAGCCATGACGGAGAGCAAAAATGTGACACAAGTATGTAAATTTTGTAAATCTAATTACCACCAACTATATAAATGTGAAAAATTTAAACTTGCCTCGCTATCTGATCGTCTCAACTATGTAAAGAAACATGATTTGTGTACGCTATGCTTAAACAAACACTTGTCAAAGTGCAAATTTACTTTTAAGTGTTCAATTTGTAAACAAAGCCATAATAGTTTACTGCATCAAAATAAACCTGAACAGGAGTTAAAGCAAGTTTCGCTATCTATGAATAAGTGTGTTGATGTTTTATTACCAACTACCTATCAGACCTAACAGAAAAAATTAATTGCAGGTTAGTCAATAACTATACCTATATTAAAGGAATATGTGGTCAATCGAAAACAGTTCCTCAAACTGCTACTTTTAACATTTTTTCTATGCTCAACAATTACAATACTGAAATAGTATGCTGTGTAGTGCCTAACATCACTAGTGATTTACCTCAGTGTGAGATAGATACAGATAATTTAAAAATTCCTTCATATGTCAAGTTAGCTGACACAGAATTTTACAAAACTGGAAAAATAAGTATCTTATTAGGTTGTGACGTTTTCTTTGAAATTTTATTACGCGAACAACTACCTGTTATCCCTCAAGGTTTGTATTTACACAGCACCCGCTTTGGGTATATAGTGGCTGGAAGGGTTAAGACTAGAAGTTACTCTCCGGCAAGTCACATCGAAAGTAAGTATACCACACATATTTTACAAAATAGTGAATGTGATAGCATTAAAAATATTGAAAATACTTTAGAGCAGTTTTGGAAGTGTGAGCAAGTGAAGGAAGTTTTCACTGAGTCGGTTTCTGAAGAAGCTCTTGCAGAAAAAATCTTTTCTGAATCTGTAATGTTGAAAGACAATAAATTTCAAGTTGACTTACCTTTAAAACAAAGTTTAGATCAATTAAACATGGGAGATTCTTTCTTAAGAGCTTTGCAACGATTTAACAATTTAGAAAAAAGACTTCATAAAGATGCTGTACTTTTTGAAGGTTATAAAGATTTCATTGACACTTACATTGCAATGGGTCATGCTAACTATATTGATATCCAATCTTATGATTTGGGAACTGGTCAGGTATACTTTCTGCCACACCATCCAGTGTTAAATGAAAATAGCAAAACTACAAAATTGAGAGTAGTTTTTGATGGCTCAATGCCTACAAGTCTAGGTTTTTCTTTAAATGACATGTTGCTCAATGGACCTAACATTCAAAATGAGTTATTTAATATATTAGTTTTGTTCAGATTGAATAAATATGTGTTAATCTCTGACATTCAAAAAATGTTTAGAGAAGTTAAACTCAACCAAGCGCACTGTGCTCTTCAAAATATATTGTGGAGAGATGAACCACAAAAGGAAATAAAATGTGTTCAATTGCAAACAGTTACCTATGGCCTTAAAAGCTCAACATTTTTAGCTACAAGATGTTTAAATGAGTTAGCTTTAAGATTTGCACACATTTACCCTGAAGGTGCACACATATTATTAAATCAGTGTTATGTGGATGATATTTGTACTGGTAGTAACGATTTACAAAAATTACTTGATATGAAAAACCAATTAATTGCCATTTTAAACCTTGGTGGTTTTAAACTTCATAAATGGAGTTCTAATAATGAGTATTTATTAAGAGACATTCCTTGTGCTTTACAGATTTCAAATGAAATTGATTTGTGCAAGAGTGATGGTCAATATATAAAAACCTTGGGTATGAAATATAACACACAAACAGATATGTTGAACATTACTTGTCCACAAACTGAGTTGTTAAATATTTACACCAAGCGTCAGACATTAAGTTTCATTAGCAAACTATTTGATCCACTTGGCCTAGTAGGTCCAATTATTGTACTTGCAAAAATAATCATGCAACAAACATGGTTAGAGAAGGTTTCATGGGACTCACCATTGCCACATAATTTAAATAAAAGATTTAGAAGTTTTGTTGAGAATTTGTCAAGAACAGGTTGTATTCAAGTAAAAAGAAATATTGACACACAAAACTCAACATGTATTGAACTAATAGGTTTTGCAGATGCCTCTCAGAAGGCTTATGGTTGTTGTGTCTATTTAAGAACCATTGACAGCAATGGTCAAGTAAATGTTGAGTTGTTATGCTCAAAATCAAGGGTAAACCCCATAAAATCATTAACCACACCAAGATTAGAGTTGAATAGTGCTTTGTTACTAGCAAAACTGTCAAAAAAGTTGTATGATCAACTAATTAAAAACAATTTCACCATTCAGGTACACTTATATGTAGATTCTCAAATTGTTCTTGCTTGGCTCAACACAGAGCCCACAAAATTATCTGTATATGTTGCAAACAGAGTCAAAACTATCTGTGACCTAACACAAAATGCCTCATGGTCTTATGTCAATACCGTTGAGAATCCTGCAGACTGTTTGTCTAGGGGTATAGAACCTCACTTACTTAAAAATAACCAGTTATGGTGGCATGGACCACAATTTTTACATAGTAAGAATTACACACATGAATCTACAAATATCAAAATTCTTAAGGAAATTCCTGAACTTAAACTTTGTAATATTACATTGACTTCTGAGTCAAATAAGGATTTCAGTTTATATTCATATTATTCTGATATTAACAAATTAAAAAGAATTATTGCCTATATTTACAGGTTTTTTAATAATTGCAAACTAAAGAAAGAAGATAGGGTCTCTGGATATCTAAAAATAAAAGAACTTAAGTTTGCACTCAACAATATAATTAAACAAGATCAAAAACAACATTTTAATGAAGAAATGACTTGTATCATATCTAAAAAATTAATAAAATCCAATTTAAAATCCTTAAATCCATTTTTAGATGGAACAGGTATCCTAAGAGTAGGAGGTAGGTTACACCATGCTAACATACCATATGATCAGAAATATCCTATCATATTACCCAAAAAATCATTCATTACACGTTTAATAATTAGTAATGAACACAAATGTTTGTTACATGCAGGAAAAAAGTTGACCCTAGCCAGTTTATGTCAAAGGTTTTATTTAATTAATGGACTTAGAGAAGTCAAAGGGGTAATTCACAAATGTTTAGTGTGCTTCAAGCTAAGAGCTAAGGCATCAGAACAAATGATGGGCTCTCTTCCTTCAGACAGGGTGAACCCCAGCAGACCTTTTGAAAAGGTAGGAATCGATTATGGTGGTCCATTTTCAATAAAATTACACCGTGCTAGAAAGCCACTAATTTTAAAAGCATACATAGCATTATTTGTTTGCTTCACAACAAAAGCCATTCATATTGAGTTGGTATCAAATCTAACAACTGAATGTTTTTTGCAGGCATTAAAAAGATTTATTTATCGTCGCAATAAGCCTTCAATCATTTATTGTGACAATGGTTCTACCTTCAAGGGTGCCAAAAGTCAGTTACATGAGTTATACTTATTACATTCTAATCAGGTACATCAAGACAAAATTATAAACTTTACTTCAGATCTTAGTATTGAATTTAGCTTTATTCCATCTTATTCACCAGTATTTGGAGGCCTATGGGAAGCTGGCATTAAAAGTGCTAAATATCACATGAAAAGAGTTGTAGGTCAACAGATACTAACGTATGAAGAGTTGAATACTGTAATAATTCAAATAGAGGGTTTATTGAACTCTAGACCTTTACTTTCTTTACCAGGTACTGACCCAAACGATATGTCTTATTTAACTCCTGCTCATTTTTTAACAGGTGCTTCTATTACATCATTCCCTGAACCTGATGTGACCAATGTGCCTACCAACCGTTTGTCATTCTGGCAGCAATGTACTCATATGGCTCAATCCTTTTGGAAAACCTGGTCAAAACAATATTTGACTCAGTTACAAAATAGGCCAAAGTGGCACAACAGCGTTCCAAATATTGAAAAAGGGGTCTTGGTGCTACTCAGAGTTGATAACACCCCTCCATTAACATGGCCAGTGGCCAGAGTAGAACAAACTTTCCCGGGATCAGATGGCAAGGTCAGGGCATTATCTGTACGAACTAATAGTGGTAAAATCATGCGTACTAGTGTGATGAAGGTTTGTGTACTTCCTATCTATGAATAACCTTACAAATTTACCTTTATGTGGCTACCGGACGTGTCATGTGGATATGTTATTTTATAATTTGTTTTGTTTATTTAAAACTAATCTCATTTATAATATTAAGCATAGGTATTGCACCTACCTACTAGTTATAAGATTAACTAAGAAAATCTTAATGTACCCATCCATAGATTAGGTACTATATTCAAAATTCAATTTTTGTTATTAATATAATAATTTTATAGGTAGGTAGGTACTTATAAAAACCATTATAGCAAACTATTGTTATCTAGGCTCATACTCATACTGAATACACAGTTATACTTTAAAAACTAAAATAAAATATTGTGTAAACTTCTGTTATAGTTATAATAAAGGCACATAGATTAATAATTATACTTTATAGTTGAACATAAACATGATGTAAACATTTAAATAAAAATGCTCAATAGATACATATTTATACTTTATAAAGGTAAAATGTAATATTATGTGAACATCTATTTTGTAATAGACAGATATTTATAATAGTTTTAATGCATAGTGTATACTTAAATGAAAGTAACATTAATGTATGAATGCATACAAATGTTTTATAGTAACTGATTTCAATGTAAATTAGTTAGCAATCTTGTAAGTAGTTTACCAGTTTATATTTAATTTAATTTAAAGTAACATTAACTTTGTTAGATTATCTACCTATCAGTAATTCTGTATCAACTCAAATAATTTCAAATGTATTGAAGATTTTGTAAGTAAATTTAAGATTTAGTTAATTTTTGGTTTGTGTTCAAAACTAGCCTTTAGTTTCCTTTATCGGCGTTGCCAATTTATGTATAGAACATACATAATAATTTTTTTGTTCCGTTCAAGTGAACGAGTCAATGTCAGTCACCATTCACAACCTGCCGGTGTAACACGTTATTTATTTGTACCTTGTGTCTATATTCAAATACAGTCCGCTTTAATTACAATTTATGTGGTTTTCATTACCAGCGTTCGCCACACACGCTAAAACGGCTAGACGGATTTGGATAAAATTTGACAAAAGAGTAGCCCTGCAGGGCTAACATGCGCGCCGCGACAAATTTTCTCGACTGTTTTGTCTCGCTCTTACTCGTGCGAATATGAGACAAATGCACGATAAAAGCGTCGACAACATTTTGTCGCGGCGCGCATGTTAGGCGCTCTGGACTTGGGGAAGCACATAGGCTATTTTTCATTAATTTCCACGCTGACGAAATCGCAGACAACATAGCTAGTTATATAAGGTGCTATAAAAATATCTGCCACGGCTTTAATGGGAGGTAGTATTGTGTTTATAGATTACAATAGTGAAGAACTTTCGTACCCCGGAACAGTCAATTCAATTTGAGAAAATAAAGATGTTAAATTAACATTGACTCTACTCTGCATAACGTGGTTCACAAATTACGTGCGATGTGTCACTTCGTCAATGAAAACAACTGCTATCTCTTTCCATCTGTTCTGTGAATGAAAACTGATATCAGCTGACTAGTTCGTCAACCTAATCTACTAAAATTTATACGTACTTTTTTTTTGTATGAAAAAAAATATGACAAATAATCAATCATTTATCTTTACTATTGTAATCTATAAACACAATACTGTCTCCCATTGCAGCCGTGGCAGATATTTTTATAGCACCTTATATATCAGTTTTCTTCAGATGTACCTTTTACCTGAAATTCGGGTAGGTACTCCATGTTAGGTCCATTTTCGCCATAAATTGTGAGCTACACACCGATGTAGTACAAGATACGTAATCAGACGGCACACTGCCGGCAATTTAGCGTGCTCATGTCTACACGCCCACTGGACCACTGACCATCTTTGGTGTCAAGTTCCCGTAACTTACTATAACAATACATATATTATATTGTGTACTACTTTTGTCTGTCTGTTTTGTGTCAAATTAATGTTTTTTTCTTTCTTATTCATGTCCATGATTGATCCATGTCTCAGATCATGGAAACAAGGAGATGTGCCAAGGCGCTATCGAGCTTGATGCCTGATCTTGAGCAAATTGCTCATATTAAAAAAGTACGCGCTGGCAACGAACCGAACACGATCGATGGTATAAATACAGTGTTTTAGTTTAGTGCTAGTGTTAAGTGACGATTAACAGTGTTAGATTGAGGGTGTGCGGAATGTTCAATACGTGGGAGATCTTTTTATTCACAAGGAGCGCTTAATTATGCGCGTAATTGTGTCGAAAAATGTACTAAAAGTGACATCATTTGTTCCCGTACTAATTTGCTATGATGGCATATCTCCTTGTTTCTATGATCTGAGATCCATGTTGTATCGCGATGCAAAATCGTGGTATGTGGGCGGAGATATATGACCAGCAACTGCATCGCGATAGTATCGCGGTCTTTTTGCTGTTGTATCGCTACTGAATAGCTGCAAAAAGTTCGATATTACCTACCAATTTCATCAATCTCCAATCTCTGTTAGTTGCTAAATGTCCTAACCATTTCAACAGTTGTCATTGAATAGTGAAACGGTACGTCAAAATATTTAACAGGGCATTTAGCAACTAACAGAGCCTGGTGAAATTGGCCCTAAGGGCCGTACCACAAAAAAGATAGACACGCGTTAAACCCGAATGCTACCAAAAATAATACGCACTAACTTGTCTAAAACAAGTGTGTATTATTTTTGGCAGCATTTGCGTTTAACGCGTGTCTATCTTTTTTGTGGTATGGCCCTAAATGTTTACACAAGTTAGTGCAAAAACACTTGTTTTAGCACTAACTTGTGTAAAACAAGTGTGTATTATTTTTGGTAGCATTCGCGTTTAACGCGTGTCTATCTTTTTTGTGGTACGGCCCTTAAGGTCCATATCTGATTGCGAAAGTAGTTTCAAATTTTTAGAAAAGCATTTTTCCTTTCTGGATTTGCATTCTGATTTAGCAAATAGGTACACTTTTTTTTTCAATCTTAGAATTCCACCCAGAGCCATTTTACGTTCCTATTAAAAAGAAACTTTACGCCGACGCAAGGAGGCCAGCCATTCGTTCGCAGTTTAAAAACTTCAAAATTGGGTGCTTTCTCGAGTCCGCGACGGCTTCGCACAGTCGTCGCTAATTTCCCATGAGGCATCTCACGGCGAACCGCAAACTGCCGCGATAAACAACCCAGAGGCTACAAGAATTAATAGGCCCTACTGTACCTATATCTTTTTTTTTTATTTACTTACCAAGTTGCTTTACTTTTTAGGGTTCAAAACAGTTTTAGGGATACTTAGAGTGACTGAACGGAACCGCGTTGCGCTCCTTAGGCACCTTCCTCACCGGTCACCGGGTCGGTGCGTTTTCTTTTTGGTACCTACTAGTGGCGAAGGGTCCCTACAATACGATTACTACCAGCTTCCCTTTGAAAAATAGCACAGACAGTATTGTCTACTATTGCCAAATATTTATAAGTAGTTAATTAGATTTTCGTATCTCCGGCTTACCTGTTAGAAAAATTAACCCTTCGCTACTGGTACCTACAGATTCTTTACCGAGCGCATACAAGCGAGTGAGACGCGCTCCGAATGCTGACTCCGAGTTCCAAATTAAAACTTATTAGAGTGGCTGTACGTGATGCATGTTTTGTTTTCGTGGCCTTTCGGCCACCCACAAGTGCCCACAACTATAATTAAGTTTAATAAAAATAGGTCTAAGGCTCGTATTACAGAATGACGCTCGAGCACAGATCCTTGCTTGAGAATACCTACATTTAAAGCCATTTGATTGGTTGACATCTATGCTCAAGCAGAGATCTGTGCTCGAGTATCGTTCTGTAATACGAGCCTATAATAAGTTAGCAAATTGAACATTAAATCCGCACACAACATTATGTAATCGAAACTGAAGCGCTCTCCTGCATTTGTCATTTGTAGTAAGGGTCTAATCCTCAGATCATAGAAACAAGGGAGATGTGCCAAGGCGCTATCGAGCTTAATGCTTTAATTTGAGCAAATTGGGCGTAGCACAAAAGTACACGCTGGCGACAACCCGAACACGATTGATGATATAAATACAGTGTTTTAGTTTAGTGCTAGTGTTGAGTGACGATTAACAGTGTGGGTGTGTGGAATTTTTAATCTGTGGGAGATCTTTATATTCACGAGGGGCGCTTGTAATTGTGTTGTTGAAAAATGTACTAAAAGTGGCGACAGTTGTTCCCGTACTAATTTGCTATGATGGCATATCTCCTTGTTTCTATGATCTGAGGTCTAATCTAATGCCGGCTCCGCACGATCGTCCAACAGTCCAACATGACTCCAATGCGTCCCAACTCACTATGGATACAAAAAGTCTCTCCAACACCGCCAAACATGCACGAACTACACTGGCCTGCAAAACTAAGTATCACACTTTTAAAATTGCAATAACTTTTCAAGTACACAAGATATACTTTTGAAACAAAAAGGACTCGAAAAAGAGTTTAATTTTGTACATAAAAACTGAAGCAAACCTGAAACTCCGAAGATCAGCGAGTGGCCCCGAAGCGAGAGAGAGCATCGAGTAGCGAGACTGCGATACGCCCGAGAACACAATGACATACAGTGGGATCAAGAAGAATGGTCAAGAATTTTGTTTACAGATGAGTCTCGATTCTCACTTTACACTTCTGATGGAAGGCGAAGTGTCTACAGGCGACCAGGGCCCCAAGTCTGCTAATGCAATTGTTATAATCGTGTCAGAATAGTGTCTCAATGGCATCGTTTTGACCAATGACGAAAGAGTTAGTCTTGCTCTAAGCCAATGACCGCTTAGGTTTTGATAGTAATGGTGTCATTATGACACCATTCATACACTATTCAAATAGCAGAATTGGGGCCCAGCTGAGCGATATCTGCAAACCTGCTTCTCAGATTTTATCTTTTTTAGACTTAAAAATGTTACTAATGTATAATTTACTATAGTTTCAAAGAAAGCTGAAAAAAATGCTATAAAACGTTTTTTATTTTAAATCTATAACTTCATTTATAGTTTACAAAAAAATGAAATTTGAAAAGTGTAGTACTTAGTTTTGCAGGCCAGTGTATCTCTCCACACGTGAAAGGTTGTAGAGCCTGTGAGAATGTGTTTGTGAGTGTGAGAATGTGTTTACGCTCACATCCAAGGTGTATAAACGTAATACACGAATTGCTCTTCGTCATTGGCGAGCGAGTCCAAGTTCACAGTACAATCGTCGCACACGCACAAATAGGTGACGTGTTGCAATAATCTCTCACACATTGAAACGATCACTATTAGTGGTGGGGCGTTCAGTTTCAGATTAGACAATGGTGCCGATTCTCTTGATAACCAACTAAATTAATTTAGTCTTATTACGTCTCTTTCTAATAAAAAACATGAGAGAGGGATAGCAGATATTTAATCCTGTCAAATTACTCCACTTGAATAGTATTAATGTCAATTTAGTCGTAATCGCAAAAGGTTATGACTATTTTCCCGTAAATGACAAGGGCGTAGACTAATTTGACAGTTCTAAATATTTTCTGTCCTTTTTCAATGATATTTGTAAGAACTTCTCGTTCTTACAAATATCATTGAAATAGAGATAGTGTGATTAAAATTAGTTTAGTGCGATGTTCAACAGAATCAGCACCAATCTCTAAGCTTTCAAAACCTTATAAGCCTTCTCTTTTCTGTGTTTCTTTAAGGAGCTGCTTAGTCAAAGATGACTAAATCACTCCATTGTACCTACCATTATTTTACAATAATATAAGTCCTACAAATATTATAAATGCGAAAGTTTGTGCGTGGGTGTGTGTCTGTGTGTGTATGTTTGTTACTTCTTCACGCTGAAATGGCTGGACGGATTTGGATGAAATTTGGCACACAGATAGATTATAGTCTGGAATAACACATAGGCTACCTTGTATCCCGGAAAACGCGGGCGAAGCCGCGGGCGGAAGCTAGTACAACATAAAATTAAAATACTGTGAACGTCTTTGAATGCCAACAGCAACAATTTTATTTATAAAGTAATTTAGCTGTTTCGGATAACGGATATGCTAAAACACTGTTACATCCTTCAATATTTTTCATAATTATCTATTTTTTTTAAATTATTTCTTCATTTAAATAAAAAAAACAATTATGTCCCTAACTACATAAGTAAATATATACACAGTTACACACATTCACGTCTTGCGCGACTAGCGAAACATTTTAATTTCATTCTTTCTTTTTGGCGTCGGAAAAACACCCCGGTACACGAAATTAAAGCAAAAAGTTAATAAACAAGTCTCTGCGTTTAATTAGAATGTAAGAAAGCGTGAACCATGTAATTATGTACCTACGTTGAAATGCAAACTTACAAAAATTCTGCTGCGATAACAACGAGCTTTGAATAACTAACATACTAGAGAGAGTGTAAAAATAGATAAACACTGCAATATAAGTATATATCTCCTTTTTAGGGTTCCGTACCTCAAAAGGAAAAACGGAACCCTTATAGGATCACTTTGTTGTCAGCCGTCAGTCACCGGACCGCAAGTGGAGCCATCTGCTCAGAGATGGCGCCATTGGAAGTAGGTATGCAGTAGCGCCATCTATGATCATATTTCGGAACCCTTAGGGCGCGAGGCATACTCGCACTTGTCCGGTTTTTTAACCGACTTCAAAAAAGGAGGTTCTGTATTCGTCCCGTATGTATGTATGTATGTATGTATGTTTGTATGTGCGCGATTTTCTCAAAAACTACTGATTCAATTTGGATGGGGTTTTCACTAACGTAATCTACATACTTTCAGGAAGGTTTTAGTATATAATACATTATGTAATCATTCCTATGTACAAATTTATAGGCATAAATGTACACACTCCGTAGAAGATTTACTGTTGAACGAATTTGTGAAAGTAATCTAACACGGGATAAAGAACTAAAAAGGGAAAAATAAAAAACTTCTTTAACAAAAAATAACCGACTTCAAAAATCCACTACAAAGAAAATAATAATTTTGGTTTCGGAAGTCGGTGGCAAAAAAAAGCAAACAAAAACCAAAGCCACCGACTTCCGAAACCAAAATTATTATTTTCTTTGTAGTGGATTTTTGAAGTCGGTTATTTTTTGTTAAAAAAGTTTTTTATTTTTTTTCTTACGAAACATTCTATGAGTTAGAAAGAGAGCTCTATAGATTTTCTCTTCTTGCTGGTTACCGCTTGAACCACGCTCTTCTTTTTCTCTACCATACTGTCTAATTTAAAATCTGTCTTGGATCTTGATACAAGGGGTCTATAAACTCATCCTGAAATCGCGAAAAAAAAATCAGCCGCTCCACACATTTATGTTCACTTAACAAAATGTATGGAGCAGCTGATTTGTTTTTCGCTCTTTCAGGCTTGGTCCCATACCCACAGTAAAAGTTGTTCATAGTGATGCGTACCCCTTTTCGTATTTAGACTGACTAAAATTACACCTTGTATATTCTTACTAGCTTCCGCCCGTGGCTTCGCCCATGTTTTTCGGGATAAATAGCCATGTCCTATTCCGGACTATAATCTATCTCTGTGCCAAAGGAGTTGTTTCAGAAATGTATGGAGCCTGGGAGGGGTCTACGTACGCAATTAAGTATTATAGCTATACATGATAGTAACCGGTTCCTAATGCTTATTTTATTTAATATTACTTCGTTGAATTGTAATTCATTCTTTTCTTTGTCAAGGAGAGCAACACAACACAAATATGGTGGATCAACAATCGAGAAATGAATTATGTGAAACGTCATTTTGACAACTGTTGTTATGTCAATGTCAGTCAAAATGACAACATTCAATCCACCATTCAATACACGGGGGACAAGCTTGTTTGCTTGTCCCCTAAGCTGTCGGCACAACGACTCTTCACTACGACTTCAACGATTATTGCGATAGTAAAAACGTATTTGATAGAAATTGACCCAAATATGGCACCAAAAATAAAACGATGTTCCTAACTAGTACAGTTTTTTCAAAATCATCAAAATTCCTTCACAAACAAACTTAGTTAAGCGGTCCGGATTTTTTTACTTTATACGTCCAAATATGATACGGAACCCTCGGTGCGTGAGTACGACTCGCACTTGGCCGATTTTTTTTTTTTATTAAAGTTAGGAACTTAGAACTTGATTACCTACAAATTATCCCAAATGTCCGGCGAAAAATTGCGTAAGTAGGTACCTAAATATTAATGAGGAAGAGATAAATAATTAAATCAATACGTATACTTTAATTAACTTTGATGAGTACAGCCCCAGATATACGCATGTGTGAGTACACACGGCTACACATCAAGCTATACATTCCCAGTTTACACTGACCTCTCACTGTAAGGAAATCCTATACAATGCGAGATCAGCTTATACTGGAAATGTATAGCTTGATCTGTAGTCGTGCGTACATACACACAGAATGTGTAGACCGGGAGTGGACGAGATGCCTCTAATTCCATTGGGTCCAACAAATTTGTTCCGGTCTGGTGCAAATAGGTCGTGCCGCCCGTCGCTCTTACAATATGTATTGTAGGTATTCTGCTATGTACCTACCTACACTACCTACATACGCAAGCATGCTTCTTTATTTAGGTAAATCTGGATTTCACGTAGAGTTATGTACCTACCTAATACACTAGCATGCCTCTTTATTTACATCTACGTAGAAGTCTGGATTTTATTTAGAGTAGATATTAGTGCTAATTCTGTAAGTCACTCTCTACTTAACTCTTTCTTAATCACTAAAAGGAAATTTATACAATTCGAGATGCTTCATAAATCAAGACCTACTTAACCTATTGAAATTGAATTGGAATCAGGACACTTCACATAAGTAATTGTTATAATTTAATGAATTAAACAAAAAGGCCAAGTGCGAGTCGTACTCGCGCACCAAGAGTTCCGTACCTACCATGCATGGATGTATATCAAAGTTAAAAAAACCGGACTGCATAACTAAGTTTGTTTGTGAAGGAATTTTGATAATTTCTAAAAAACTGTGCTTGATACGAACATCGTTTTATTTTTGGTGCAATATTCGGGTAAACTTCTATCAACTCTAATTACCTATTTCAGATTTTTCACTCTGCGAACTACGGAGATAGGGGTACAGACATGAGAGGTGCCGATTCTGTTGTTTACGAACTAAACTAGTTTAGTCTTGTTATGTCTCTTTCTAATAAAAAACATGAGAGAGGGATGGCAGATATTTAATCCTGTCAAATTAGTCCACTTGAATAGTTTTAATGTCATTTAGTCGAAATCGCAAAAGGTCACGAGTGTCACGACTATTTTCCCATAAATGACAAGTGCGTAGACTAATTTGACAGTTCTAAATATGTTCTGTTCTTTTTCAATTATATTTGTAAGAAAGAGATATAGTGTGATTAAAATTAGTTTAGTGCGATATGTTTAACAGAATCAGAACCATTTTCATCATAATTAATATGTCGAAAGATATAAGACAGAAGAAAACAAAATATATTTTGAAATGTGCAAATGCTTTCTTATAGGTACCTATGTATAATATTATGCCATATAACCTAATAAATGACTTTCAAATTTCGAAGCCACACTTCAGCGCCTTTTTCAATGAAACTAAAAATATACTTATTTTAACTTCATTCACTTGCAATAAAATGTAATCAAGCATTCTTTATAATTATTGTTCCTTTGAAGTCGATAGCATTACCTAGTAGTTGCTGAAATAACCAGCTGTGACAGGACAGACAGACAGACGAATTCGCACCCTAAGGGTTCCTTTTTTACCATTTTGGTACGGAACCGTAAAAAGAATAAGTACCTAGGTATACTATGTTGATGACAGCGTGGCTAGACGTCCCGATTTTTAGCCCAAAATTAAATGTCCCGCGCGGGACAGGCTCCGTCCCGCTTTTCAGGGATTACGCGAATTAATTCAGACTTCAAATGACACTTTGACATAACTTTGAAATTGGTGCAAGTTTTTTGAGCATTTGAATTTTTTGTCTTTTTTGAACCTCAGTGTCAAGGACCAAAGATCCATGGTCCGAGGTCAAATTAAACTGTCAAGTGTCAAAGTGACAAAGTTGAAAAAAAAATGTGACACGAAAGGTGAAATTGTGAAAACGTCCCCCAAAAAAGCTAACTGATGACTAGGCAGCATGGTCTCAGACCTTAGCCTGTTCCGTCAGTCAGGAACAAATTAAAAAAAAAAAAAAAATATGTGAAAACGTCAAAAAAATAACAAATACAAAAGACTGCGAAAAAAAGCGCGGGAAATTCGTATCGATTGGGCGCCTTTTTTAAAACAAATTTTCAAATAATTAGTTTATTCCTTCACAAGTTCATTTGCTTGCTTTTCTCATGATGGGGAAGAAAGGGCATCCAAAGAAAAGAAAAAAAGAAGATGTTTCGTCTTCTGCTCCACCATTGCTGTCCTCTGAAGACGACGGTGGAGCCTCAAGCTCTTCAGAGGAATCAGTACCAATTGAAAAGGATAAGTATCGGGAATTCAGGATTCCTGACTACATTAGGTCATACCCTGAAAGCGGAGGCAATTTTGAATATGTCGTATTTTTTGAAAGTATTGACTTAGTCCCGATCGGTGATAGAGACATGATGTCCCTTTCAACCAGCATAAAAAAATACAACAAGGGAGTAAAACAATTATTGCGCATGAATCGTTATAAAATTGGTGTTATTTTTGAACGTCCTGGTTTAGCCAATGCAGCGTTATTGAATCGTAAGTTTTTGGATAGTTATAAATTGAAAGCCAGTATTCCTGCAACTGCTACGGAAAATACAGGTGTTATTATGCATGTTCCAATTGACCTGAGCAACGAACACATTTATAATGCTATAACTAGCACAAAGAATATTATTTCTGTCAGAAGATTTATGCGTCGTACTATTTCAGAAGGAGGGGGGGTGTCTTTCCAGCCTACGAAGACGGTGTCCATCACATTCTCGTGTGCAACAATACCCGATAGTGTAGACCTGAACAGCTGGCGATTCGAAGTACGGCCGTACATTCCGCCGGTGAAACAATGCCTGAAGTGTCTAAGGTATGGTCATATAGCCAAATTCTGTAAGAACTCCCAAAGATGTTCCATATGTACAAAGGACCATAATTATAAAGAATGTCAAATACCATCAACTGAGGCTACATGTTGTCACTGTCAAGGTAATCATGTAGCTATTTCGGCACAGTGTCCAGTCAAACAGCAAAAAGTGGAAGAAAACAAACACAAAATTAATAAGAAATCTTATGCAGATTTATTCAATGAAAAGTCATTTCCATCCCTTTCAAAGTCCAGTCCTGCTAAACAATTACAATCACTAATTGAAACAGAACCAATTTTAAATATTTTAATACAGACAATAGTAACATTAATTTCTCAAAATAAAAATAATGAAAAGAGTATTTGTACTCAAAGCATAAAAGATGTTCTATTATCAAAAATCCAGAATAATATAAATAAACCTTAATTTTATGGATCAGCTGAATATTGTACAGTGGAATGCTCAGAGCATCAATAGTAATAAACTTGCTTTTTCGTATTTTTTACATGAGTATAACATACATGTAGCTTTATTGTGTGAGACTTGGCTCAAGCCTCACATGAGATTTAGTATTAAAGGTTATAATATAGTAAGATTAGACTCAGGTAATTCACACAATGGTGTAGCTATTTTAATACATAACAGTTTACAATTTAGTAAAATAGATACTTTATATGATGATTCTATACAAAATATAGCGATTCGTTTAAAATATGGCAATAAAAAAGAAATTTCATTAGTTAGTTTTTATAGTCCTGGAAATGCTTCATTTACTAAGTATAAGTTTGATAATTTAATTCGCAATATTCCTGGTCCTCTTTTGGTGGGTGGAGATTTCAATGCACATCATTCGGCTTGGGGATGTAACAGTGTGAACATCCGTGGCCGAGAGGTGCTTGAAATCATTAATGACTGTAATTTGGTTTTATTGAACGATGGAGAAATGACAACTGTAGGCTCTGATAGGTGGCAAAGAAATGCACTTGATTTAACTGTAGTATCAACTTCAATTTCATTATCTTGTAACTGGTCTGTTCATGATGATCCTTTAGGTAGTTACCATTTGCCTGTAATTACAAAGTTACTTATTAATGACAATTATAATAACCCACATGATATGGAAGCTTCAAATTTGCCAAAACATTTTAATTTTAACCTGGTTGATTGGGAAATATACAAGAAGACTGTTGATAGTTTGTTAATGAATTTTAAAATTAATAAAGATAACCCATTAAATTCATATAATGACATGATAAAGTTATTAAATTTAGCTGTTATTAAGTCATTACCATCAACTATAAGATCTGATTCTTCTTTTGATACAGCATCAGTAAATAATAATCGTAAAAAACGCATTCCATTACCATGGTGGAATTTGAATTGCACTAAAGCAGTAGAAGACTCTAGGAATGCCTATATAGTATTCAAGCACCATCTCACATTGGAAAAATATATTGAGTTTAAAAAATTACAAGCTCTTAAAAAATTAGTGTTAAAAAGAGAAAGATATTTAAGTTGGATTTCTCTGTGTGAGTCATTTAATAGAACTACTCCATTATCTAGGGTTTGGCAAATGTCAAAAAGATTTAATAAAACATTTTCACCTTCAAGTAATAATATTGCTCCTTGGGTATTTGATTTTCTTAAAAAATATACTCCAGATACAGTTGAGGGGCCATTTCAATCAATTCCTCATGAAGTAAAAGCTTCAGGACATTATGAATATCTAATTTATCCATTTTCTCTTCAGGAATTAAAATCTGCAATATCATCTAGACGAGATTCAGCTTTTGGCCTTGATGGAATACCTTACAAAATGTTGAAAAATGTATCAATTATGGCACTTTCTGACATATTAAGTGTTTTAAATTTACTCTGGCAGGAAATGGTTATCCCTAATGAATGGAAAACAGATTGTCTTATCCCAGTACTTAAACCTAACAAAGTAAGACACAAAGCAGAATCTTATAGGCCAGTAGCATTAACATCATGCATGGGAAAAACCTTTGAACAACTAATTAAACAAAGAGTAGAATTTTATATAGAAAGTAATAGTCTATTACCATCCAATCAATTTGGCTTTCGACGTGGGTTCTCTACTCGAGATAGCATTTCTCATTTGCAATTAGATATATACAATTCTATTAAAATGGACAATCATTTTGTTGGTGTCTTCTTTGATGTAGTGGGTGCATTCAACAACATTAATCTGCACATTTTGTGTGGTGAACTTCGTGCCCTTGGTATTCCTGAAAAAATTATAATATGGATCTTTAACTTTTTACATGGTAGAGAAGTATATGTCAAGGTGAATAAACGTTTAATAGGGCCACGTTTTTCATATAAAGGCGTATGTCAAGGTGGCATCCTCAGTCCATTGATTTATCTTCTTTATTTACATAGACTAAACATTGTACTTGGTCTTGAAGTGGCAAATTTGCAGTTTGCAGATGATTTGGTTATCTATGCTTCAGGTTCAGATATAAGTTCTGTTGAAAGTATTTTAAACACAGCTTTAACTCGGCTAAAGAACTATTTTCATTATCTTAACTTAGATATTAGTCCAGAAAAATCTAAAGTTATAGTGTTTGGAGAGTGTGAAACAGACCTACATATCTATTACAATAATAGTGTTCTTCCAATAGTGAATGAAGTGAAGTTTCTGGGTATCATTTTTACAAGCAACCTTTCATGGACTAAGTATGTCGATTATCTGTTAGGTAGAGCTAATAAAGCATTTAATTTTATAAAGTCACTGTCGATTGCAGCTGATCCAAAAATTTTGCTTATGTTATATAAATCTCTAGTCCGCAGTCATTTCGAATATGGATTTTTGTGCTTTGGGTCTGATCAGAGATTGGTTCACAAATTGGAGATTCTTCAAAACCACAATCTTAGATGTGTAACTGGTGCAATGAAGACAACTCCAATTAATTCACTTCAAATTGAGTGTAACACTCCTCCTATGAATATAAGATTTCAGTTTTTAAAGTCCAAATACATTCTCAAGCTTTTATCTTTCGATAATCATCCTTTATTAAAGAAAATATTATTTTATTATAGAGTATACAATCCCTCTAATTTCGTAAATGTCCCTTATATATTTCATGACTTTTCTAATCTAATCAGTATTGATGATCAATATCAAATTGAGAAATGTAAAGGCAGATGGCCATGTTACTCTGGTAATTACATCAGCAAATTCTGGCCCATGAACATTTACATTAATCGCGATCTTCGGAGTAAAGAAGATGTCTATCAGTTAATTGCAGAGTTCCCTGGGTACAGGCATATATATACAGATGGATCCAAAAACAATAGAAATGTTTCGTTAGCCATATATTTACCTCATCTTACTGTTGGACATGGAGTTCGGTTACCTGGAGCCATGTCTATATTTACAGCAGAATCTCTAGCCATTTTATCAGCTCTGCAGTACATACATGTAAAGAATCTTGGGCACACAACTTGGCTTATAGCGACCGACTGCATGAGTGTTCTCATGGCCTTACAAAACCCGAAACTGGACGCCAATACCGGAAATATTTTATATGAGATTCGGACTTTATACGCTGATCTTTGTTCTAGAGGATTTACAATAAGCTTAATATGGACACCCTCCCACATAGGAGTAGCAGGAAACGAAAACGCAGATTATCTTGCAAGAGTTATTGTTGACGTTGACATCCCAGAGACAAGAAATGTTGCCATACCAAGTTCGGACCTGCTTACTAAATTACGTGAACAAAACACCTGTAATTGGCATGAGAACTGGCAAGAAACACTAAGAACTAAAGGAAAATGGTATGCGAAAATAAATCAAATCACTGGTTCTGCGCCCTGGTTCACCAGATCTGTTCTTCCTAAGAGCAGAAAATTTTACACAACTTTAAACCGTCTTAGATTTGGACATGGAAGATTCAATGCACATTTAGCCAGAATGAAAATTATTACATCGCCTGTTTGTATAAATTGTAACTTAGGAATTGATCAGACCCTAGATCATATAATTTTTGAATGCCCTGCATATGATCTACAAAGAATTCCTCTATTTGATAATTTACTGGAAATATATAAAACGCCAGCAAGCATCCCGCGCGACACTCAAAGTTTGCTGGAAAATTACAGTACATACACAGCACTGTATACATTTATTGACAGCACTGGTTGGGCAATCTGACCGATCGGGGCGACATAATAATATTAGAAGGATATGACCCGGATATGACCTTACTTTACAACATGATTATGACGAATACACGGATATGACACCTTAATATTATGATTTTGACTAATGAATACTGAAGACGTGGCTCTGGCCTAAAATAAATAAACATAATCAAGATATAAACTACTAAGGACGAGGCTGTGGCCTTATTTACTTTTGGACAAGAAGTATGAAACTGAAGACGAGGCTTCGGCCTTACTTACCTTTGAACAAGAAGGATAAAACTGAAGACGAGGCTTTGGCCTTACTTTTAATCAAGAAGGACAATAATTACTGAAGACGAGGCGGTATGGTCCAAGACCTTAGCCTGCCCAAGAAGGGCGAAGAGAAAAAAAAAAAAAAAAAAAAAACAAAAGACTGCAAAAGACGGAAAGTTTATCAATATAGTAACAATTAACTTAATTCAATTCCAACGTTCAACGTCGAAATCAATATAAGTAAAAAAAACAATAGAGAATCGAAATTGACTCGCCCAAGTTTGACTTTGGAGTTTATCAAACCCACTGATAACCTTATCATATCGTGTTGTTATCACTTCTGTATTTTGTTTGAGTGTACGTTTAGCAGACATCGGCCGCAATTAAATAATTGTATTATGGACCTTACATTCTCCGAAATGTCTGTAGACACGAGTTTGGCACAGGTAATCATTTTAAGATTCAATATCACTATTTAAGATGCATTTTAATTAAAGACTAGCACTTTTCCCGCGACTTCATCCGCGTGGCCCACAGGAAATGTAATTTTTTCGGGATAAAAAGTAGCCTATGTTACTCAGTGATAATGTAGCTTTCTAATGGTGAAAAAATGGTTAAAATCGGTCCAGTACTTTCGGAGCCTATTCGGTACAAACAAAAAAATCTTTCCTCTTTATAATATTAATACTAATATTATAAAGAGGAAAGATTTTTTTGTTTGTTTGAAAGATTAACAAAATATGTACTATAATTTTATTTTAAACATTATTCTTATTTTTCTAGGAATATTTAAAGAAGAATGAAGATCTGTTAGAGTTATATAATGATTACGATAGTACCATAAAAAAGTTCAGTCCATATGTTTATGATGGAAAAGTTTTTGAGAAGCAGTCCGACTCTTATATAATTGAATCCAAACATAGTGTGAATGACCCGGATTCAAAACAAAATTTGGCTTCGGCCTTAAAACAGAATGCCACCTTAATCACACAACTTGAATATTACTTCAGAAATATACCAATAGAAGACACTAACGCTCAACTAAATCTCCTTATTAAAAAACTCAAGTGTCTGTCATCAGTTGGATATGTTGAAGATCATGGTAAGTACTTGACACAGCTATGTATCATCTGAACTTATATTTAGTACCTAGGTAGTAGTTAGGGCCTCCACACTGTGGATTATCGTTGAATAGGTCTTTAAAAATAGGAAGTGGCGCCGGCGGCGGCTCCCAAAAATAATGCCCTTAGGAACCGGCAGTAGCAGTGTTACCATATGAAAATAATTGCAAACTGCCACAGCAGCAGATGAATGTCGCCGTGTATTATGTAAAATTACCTACCATCGATTGACTTTTAAATTGCAGCGTATAATACCGTATCAATGACTTATAAGGGGGAGGAAGGTGGTTGACGGAGCCCCGCCACGCGGGGCTCCTATTTCTGTCTGCAACGTCAAAACTTAAAAGTAACCTAACACAAAGGGGTTGACGAGGGCTTCAGTGAACGAGCAAAGCGAGCGAACCTCTTCGAACCTAACCTAACCTACTCACTAGTGCAGTGGCTCCTAACCTTTTTAATCTTGTTACCTCTAAATGATCTTAGAGAAACTCATTTTACCCCCGGCCCCCTCGCCTTTAAAATGTTATCAGATGAAAGTCTTTTTTATTGATCATAATTAATTGCAAAAAAGTTCATGAATTAATGATATTCAGTGTAAAAGATTTGTATTGTTTTGCATTAGGTTAATGATTATAACTTTTGTTATTTATTGCCAGTCTTATTACCCCCGCAGAATAGCTGTTTTACCCCCGAGGGGGTAATTACCCCCAGGTTAGGAACCCAGGCACTAGTGGGACGACGGCGGTGGGGATAACGGGAATACACCGTTGCAAATCAC